>JADWQK010001942.1:0-232520 GCA_017933935.1 Sesamia nonagrioides | reverse complement strand
GTCTGTCTGTCACCAGGATGTAGCTCGTAACAGTGATAACTAGACAGTTGTCAGCACGGAGCAAATATAGGTTGTCACATGATGTATTTAATCAGAAGGGATGTCTGTCTGTCACCAGGATGTAGCTCGTAACAGTGATAACTAGACAGTTGTCAGCACGGAGCAAATATAGGTTGTCACATGATGTATTTAATCAGAAGGGATGTCACAGGTTGTCTGTCTGTCACCAGGATGTAGCTCATGTGGTGATAACTAGACAGTTGTCAGCACCAGACAAATATAGGTTGTCACATGATGTATTTCTGCAGGTTGTCTGTCTGTCACCAGGATGTAGCTGGTAACAGTGATAACTAGACAGTTGTCAGCACGGAGCAAATATAGGTTGTCACATGATGTATTTCTGCAGGTTGTCTGTCTGTCACCAGGATGTAGCTCGTAACAGTGATAACTAGACAGTTGTCAGCACGGAGCAAATATAGGTTGTCACATGATGTATTTCTGCAGGTTGTCTGTCTGTCACCAGGATGTAGCTCGTAACAGTGATAACTAGACAGTTGTCAGCACGGAGCAAATATAGGTTGTCACATGATGTATTTAATCAGAAGGGATGTCTGCAGGTTGTCTGTCTGTCACCAGGATGTAGCTCGTAACAGTGATAACTAGACAGTTGTCAGCACGGAGCAAATATAGGTTGTCACATGATGTATTTCTGCAGGTTGTCTGTCTGTCACCAGGATGTAGCTCGTAACAGTGATAACTAGACAGTTGTCAGCACGGAGCAAATATAGGTTGTCACATGATGTATTTAATCAGAAGGGATGTCTGCAGGTTGTCTGTCTGTCACCAGGATGTAGCTCGTAACAGTGATAACTAGACAGTTGTCAGCACGGAGCAAATATAGGTTGTCACATGATGTATTTAATCAGAAGGGATGTCTGCAGGTTGTCTGTCTGTCACCAGGATGTAGCTCGTAACAGTGATAACTAGACAGTTGTCAGCACGGAGCAAATATAGGTTGTCACATGATGTATTTAATCAGAAGGGATGTCTGCAGGTTGTCTGTCTGTCACCAGGATGTAGCTCGTAACAGTGATAACTAGACAGTTGTCAGCACGGAGCAAATATAGGTTGTCACATGATGTATTTCTGCAGGTTGTCTGTCTGTCACCAGGATGTAGCTCGTAACAGTGATAACTAGACAGTTGTCAGCACGGAGCAAATATAGGTTGTCACATGATGTATTTAATCAGAAGGGATGTCTGCAGGTTGTCTGTCTGTCACCAGGATGTAGCTCGTAACAGTGATAACTAGACAGTTGTCAGCACGGAGCAAATATAGGTTGTCACATGATGTATTTCTGCAGGTTGTCTGTCTGTCACCAGGATGTAGCTGGTAACAGTGATAACTAGACAGTTGTCAGCACGGAGCAAATATAGGTTGTCACATGATGTATTTAATCAGAAGGGATGTCTGCAGGTTGTCTGTCTGTCACCAGGATGTAGCTCGTAACAGTGATAACTAGACAGTTGTCAGCACGGAGCAAATATAGGTTGTCACATGATGTATTTAATCAGAAGGGATGTCTGCAGGTTGTCTGTCTGTCACCAGGATGTAGCTCGTAACAGTGATAACTAGACAGTTGTCAGCACGGAGCAAATATAGGTTGTCACATGATGTATTTCTGCAGGTTGTCTGTCTGTCACCAGGATGTAGCTCGTAACAGTGATAACTAGACAGTTGTCAGCACGGAGCAAATATAGGTTGTCACATGATGTATTTCTGCAGGTTGTCTGTCTGTCACCAGGATGTAGCTCGTAACAGTGATAACTAGACAGTTGTCAGCACGGAGCAAATATAGGTTGTCACATGATGTATTTCTGCAGGTTGTCTGTCTGTCACCTGGATGTAGCTCGTAACAGTGATAACTAGACAGTTGTCAGCACGGAGCAAATATAGGTTGTCACATGATGTATTTAATCAGAAGGGATGTCTGCAGGTTGTCTGTCTGTCACCAGGATGTAGCTGGTAACAGTGATAACTAGACAGTTGTCAGCACGGAGCAAATATAGGTTGTCACATGATGTATTTCTGCAGGTTGTCTGTCTGTCAACAAATACTAAAAATAGATTATATTTTTTTTTGTATAGATTATGGTACGGATCCCTTCCGTGCTTGTGTCCGACTCGCGTTTGGTCGGTTTTTGTATTTATTACGTTAAAACGGCTGAACAGATTCAGATCTTGGACAGACTTTAAGGCTCAACTTGAATTTTTTCACAACCTTATTTGTATAGCTGGGTCATAAACAAAACGGTAAATTAAAAATGAAAAAAATTAAATTATCTTCTTTTTTGTGAAAAATCAACATTTATTATGTGAAATAGTAAAATAATCATACTGTCCACAAAATCAGAGATCAAAACCTTATTTTCATGAAAATATGTGACATTTTGGTTTTTATATGTCCACCGAAAATACCAAATAATCCACAGAAAAGTTTAAAATAGACCTTTTAATCAACAAAATGAACTCTAACATTTTGTAACCTTAAGAACAAAAACAAATACGTTGTACTTTACTTCTTCATATTAAAAATAAAACAAAAGGTCCAAAATAATCAATCCAATAAAATAAAACTTTTACGTCCACATAAATGACGTCTTTTCTGTTATCATAATTAGAAATCAGAAATCAGAAATATTTTATTTGTGATACATAGGTACAGTGGTTAGGTATTCATATTTGAGGATAAAGTGCGCTATGATCAGCCTGTTATAGGCATACAAATACAAAAAATAAAATAATAAAATTACATTATACAGATTACATTATAATAGGGATAATTAAAGTCAAAAAGTCATAATAATTTTTAAGTTAACGTCAAAACCATTCTGATTTAAATACAACATGGTCAAATAAGCAAATCCCATAATGTTATCATAATGAAGTCAAAACAATTGATCAAATATATGTCAAAATAATTTGGACTTAAATAATACAAAGTCAAAGAAAAAAAAAGTTACAATTATACAATGTCAAGATTTGTCCAATAAAAAGTCCGATACACTATAATAACATTTTTGACACAACATACTTCTTAGTTTTACTTTAAATGAATTTATAGGCAATTTTTTTAGCTCTTTCGGTAATTTATTATATATAACTGGTGCCATGTGAAATACACTTTTATACATTAAGGCAGTATTCGTTCTTGGAATACACAAACGACTTTCGTCCCTTTGGGTCCGATTGAGAGCTACAGATACTAAAGTAAACAAGTGAGGATTTTGTTTAACGAAAGCCGCTACTTCAAATACATATAGTCAGGGTAGTGGTAGAATGTTGTGCTTCTTAAAGAAAGGCAGACAGCTCTCTGTTGACTTTAAACCAAACATAGCTCGAATGCAACGTTTCTGCGCTTTAAAGGCAATATCTTTGTCGGTGGAATTCCCCCAAAAAATTATGCCATATCTGAGAACAGATGCCACCAGCCCATGATACGCAATTATAAGGGCACCGGAATTTATTTTATATGCAAGTGTATGTAGAGCATAGGCAGATTTACTAACGCGTTTGCATAGTTGTTGAATATGTGGCTTCCAGGTCATTTTGTCATCAATATATAGGCCTAGAAATTTATAATTGTCTACTTCCTCTATTTTTTGCATGTTATAATTTATATTTAGGTTATTTGGTGCCGGTAAACGTTGTCTAAAGTACATTAATTTAGTTTTGCTTAAGTTGGCTTTAAGGTTATTGATATTAAGCCAATTCATGACTGAGTTCAATGTGTTGTTTATGTCATCTTCATAAGTACTTAGATCTTTACACTTAACAGTTACCGTACTGTCATCCGCAAAAAGAGTTACAGGATTATCAGTGGCATTGGGTAAGTCATTTATATACAATATAAAAAATAGTGGCCCCAAAACGGTTCCTTGAGGAACACCGTAATTTAGTTGACGTTCACATGATCTGAAAGTTTTCTTGTTATGACATTCACTCTAGTCAATTCAGTGTATTGGCGACGGCCTTTGAGGTAAGATTCAAATAATTTTAAAACATTACCTCTTATTCCATATTTATTAAGTTTACCTAACAATAAATTATGTTCAACATAATCGAAAGCCTGCGTCATATCCATCAAAATAGAGCAGATAGGTATTCTTTTATCAACATTAACCATAACAAAATTCAGAAAGTCATATATGGCCATATTTATTGACTTATTTTGTCTGAAACCTTTTTGTTCTTGTGCCAGAATATTGTTACTCTCTAAATAGTTATTTAGTTCTTTGTAAATATGCTTCTCAAAAATTTTGGATATAACCGGAACCAAGGCAATAGGTCTATAGTTTTCTAGACATTCACTATTATCTTTCTTGAAGATTGGTTTTATGACAGAAGTTTTTAATTTGTCGGGGTAAATTCCAGCTTCAATAGATATATTTATCAGATAGGAAAGATGAGTAGAAATATTCGTAGCAATATACTTCAAGACTTTAGTTGATATCCCATCATAACCTACACTGTTCGTGTTTTTTAAATTTCTAATAATCTGAAATGCATCATGTGGTAAGCATGCCTTCAAAAACATAGACTTTTGCTTAGTAGACGTTAAAAAGTTATACTGCATGCTGAGTGAATCATCTCTGGGTACAATTTTATCTACGAAATAATTATTAAAAGCGTCAGATATTTCACAAGGGTCAGTTATTATTTTGTCATTTATTTTAATGCTAGATATAGTGTCATTTGGTACATTTTGTTTAGATTCGTTTATGATCTTCCATGCTGATCTACTTTTATTATCTGACACGCTAATTAAATGATTATTTTGTGCACGCTGTGTCAATTTGATTACTTTTTTATATCTTCTAGAAAATTGTGTCAGTTTAGTTTTATTAACCTGGCTCGGTTTTTTCCTGTATTGCCATAAAAGATCACGTTTTTTGATACTACAAGCCTTAATTCCTCGCGTTATCCATTTAGCTTTACGATGTGTATTAATTGTTATATATTTAAATGGAAAGCAAAGATCATAGAATAACTTGAACAAATCAAAGAAAGCATTATAGGCTATATTTGGGTCAGAGGCTGAGTACACTTCCGAAAAAGACAATTTCTCTATACAAGTTCTGAACTTCTTAAGATTTTCTTCAGAGTAATCTCTACGCTTAATTTTCCAGCTTTTTATTAGACACACTTTTTTGACCTGACACCTCAATATCTGAGCCGTGTGGTCTGATAATGCAAAGTCAATCACTTCTGCTTTACACTTATTGTGGTAGTTGTGAGCAAAGTTATCTATGCATGTTTTGCTAATTTGCCTGGTTGGTTCGGTTATCTTAAGTCTTAGGTTATAGTTAAGAAGCAAACATTCAAATTCGGATGTGATGTTATTTTTACCCGACTGCCAGGAGGGTTATGTTTTTAGCTCCTATCTTGTATGTATTATTCTTTATTACCTAGTATCTCTAGAACCGCTGAACGGATTTTCACATTTGAGGTATCGTTAGATTTGACTTAATTGCCCAACTGCTACTAGATAGGTGACATTTAAAAAAAATCCAAAATGGCTGATGTATGACGCCATATTGTGAGACATGAAGAAATAAATTTCTACCAAGCATATCGAGTGGGATATCAAAATGAAGGATTTTAAACACTGATTCTAAATATGTATATAACTTAATATTAAATGGAACAAAAAAAGAATTACATGTTTTTTTCTGCCAAGCATATAGAGTTGGGTATCAAAATTAAGGATTTTAATCACTAATTATAATAAAAATATTGATTCTAAATATATTTTATATAAAAAAGTCTTTAAATATAAAATTTCCGTTTAATAGGAAAAAAAATCTTTTGTATTAATTGAAGTAATAACCCATGCAATCAATGTATTTTTGCCAACACAGTGGCAGTTTATTGATTCTTAAAGAAATCAGCTGGACGAGAGGCAAGTGGCAGTCTCCGAATGGGGCAATGCCAAACTTGTAGCATTCAATACCGCCAAAACCCGGCGTGTCTTTTCACCCCCAAAAGGAACCCGTTCACCTTGGCTCCTACTTTTCGAAATGTATCCTTGGAGTGTTCCGACCGCCTTCAGCTTTTGGGAGTTGAGATTCTCTCCACCCTAAACTTTGGGCGGTTCATTGAGTCCAAAGCCAAGGTGGCTGCCAAGGAACTTGGCGTTATCGCAAGGGTCCGGCGGTACTTCACACCAGGGCAGCTTTTAATGTTGTACAAAGCACAGGTCGGTTCGTGTGGAGTACTGCAGCCACATTTGGGCTGGTGCTGCTAAGTGTCACCTGGCCACTTTGGATTCAGTGGAGAGGCGGGCGAAGAGGCTGATTGGTAACCCTGACTTAACTCGAGACGGTCTCCAAAGCCTAGAGCACAGGCGTAGAGTAGCCAGCCTTTCGGTCTTTTATAGGATGCATTTTGGGGAGTGTGCGAGGGAATTGCAAGATTTAATTCCCCCATCTCCGTTCCACCATCGGACGACCCGTCGTACGGCAAGTTTCCACCCTTACGTTGTTAACACCACTACGATCCGGACGAAGCGTTTCGCCTCCTCTTTTATACCGCGTACATCGAGGGACTGGAACAATTTGCCAGCGACGGTGTTTCCGTCACATTACAATTTGAGCGTCTTCAAGGCTAGAGTGAATAGGCTCTTAATAAACTAGCGCTAGTTTATAACTAATAAAAAAAAAGACGAAAAAGATTGAAGACGAAGAAGACCATGACAGAAAAGTTAGAAAAGCTCACAAAAGTATACAATGTTAGTGCTGTAGACATCTCATTTGAACCTAAAACATATGGTCAAAACCACGAGAGGAATACATACCTGAAGATCCCAATAAATCAGGTAGTATACCAAACCACCTCAAGTTAGGTATAAGCTCTCGAGCCATGCTAAGACGGAACAGCAGTGCTAACCATGGGCTGGTTAACGGTGCTATGGGTATTATCCGATGAATAGATTGGCCAGCACTACGCAGAAAGCAGTTGGAGCCAGGAAAACTACCACAAGCGGTATTTGTGGAGCTCGATGACACAAGTATAACAGGGAACCTATGTGGTATTGGAGTCTGGATCCAGCCTCGTGCTACAGAATTTGATGCTTTACGTGGTAAAGGCAAGATTGAGCGACGAATGTTTCCCTTAATTTTATGCTGGGCATTGACGGTGCATAAACTACAGGTCACAACTTTAGACCCAGCAGTTGTAGATTTAAGTAGAAACTTATTTGCAAAAGGTCAAGCTTACGTTACTTTGAGTAGAGTGAGGACTCTTTCCGGACTTGATATCAGTTTTCTTAACCCTAACAAATTGCTAAATCAACCACATGACATAAACTCATTTAAGGAATTAATCCGGTTACGTAATATTTCTTAACTAAAAAGACATAAATTTATTAATAATTAAATAAACAAAAAAAACCACTTGCATGGATAACTACAATTAAAAATCAACTGAAAAGACTAAAACAAGATGAAAATTCAATGATAAGGCATTTAAAAAAAAAGCAATGATAAATCCAGAAACCTACATTGAAACAGTACCAAACCTATGTACAGACGACATCACATCAAGCTACTACAATCTGTCAGATTTCCTTATTAGATTTTCAACTTTATCTCTATAGCATTAAGGCTCTATGTTGATTGGAAATAACTGACCGTTTGGGGTAGCTTGACCTGCTGTCGTCCGTACCTACGTAATGACGACAAAAGTCAGTCAGTTTCAATTTTTTGCAAAATTATAAACAGAATTACATTCGGAGGCATGCACAAAGCGCGTATCTTGTATATATGAATGTATGTAATATTCTTTATTATCTTGTATCTCCAGAATCGGCTAACGGATTTTCACATTTTTGATGATTTGAGACATCGTTCGATTTGTCTTAGACATTAAAAAAAAATGGCCGATGTTTGACGCCATAATTATGAGGTTATTTTTATTAACCAAACTTATCGAATTGGTTTTAAAATGAAGGATTTAAAATACTCATTAGAAAATATGTATATAACGTGCACTTTTAATATTAAATGGAACGATGAAAAAAGAAATTAAACATTTTTTTTAAGTTTTCCAACATTAGAAACATAATTTGTTAAAACTAAAAAGATAGAAATAAAAAATATTATTTAAAAACAAAAAACCCGCCTGCATAAAACTCTAACGAACTGAATAGGTAGAAACAAGTTGAACAATCGCAGTTGGGGGACTTCTTAGCTAGATAAACAAGTATTCCATAGAACAGTCCCCCAACTGCGATTGTTCAACTTGTTTCTACCTATTCAGTTCGTTAGAGTTTTATGCAGGCGGGTTTTTGTTTTAAATAATATTTTTATGTTTTAATATATTAATATTGAAATCCCCAGCAACCACAATATTGTGCTTTTTATAGGTTGTACTTACGTATTTAAGCATCCTATCTAATCTTTCAAAGAAATTAATTAAGTTACTAGCAACCGGAACCCTATATAAACAGATAATAATAACCTTGTAGTCTACTAGTTCTATTGCAGAGCATTCAAAAGTTGAGCACTCAGTGAATAACACTGATTTTGGAATCACTTTCCAATGATGACCTTTCTTCACGTAGATGCACGACCCTCCTCTGTTAGAATTACTTCTGCTAAAGTAGGCAGCTATGCAAAAATTGGGTATTATACATGTACCTTCATAGCCTGTCATCATAAAATGTTCAGTCAAACAAATAACATCAATATCATTATTATTATCTGATAGTTCTTGCAAGCAGATCGCTAATGCATCCAACTTGCTTCTCAAACCTGCAATATTTTGGTGCATTATGGTGATATATTTATGACCGAAAAAGCTTCTGCGGAGTAGGTTTCAAGATGTCATTATGAGTCGGTGACATTTCAATGTTTTGGTCAACTTCATATTTGCTGCTAGTGATGGAAGATTCTACGTAAAAAATCATTCTATAAATATCCTTGAATAAAAACTTCATTCCAAAACTATTTATCGCACCAGTACGTCTGTTAAACATAGTGTCGTCATATACCAAATTCTTATTACTGTCCAAAAAATAAGCATGTTCGTGAGTACTGGTATCTAAATATAATAAATTGTTGAAAGTTTCTACTCTTGAATTGTACAAATAGTTGTTTGTAAAAAACTTGTACGTTGGGGACTTATTGTATCGTTGGCGTTAATGTAGGACTTTTCGAAGTTTTATTAGAGACTGAAAAATGTAGGTAATCAGTTGATTTGGAACTAAAACAGACATGTTATCGTTTTTAAATTATTCAGACAGAACATAAAAAGGGTGTATTGAATTTCTTTTATAATTGTGTCCTGTGAAAAAATGTTTCTATATTGAATTTACAAGATTCTGCACTACCTTTTAAATGCAATTTAGGAAAGTTTTTTTGCCTACGATATTTCTATAATGATCAAGATAAAAACTAGTAGCAAAATAAAAGATGGTGCTTACGTAGCACTTTAAAATATGAATTCTTCATCTTCACTGTATGTGTAAAGATTCATGAACGGTTTCTTAGGTTGTTACTGAAAGAGAACCAAGTCTTATTCGTCTTACATATCGCAGAGGAAATAAAATATCTGAATCATCCGAATCTGAATTAATGGAATCTGAAACAAGTCTCAATCTTTTGTAAGGGCGAGCAGAGAAATTTTGGAAAACTTCTTCTTCTGCTGTGACTTGAATTGACCTTTAAGATTCTGTAGAAGCATCAGGTGTGGTTATATTTCGGGAGTGCTTGGTCTTCCAGGTTGAACACTTACCTATTTGTTTGATTTCAAAATAAGGACAAATTATCGTTGGTGCGCAAGACAGACAACTTAGTCTTCTTGCATTTAAAGTATTTATTCATTCTCTGCCTATGAAATTGGAAATAAAATGAAACATTTATTTATTACGGTACTGAGTTGTTGGTGAGTTGGTCCATCGCTTAATATAGTAGGTATGTAACTCTGACAAGTTTGGACTTATTTCTTCGATTTTTTGTAAGACAGGTCTAAGATGAGCACATATTATTACAGGTATAATTAGAAGGAAGAAGGGGGTGAAATTAAGGCTATTGATCAATGTTCTCCTACACAACAGCGTCAAATTAGGAAAATGTGGCGACATGACTCTTTAATGATAAATGTTCATCTTAATCCTGTAGGTATTTCTGTTCTTTTTATACTTCTGTCTTTCTTGCGTATCTCTTCAGCAGCATCGCTCAGTTTTGCACGCGCTCTCCGCATACTCATTTTTTTTTTGTTCTTGACGCCTAATCTTCTTTTCTTCATCAGTTAGATGCCTAATTTTACTTGTTCTAGGCGAAATTGCTGAAATTGAAATCATAACCCACATATATGTACATGTACCAATTTCAGCATTAACAAGCGAGTAGCAAGCAAGCAAGCGAGAACAAGATAATAAGTACTTTTTTTTAAATGTAACTTAATAGATCATGTTTGTCAAAAATAAGTATAAATACTGTAAGGGTTTGGTGGGTATGTACACAGAAAATATAACAGCAGATTTACTTGTACCGCACTTAACTGCTCGGCCGCTCCACAGTGACTGTGCGGCTAGCGTCTCGTTACTCGCTAGCCGCACTCCCCACCACTGAGCGCCCCACCAGCCAGCGTGCTACATTTATTATACGCTATACACTACATCTACCTTTTACAAAATTTGAAAAATAAAATTATTACTGTAACATATGCTCATCAGAATCACTATACTATAATACTAACACCTAGATATACATTTTCTCAGACTTCGTTGTTTGATTCCGCAGCTTGTCTTTTCTTTCAGCATATTCTTTTCCTTTATTTTCATTTCCACCTCTCTGTCCTTTGTTTCGAGATTTGTTTCTGTGAATTCAATATCTAACACAGAAGGTAGCTTATCTCTGAATTTACGCCTGAAAAAGTTCAGAAGGAGATTTACCGGTCACAGAATGATGGGTGCGACAGCACATCAAGCCACTACAATCTGTCAATTTTCTTTAATAGATTTTCAACTTTATCGCTAATGCAATAAAGCTCTAGGTTGACTGGGAATGTTTGACAGTTTCAAATAGCTTGACTAGCTGCCGTCCGAACATGGTTAAATATTTAGGCTAATATTTGAGTTATTCGTAACCGTTACAGTATATTCCTGTTTTGTCTCTCAATTAATCTGTTTTGTTGTGGGCAATAAAAAATGCTATGGAATAACTAAATACCAATACTTTGCAAAAAATATAGAATTCTCCACTAACAAACTGTCGACCGTTACCAGCAGTAATAACTGACAGGTGTGTTTAGTCGAGAAAATTTATCTTTCAGTATGTTTATTGTGTATGTGGAGTCAATATTTTTTTGTAAATTTTTACCTCCTTATATAGACTACTAGCAACCTCCAGCGACTTCGTTCGCGTGGACCCAGTTATGCTCCGCCCCTACTAGTCACAGCGTGATATTATATAGTCCAAAGCCCTCCTGGATTAATGGGCTATCCAACGCAAAAAGAATTATTCAAATCGGGCCAGTAGTTCTTTAGATTAGCGCGTTCAAACAAACTCTTCAGCTTTATATATCAGTATAGATAATAAAGATAATAACGACTAAAGGTAATGTCCAGTCGGCATAGGTCCAAGATAAACTATGGCTATATCAATCCAAACGAGAATACTAATCTATACAATACTAACAGAAACTAGAGTGCAGCCTTTACAAGATCTGCTATAATTTTTTATGCATTGCTATCGATTTTCGTCACCATACTTTAGAACGTAGTCGTGTTTTCATGGCTACGATGCCCGGATGACCTTCGTGAGCTGCACCTAAAAACTTTCTACCTCAAACTAGATGGGGTAACGATTTTATTGCCTCGGGAGAGCAAATTATCTTGAAAGCGTAACCCATGTCCGAAGATCTTGTAAGTGCAGACGCTTTGTTCCTAGTTATTATTATAGATTCCAATTCTAACCAATTAAATTTCTAGATCCGCTTCACGTACTTGCGTCAGCTCACGCAAGGTGATTGTGGTAGGACGAGATACATCAACAACTAGATTTAAATAGTTATCATCATCGAAAGGTTCTGGAAACTAGACTATTATAGACACACAATCGCGACAGTGAATCCGCGATATTTTCTTACTCGGACTATAGACGATTTTAAAATTATACGATTGTAGACGGATTACCCAGTGGTCGATTCTCGCACATTGTTTAGAATCTGGCCCGCATGTTACCTCTGAAGGCTAAGTCACTAATAAGTTCGAAACTAACTTTTCCAAACAAATTTTTTATTTTTTTTTTATTTATAAGTTATAAACAAGCGCTTGACCGCAATCCCGCCTGATGGTAAGCAGTGATGCGATCATTGATGGTAAAGCGCGCTAGTCTATTAAGAGCCTATTCACTCTAGCCTTGAAGACACTCAAATACATGTCTAAATGTACTATTGCCCCTATTAGAGAGAGAGAGAGAGAGCTTCTTTCTCAATTTGAGATTAATGCGACCTGATAGTCTTTTGTTGCCGAAAGCAATTTTTGCGGCCCATTCATACCATGCTGAACGAGCACGGTGCCTAAACCAACTGGGCTAGCAGCAGGGTATACATGTCTAAAGGCTTTACTCCCTCACAAGACAATTGATGCCCGAGAAATTATATTTGCTTAACCCCTTAAACACATTTATCATCATTTAAAAGGACATGGTTATCTTTTAAAAGCCTATAAAACTCGTTTTAGTCTAGCCCTATGTTCAGCCACATTGCTACCATAGATGACAATGTCTTCAATAAAATTAACCACCCCAGTACGAGGCAGAAGTACTTTTTCTAAGTTTTTCTGATAAAATCAGGAGCACAGAAAATACCAAACATGAGTCGCTTGTATCTAAACAGTCGCTGGCTACAAATGAAAGTAGTGATGTATCTACAATCCTCACTCAACTCTCATCATCATCATCTCAGCGTTAATCCCAATCGCATCCGAAGCTGTTTCAGCTTTGGAGTCTGTGGTCCGCTTTACCACGCCAATTGCTGATTTTGGCTAAACTTTGATATTTCCGTGAAGCGACTTCCGACCGACCTCCACAACCCGAAGGCGATATCGAAGCATTGCAGTTAGACCAATTTCTGGACTTTTGAGGGCTCCAACAACCCATAAAGACTGCCATTAAATATTCGTATGGCAACCGGGACCAACAGTTTAACGTGCTTTTTGAGGCACGACCAGACCAGTGCAAATATTCATATTCATGCACACAAATATTTGCACTGCGCGCGGATCGAACCCCCGCCTCCTTGCGCAGCGGCCGCGTTTACTACCGCTACGCCACGGAGGCTGTCAACTCTGATGAATTTTTTTTTTTTTTTAGATCTAGTTTCGAAAATATTTTGGCGTTTCTGAACTTTGGTTGTTCATAGTGAACATCAGTTCCATAGTAGGCAAAGGATGTTTTTTTTTTTCTAATAATGGTTTGATTTGCTCGCCTCGTGTCTACACAGATACGAATATCTCCATTTCCTTTTAGAACAGGTACCAGGAGAGAGATGCAATCAAAAGGGCCATTTAGAGGTTCAATGATATCTAAATCTATGGGCTCTTGAATTTTTATTAAATTTAGGCTCCAAGAGTATTGGAACTCTCCGACAAGTCCGGTTTGACCGGACATGTCTATTGGGATATGGTTTTGACATCTTAGACTTTAGGAATGTTACCGTCATTTTATTAACTCCTATTCCTAGTTTTAGGTGCAGAGTTAAATAACAGTGTCTTTTCCAAGCAAACAATTTGGAAAATGTAATAGACTTCATCCGATTTGTTTTTAGCTTTTTATCAGGATGTATAGTCTGATTTGACTTCGATAAATTGTCATCTGATTTTAGTTTCTTTGCCCTAGTTCTACACAGTTTTCGGAAATGTGTAATAAACCCGCACTTACGACATTTTTATCACGGAGCTGGGCAAAACTTGCTATCACTTGAATGAGTGCCACTACAACGGGAGCAAGAATTCTTACTCGTACGCGTCTCTAATTAATTTACTAACAGGCCTTTACTAGGCCCTGGCAAACAGAAGTTATTAAGTTGACAGTTTACTGTTTCCAAAGCGTTGGCCTCGAATATAATTTTTACCAGCGAGAGTCAATATTGTTTTTCTTAATTTGACTTACTCGCATTTTTTTAGTGATTTGATCGATCATATGTTCGTCAGGGGCAGTAAATATGCATTTCAAACTTTGGTGACGAAGCCTAACAAGAAACTTGTCAAATTTCTACCCACTTTCTTGTTTAATGAGCCTTGACAAATGACTAATATTATAGTAAACTTCCTGCAAGGTTAAACCACCCATATATAAGAGCACTGCTCTGTTTGCAGAGCACTGTTCGTGTTATAACATTAGTACCGATCAGTGCGCAACTTAAGCGCTCTACTTTTCCCAACGAAATCCCAACGAAGCTGGGTTACCCGTCACAGTATGGCGGTAGGAGACATTTTTTTTTTTTTGTGACATTTTTGTTTTTTTTTTTTGTTTTGTTTTTGCACCACCTTCATCAAAGGATTTTTCTATCCTTTTATAGGTACAGCTCAGATTTTCATCGAAATACCTCTAGATCTCCATGAATCGACATTTGTCGAAACACGTTGGTTTTACCCTTATTAGTTCTTTAAGGTACTGTTTGGCTGCCCAAACTACCTCTAGGTTCAAAGGATTAGTTTATCCTTTTATAGGTACAGTTCCGATTTTCATCGAACTACCTCTAGATCTCCATGAATCGACATTTGTCGAAACATATTGGTTTTACCAATAATAGATCTTTTAGGTACTGTTTGGTTGCCCAAACTACCTCTAGGTTCAAAGGATTAGTTTATCCTTTTATAGGTACAGTTCCGATTTTCATCGAACTACCTCTAGATCTCCATGAATCGACATTTGTCGAAACATATTGGTTTTACCAATAATAGATCTTTTAGGTACTGTTTGGTTGCCCAAACTACCTCTAGGTTCAAAGGATTAGTTTATCCTTTTATAGGTACAGTTCCGATTTTCATCGAACTACCTCTAGATCTCCATGAATCGACATTTGTCGAAACATATTGGTTTTACCAATAATAGATCTTTTAGGTACTGTTTGGTTGCCCAAACTACCTCTAGGTTCAAAGGATTAGTTTATCCTTTTATAGGTACAGTTCCGATTTTCATCGAACTACCTCTAGATCTCCATGAATCGACATTTGTCGAAACACATTGGTTTTACCAATAATAGATCTTTTAGGTACTGTTTGGTTGCCCAAACTACCTCTGATAGCCACATTTTTGTTGACAGAACAGAATTTAATTGAAATTGTGTGTTGTTACCATAATCACTTTGAAAAACACTAACGTTCAAATCATTAACACATTTAACAGTTTTGTCACAGTATAATAATCATACAGTAGGTTGACGCCTTTGATCTCGTGTAAAATGCAATGGCATTTTCGTAACCAGCACCCCAATCCACGTCGGAATTAACACCCATATCATATTAATGTACATTTAAATTGGCGTCCGCCATCTTGGATTTCAAAAAGGATGGCTTTTTCTTAACAAGCACCCCAATTATACTCGAAATTGACACTCATATCCAATTAAAAAACAAACAAATAAAAGAACAGACACGCGTTAGCCCTTAATGATAGATTCGCTACGAGATGACAGCTACGAACATCGTTTTGTTCGCAGCTCGGGTGCCGCTTACCCGCGTATCGTCCTTCACACACCGCACGATTGCTCTGTCTAGAAGTCTTCGTTGGACGACTGTATGATTTTTAGACTGTGGTTTTGTTCTGTCAACGACTTTTATATGTGGTATTTTATCAAGTAAATCAGATTTATTTTGAAATATTCCCTTTGTGATCCCATCGCACACAAATTACGTAAAATTAATCAGAGTGCGGGTTTCACTATATATCATACGTAAGCTAAATAAGCCAATTACTTTAATTTTTTGTGGCATAGCTGAAATTTTATTTATAGCTACGTATCAATTTAATATAATAACAGTATAAAATTCATATTAATATACGGTTAAGCTACACGGAATATCTCAATGAATAAAACCGATCAATCACTGATTTACTTCTTAATTCTTTAGAATTTTGGTACATACCTTACACTTCTGTGATCCTGGCAAGGTCGCCACTTGTAAGGGTTTGGTGGGTATGTACACAGAAAATATAACAGCAGATTTACTTGTACCGCACTTAACTGCTCGGCCGCTCCACAGTGACTGTGCGGCTAGCGTCTCGTTACTCGCTAGCCGCACTCCCCACCACTGAGCGCCCCACCAGCCAGCGTGCTACATTTATTATACGCTATACACTACAAATACTATTTAGCGTCAAAGCGGGAGTGCAGGCAATGCATAAGTACCAAGCTAAACCTAGCAGCACAAGTTTTTTAATGTTGATAGTGTCATAAAAAGTATAAGTCGGAACAGGGAGTCACTTTTGTGGACGTGGTCTATTCCGTGGACATTGTGTCCACCGAAAAGTTTGTCCACGGAAGGGTTAAATTAACTAATATTATCATCCAAACCTCAAACTTTTGAGGTTACAATATGGCGATATATGGATTTTTTTATGCCAGTACTTACCAAAATATGAATGGAACAGAAAAGGTGCACGATCTTTTACACAAAAGTAAAACAACACTTGTTTATAAATTTTTCAAAAACTTTGCCAAGGGGCGCTGACGGGTGTCATTTAAAATTTTTGCTCGTTTTGATAGCTCGATAATGTTGCCAACCAAATTAAATAAACTAAGGCTGCGTTGCATTTCACATATATTGAATATTCAATTTAGTTGGACCACGGAAGGGGTCGCAAAATTGGTAACAACATGTTTATGTCTTATAATTCATTTGTATTGTTTGCTGATTTTTCCTAATAACGTAAAATGAGAACTGTAACATGTAAGTAATAAACATGTAGGAAAATATATTCACATTTTTATTTTCAAGTATTTTTAATCTTTAAGCAAACCTATGAACCTAGGTTGGGCACGGCCCACAGAAGGGGATCTAAGTCTCACTTTACTTTTAATATTTTAATGTAAATATAATATAACTAGGATATTTTATCGTAAATGACTAAAACAAATAAACAGTTAATTTATTACAGTAAAATATTAATGTATAAAGTATGAATTAATATATTTTTTTAAAAGGCACAATTTTTTTGTGTGTTTTGTTTATGACCCAGCTGCATTCTAACAATTAAATAATTTGATTTGTTTTACTGAAATTTGGCACATAGCTAGAACATCACCTGGGTTAGGACAAATAAAACGTCTTATTCCGATACTAGCAGCGCCCAGCGGTTTCACCCGCATAAGTTTTGATCTTAGAGAAATATTGGGATAAAAAGTATCCTATGTCTTATTTCTGGATATAACTCATCTGTGTGCCAAATTTCATCCCAATCCGTTCAGTAGTTTTGGCATGAAAACGGAACAAATAAACAACCTACTTTCACATTTATAACATTAGTAAGGACTAGCGACCGCCAGCGACTTCGGTAGCGTGGAGTTAGTTATGCTATGCTCCTATTGATCGCAGCATGATGTTATATAGCCTAAAGCCTTCCTGGATTGATGGGCTATCCAACGCAAAAATATTTTTTTCTAATCGGACCAGTAGTTCCTGAGTTTATCGCGTTCAAACAAACAAACTCGTCAGCTTTATATAGGTATTAGTATAGTTTAGCATCGAACCTAGACGTGTGCGGGTGGAACACAACAATTTCATACATGTCGCTAGTTACTTGTACATCAAGTTGTTTTGTTTAGGATCAACGCGCAACGATAATATTACTTACTAGCAGCCACCAGCGACTTCGTTCGCGTGGAATTAATTATGCTCCGCTCCTATTGGTCGCAGCGTGATGTTAAATAGCCTAAAGCCTTCCTGGATTAATGCGCTATTCAATGCAAAAAGAATTTTTCAAATCGGACCAGTAGTTTCTGAGATTAGCGCGCATAAACAAACAAACAAACAAACTCTTCAACTTTATATATTAGTATAGATTGAACCTGTTTGATCTCCAAGTGGGTGTAACTTTACACGTTGACAGGCAAACAAACACGAGGGGTTTAACTTGATACGTAGTTGTTGCGTAACCGGAAAGCTTTCGACAAGGGTTTATTTTAATAGTAAGTTTTGGCCGCGGTTTTGTCCGCAAAAGGCAATTCATTGTCACATGTGTATGTATGTATTTTTTGCCTTCGTACATGTCGTACTTCATGGTTGTATTTTTCGTTTACTTACACTGCACTTAGTTTGTGCCTGAAGTTCTCGTCTTTGTTGCTAAGTATCCAGAATTCCTTGACTGCACTGTTAACGCAGTGTTTAAGCTATTGACTGCTGCGCTGCGTATCGTAGGTTCGATTCCCGCCCTGAACAAATATTTGTACAAATATTTCGGGTCTGGCTGTATGTGTATGTGAGTTTATATGTTTGTAAACGTAGTCACGATACAGGACAAATTCCAAGTGTGAGGCAAAGTTTTTTTTAAAAAAAAGAACCATGTCCTAAGTAGCGTAAGTTGCATGGCTCGTCCAAATTGACATACGAATATGCTATTATTACAGCTCTGAAAGTTGAACAATAATTTTTAAATCATGTCAATCTGTATGGATTGAGCAGCTTTGCCCCAAATTGTATCATAAGAAACCAAGTAGAAAGTTCCTAATGAGATGACCATAAAGTGTCAGATTCGATTCCAGATATCGCATGTCGCCCTCTGCATATAAACTGAGAAACTTCGCCATGTGGTGACGTCATTGTGGTAATGAGCAATAAAACTGGACACTGCAGTTAACTGATAATTTGATAAGAGCGCGACCAGTCGGGGTCTAGTCCAGGGTCACCTTGGAGATCATTAAAAGTTTCTAGAAGCTCATGTTTCCTACATTATGTTACTTAATTGTCGAACGTGCACAAAGAACTTTTCTTAAAGTAGCAAATTTTTTGCCTTTGCAGGATTTAAATAACTGGTAGGCAGGGCTTTTATTAGTTCGGCAAGTTTACGTAAGTACTACACATAATACTAAAACAGCATATGACGCTTACTTACAACGCTGATATAAATAAAAAAGGAATGATATAGTGTGCAGCTCAATTTCTACCTCTAAATATGCATTTACACACAAATTCTATACGCTCTTAGGGCCCTTTTTTATAGAAATAGATTAAATAGGGTATTAAATATTTACAATTTGAATAATTTTAGCTGTAAGAATGTTGTTTCTAAAATTTATCTGCAAGGTTTGTCATATGACCAGACTGAAAGTATGTAAATAAATTTAGAGATAATTATTAAATCAACTAATATTGCTAAGTAAGCAATACGATACTAATGATAACACGGTATACTTCCGTTGTGTCCTAGATTTTTACGTATTACTTGTATTGTTAATTTATTGCAAAATAAAATTATAATAAGCACTTTTAGAAAGAAAGAAAGAAAAATGCATTTATTGACATTACAGCAAAAACAAATTTAAAACTATAAAACTTGGCGTGTAATGCCAAAAGGGCCTCAGCTCAGCTCAGCATAATGTCAGATGACAACACAAGGTGTACCATCTGACGCTGATTTTCAGCTGCAACCCACGAGTGCCATACGCTAGAATTACAAAAACACAGTCCGCAATAATATAAAGGATATATTATAATAATAGTTATCCAAATGATATAAAAACTAAACAGAATCTCATGAAAAAGTTGTGACATGCATAACTGAGTGTGTGTGTATAGGTATATATAGGGTGTGTGTGTGGTAGGTTTTACACCTGAAGCATAGGTTCCAACTAGTTCAGGTAAATTATAC
This sequence comes from Sesamia nonagrioides, assembly GCA_017933935.1. Taxonomy (NCBI): domain Eukaryota; kingdom Metazoa; phylum Arthropoda; class Insecta; order Lepidoptera; family Noctuidae; genus Sesamia; species Sesamia nonagrioides. Next base: position 212,644 of record JADWQK010001942.1, on the reverse strand, counting down.
ATCAGTACTATTTATAAAAATTATGTACAAAGCTTATAAATAAACAATTATTTATTTATAATTTGTTATTCCTGTATTAAATTTTTGCTTATATGTGTGGCACCAAATGGCAACAACTATATACAATACTACTAGATTCAAAATCAAAAGTCATTTATTCAAATTAGGCTGAGAGACAGCACTTTTTGAACGTCAATATTACACAAGACAGTCCCCCAAAACGCCCACCCATCGACGCTTCCTAGTGCTTTCGCTGGGAAGAAGAAGTGGCGGAAGAAACTCCCCAGCAGCACAGCTGTCTGTTCATTTAGAAAAACACGTGACTTTATACAATACTATGTATAGTGATGAACACAAGAAAATACAATAACAATGAAATTATGCCTGCTACCACGCCAAAATACCAGCAAAGCAAAACAAAAGATATATAAATATATATTTAAATGAAAATATAAATGACTAAAAACTTTACTTCAATAAAAGACCCAGGCATAAAGGGCGTGACAGCTTAAATATTTCTATATTGTAAAAAAAAGTGAATTATATGAACTCATATAACGTGTCAGTAAGCTAATTCCGGAGAAAGAACACAAACATTGTCCTGAGTTAATCAGAGCGACCAGCTATTCTTATCATTTAAATAATCATTTACGAAATAATATGCCTTTGAACAAAGCTTGGATTTGATTTGTGCTTTAAATGCATTGTAAGGCAAGTCGAGCAAAGCAGAGGGTATCTTGTTATAAAACGTTATACCAAGCCCAACAAAAGAGTTATGAACCTATTGAAGTCGGTGAAAAGATTGAAAATGAAACCCTGTGACTGTAAACGCTGACCCCTAAGATACTGCAGTGAGATTATGTATAACTTGCGCACTTAAAGAAAAGATCTGTAAATGGCGTCCGCTCGCATGCGATCTCGCTCACTCTCTATCGCTGTCTATACTCACACAGTGAAGTAAGCGCTGCAAAAAAATAACAATCAGTCAGGATTCGCTTTCCAAGCTACTTTGACGCACTCCGAGTTATCGTTACTTTCGTTCCGCTAAAGTCTCTGTTATTTTGTTGATATTATTGTTTTTGTTGAGTCTAATTGTTATTTGTTTGTGTTACGTTTGATTGTTATTTATTTTTGTTAAGTTTTTAATACTAACGTTGACATTTTATTATCTTATCATTTGGTTTGTGATTGAACAATGGCTTCAGGAAAACGTGGAAAGATTCTACACAGTGATGCGCGTGAATTTGTTTACAACGTGATAAAATACTTTGAAGAAGAGAAGAACTTGGAGCGCTACCATCCGCTCAAGTACAGCGCTGCACGCGCAGCGATGGCGACTAATTTATCGATGTCTACTATATCGAAAATTAAGAGAGAAGGTAATTACCAATAAACTATCAGTTTATGTTTAGCTCTGTTCTGTCTATAATATGTTTTTTCAGTTAAGTTTACCATCTATATCACCCAGATGTGACATTTTTTGTTTTTAATTCGCTGTTATTAGTAACAAAGTTAAGTTAACTTCTATTAAGTGTTAAGTTCTTGGAAGTTAACTTCCATACTAAAACATACTAATAAACTGATACTAAAAGTATCCAAGAAACTCGGATAGCATGCTTATTGTCATCAAAACTTAAATAAACTTAGGATAACGCAAACAAAAATCGACCTTTCATCATATTGATAGCCTGGGCGACTCAGTACCCAAGGTGCATTATCATAGTAATTTATTCTTCTAACCTAATAATCTCTGGACACTACAGTACCCATGTGCAGAGAAAGGTATATTTTAATGACTTTACGCTATAAAAGGGCGTCCAGCATATTTTAGCATGTTTCAGTTCATAAAAACCCTATTTAAAATAAAGCCATCATATTACTATTTTATTATAATATTTTACTATTATTTCAGGTAAACTTGCAGAACAAACCAACACTAAAATCCGTACGCCGAGTAAGGGTAGAAAAGGCAAAAACAATACGCGTGTCCCCATGGACAACTTCAGTATATGTGCCATTAGAAATATTGTGGCCTCAATATATGAGGTTCGAAAGGAGGTACCTACGCTGAACAAGATTATGGCATCAGCAAGAGCTGATTTAAACTATACAGGCTCCAAAACGACGTTAAGAAAGATTTTAAAAGAAAAGCTCGGATTTCGATTTAAAAAATGTCGCCAGAACCGAATGGTGCTCATAGAGCGCGATAATATAAAAGCCTGGCGAGTGAAATATTTACGCCGCCTCCGACAAAATGATGCCATGGGTGCGGAAAAAAAGAAAGTTGTATACATGGATGAGTCGTGGATCCATGCTCATTATACTGTCAGCAAGTGCTGGCAGTCATCCACCAACAAAGGCATTCGAAAAAATGATAGTCCTGGACAAAGGTGGGTGATGGTTCATGCCGGCTCAGAGGATGGGTTTGTGGAGGGTGCAGGATTATTATTCAAAGCAAAATCAAAAAAAGGCGACTACCATGACGAGATGGATGGTAATAACTTTACAAAATATTTGAACGAAAAACTTATACCAAATCTGCCTCAAAACTCCATTCAAGTCATGGATAATGCATCTTACCACAGCATGCAGTTGGATAAAGCGCCAACGACTGCAACCCGCAAAGCGGATATAAAGAAATGGATGCACGAGCACGGTGTGGCATTCGAAGAAGACTGGACGAAAGCAGAGCTGCTCGTGCATCTAAAACAGCATCGCCCCGAAAAAAAGTATGTGGTAGACGAACTTCTACGTGAGCATGGCCATGAAGTTCTCAGACTCCCTCCTTATAACTGCGACCTGAACCCCATAGAACATGTTTGGAATTTAATAAAACAACGGGTCGCAGATAAAAATGTGGAGCAACACGAAAATAAAATTGAGGACTTGACAAAAGAGGCAATAGCTTCAATTATACAAGACGAATGGAAGAAACAAATAAATCACATAAAGAAAGTCGAAGAAGCATACTGGAATCGCGATGTAGGCAGGGAGAGTGAACTAGAGGATTTCATTATCAGTGTGGGCATGAATAGCGACACCGAAGGTGAAAGTGACGAATGTGACGACCAAGACTGTGAAAGTGACCAGTCCATGGATGATTATAACGAATTGATGGAGGGGATTGAACCAATAATGGGTTCAGATGATCCAGATATTGCTGGGCCAAGCGGTTTATAAAACCCTTTTCTCAGATATTTTATCAGGTATTTTTATAATTAATAAAGGCAAATTTTAAAATCCAGTATTTTATGTACCCTTGCTCCTTACTTAGTAATATTATTTTTACTATTATTAGCTAAAAGAATAATTTAATATTAGTAATATAATTATATAATATTTGACAAACTATAATACAATTATATAATAGAATATTAGCTAAAAAAATAATTAACTGTATAACAACACACTCAAGAAAATGATTTAATTTAGTTTCGTTTTGTGAGTAGGTAACTGTATAGTTGGTGGAGGTATAATTATGTAAACAATCACAGTAGTCGAATGAAAATAACTAGCTACAAAAATAACTCTTTTTATTCGACCAAGTAACTGGTTATGTTACGTTTCTTGAAAAAGGCGTAACGACCCATAGAACCAAACTTGTTTTGTAAACCGTACCATAAGTAGCCGCCGCCATTTTCAGATCGTTTCTTTAACTGCGCGAGTTATAATCATCTCATCGCGAAAACTTAGATAAAATGAATGCGGAGTGAGTTCAACTTCAACTCTTGATCAATGGCCCCTCTGGAATACCTACCACAATTTTGCCAATAACACGTGTAACAAATTATAGGAATTCTTTAAAAATAAATATTTCTCAATAATGGCGGATATCGCCAATGACAGTTGAAAAAGACGGCCGCGTGAACCGTCTACGAGGGAGGTTTGAGGCAAAGTCATGATGTGGCCACTATGCTGCGATATTTGATTGTTGCTTTAGGAATTATTTACTGAATGCAATTTTTACTACATAAACCACGCGCGTTTATTTAGTAAACGACACTATAAATCATTTTAGAAGTCCAATGAAACATGCGAATGACACTCATCTTAGCTTTCCCGTCAAAACCATTTCTGAAGTTAGTTCTCATTCCAACTAATAGGTAGTAGACATTGGCATAATTGGCAGATTAGTCTAAGCTCAAAATCATTCCCCCATATCCGTTCCACCATCGGACGACCCGTCGTACGGCGAGTTTCCACCCTTACTTTATTGACATCACAACGATCTGAACGAAGCGTTTCGCGTCGTCTTATAAACCGCATACATCGAGGGACTGGAACAATTTGCCAGCGGCGGTGTTTCTGTCGGACTAAAATTTGAGTGAAGGCCTAGAGTGAATAGCCTCGTAATAAACAAGCGCGCTTTACCATCAACGATTGCATCACTGCTTACCATCAGGCGGGATTGCGGTCAAGCACTAGTTTATAACTTATAATTTAAAAAAACTTTACCTAACTTTCCATTATGAGATTTACTAAATATTACAAAATCGATCAGCTGTTCTGTGGTCGCTATTCCAAGTATTAACACCTACTTAGTCAAAATATTATAAAAATACTGATTTAATAAGGTTAACATAGCATCCAAAATCATTCCAAATCGATTTCCTTCGGCTCATAAAGTAATGTTCCAAGACCCCCATTACACATAACATCCAATCTATTATCAACTTCATCTACAGGGAATAAAGTTAACATTACCTTCACTCTAAATTCAAATGATCTGTCTAGCTATTTTAAACTCTGTACCAATGCAGTAGGGTGTAATATAGCATGTCAGAGTCGCATTTAGTTTTTCATTGTGGTTTGTAAATGAGGCGATGTAAAAACTGTATAGGCAGTCAAAATGTCGTAAATCAATAAATTGATTTTCTACGCTATTTTGACTGTAAGTATAGAAAATACTTCCTTACTCATCTGCCTACGTTTTACCCAAGTTCTACAATATGTGAAGAAAACCTCGTCCGACGCATACCTAAGGATAACCTTTATTAGGTTAGGTAAACACATGACCAAATAAATGATAAAATTTTACATAATCATCATGGTAACAATATAAATGAATTTTGAAATAATAATTTTTTTCGCGAATTAATTCCAACTTCTCCAAAATATGGTAACTTTTTAAAAAGTAACAACACCATTTTTGACGGTATTGTTACCACTACGTGCCGTGTACCTTGCCCCCCTTCGCCCGCGCATGCATTGCCAACCGCACATGTATTAAGTTACGTCTTTTTGTGAAATAATATTTATTCTTAGGGAGATATTTTTCAAAGTTTAGCCCGGCTTTGTGGGCTTTAGTAGAATCAGTTATAGATACCTAACAATACCTTCATGGATCGGAGAGGGTTTTCTTTACATATTGTGAAAATTCTGACAATGCCTGTGTCAGCCTAACTTAGGGCTGCATTGATTTCCTACGACAGCGGTGGCTTTCACATACAGGGCCGTAGTAGCAGACATGGCAACAGGTCACTCCTGTGTCAAAAACAGTCTCCAGAAAAAAACAACTTGCAAGTTGCAATCATAAAACGTATCTGCGACGTCATTTGCCGGTAAATAGAAGACGCTATATGGCGGCCACAACTGTCCTAGGAAACCTTAGATTAAGAGACGGTACCATCAGCCTTTGGGCTGCTAGAACTTAACCTTATTAATAAAACTATTTTAAGGTATACACAATACATAAAAACTATGAAGTCAGAACAAGAAAAGGAACGCAAAACTCAACCTGACATTACTCTAGAAATTCTGTCAAAATTATAGTAGACAGATCAGATTCCTAAAATATGCACAAATTCCAAGCAAACTAAATTTCTTAAACGTAAAAATGGATATGAACACAAAAATTTTGATAGGTGCACTGTCGTTAATATTTATTTTGATCATTATGATGTCAGTGCAACTGAATTCGGTTGTGGAAAACCCCAAACAATACTCGTCTAAAAGTAAACTATGCAGTCATGCCTTACGCCATGTGGTAACTCTCAGCGACACTGACCTGAACCAGACGACGCACTTGGCGGAGAGGTTCCCCTATGTGGTGGCTGTGACTAAGAACTCTTCTAGTATATGGACTTTTGCATGTTTTGCCAGTATTATTCTATCTAAATGGATCGTTACTGCGGCACATTGTCGGTAAGTAAAGTAAAATAACGAATTGGGTAATTGTGTAACACACTCAGTAGTAATGGGTTTCATTTTGAAAATTCAACATTCATAACGTTATTTAAGTTGTTGAGTAGCCACATTTTTCGTACTTAAGGAGCAATGGATTAGCAATATGACTTTTTTGTTCTGGATGGGAAATTTCGATTGAATGACCTCTCCCGCTCTGGGCGGAGCGGAAGGGCTTGTCATTTACTGACTAATGCCTACCCGTATTTCTTCACTTGCCTGTGCGCCAGGCCCACGGTTTCTTTTTTAACCAACCCGCAACTCGGACTCAGGAGACATCGGTCCTCGTGGACCCCGTCACAATGTGCTGACATCTCTTTGAGGAGTGCGTGAAACACAACGCGCCGTCGACCCGGGTCTGAACCTTACGGCAAGCCCGCGCTTATGGTGGCTGGGACTTCGATGTTGTCTCCCGACGAGGGCGTATCCTGCGGCGGCTAGAGGTGTTAGCAATATACTTCAAAATGATTCCAATTGATGGTTAATTGTAATAGTGTGTTACGCAATTAGGGTGCAGATTAAAACGTCCACAAAAATCCGAGCTCGGTGAATCGTAACGTGAAAGATCTACAAAAAAAAACCAGAACGCAACTATTTATAGCATGTCTCTTGGCTAAATGTTTACTTTTTCCTTACAGGGTCCCCGGTCACACGCATCGCGTGATCCTCTACCGCGACTTCGCTCTTAATCAGACGCATTCCTTCCCAATTTTCTTCTGGCGGATCCATGAGAGGTACAACAGAACACTGTTCTCTCCCAAGTACGACATCGCAGTCGCCAAATTGAATGTGGAATCCTACAAGTTCAGATTGAGACCCGCGGTCTTCGAGGAATCCATAGCCACTGAGATAGAAGCAAGCGTCTGGAGGACAGTGTCTACCATGAATAAGAAGCTGTATTTAACGAACCAGTTCGAGAAATATGACGTCAAAATTGGCAACGCAGGTAGATGCTTCGAGAGCTACGGTTTGGAGATTGATGACAGCTTGATCTGCGTAGATACTTCAGACTTTGACGATTGCTTTACACACGACTTCGGACCAATATATTCGGGAGATAAAGTGGTGGGTGTGTTAGTGATGAAGCCGACGGATTGTGATACGAAATTGTCTATTTTTACAAATATTTCTTATTATACCAATTGGATTTTGAAGACTACTCATGAATGAAGATTTTGTTTTTTTTTAAATGTTAATCTAGAGTGATAGTCGCGCGCTTTTGCTATTACAACAGTGTCAGAATAGTCGATCACTGTTCTCCTAATGATCGATTTTGTCTAGTTTCATATTCTACAAACAAAATAACGTCATTATGACTTGGTCCAGTGGTCAATCACAATCAATCAATTGACTAGCGTTTTTTAGAAAAACATTTCTACCGACGAGTTTTATAATAATGGCAATCCGGCAATGTCAATCTATTATCGGTAAACGTAAGGTGGTTCGTAACGCTCTCGGGCTAGGTATAGCGACGATCTTCACAGGATGGCTGGTAGTAACTGAAAGAGAGTTGCCGAGAATCGAGTTGAATGGCGGGAAATAGGAGAGGTCTGAGGTCCAGCAGTGGACTGATATAGGCTGATAATGATGATTATATCACCATTCCTTTACGAGATGACTGACAGATAATAAGGTGTTTGACTAAAAAAGCTGATTAGTCCGTCAGTTAGATTTCCAAAAAATACTATACTGGTATTGTTGCTGCTTTCTGGAAGGGTCACTGCATTCTCCTATCAACCCCAGGGTCTCAAAGCAGGGAAAACAAACATGCAAAGCACTAACCTGGATCCAACAGGACAGGAAAGAGGAATCACCAACGACGGGGCAGGCGCCGGCCGGTCAGCTATCTTCTTTATGTGGACTTGATGCTGCTTGTTCACTGCCTACACTCGTCAAGCACAGACACACCACCAATATGGAAACTGAGGGTTTATTTGGCCAGTGAAGCCCTTAGAAAATCAGATATTCGGAATTATTTAGAATACACGCGGCGTCGTATGAGCTGAGTCCGCCATACTTATTTTATTTGTTCTTTTTCTTGGCACTCTTGAGAGAGGCGCCACCAGCACGAGTTAAGAGAAGCCCGCGCTTATTTAAATCGTCGTTGACGTAACAAGGATGGAAAATGGAAATGCATGGATAAATTATTAGGATAGTTAATGCTTACACATTTCCCCCCACCTGAAATCCACAAGGGTTTCAAGAAGAATGCGAAAAATTAAGAGTGAAATCAGCAATAGCTGGACTATGAGCTACTGCCGAAAAAATGCATAAAATCTAGTCAATAAGTGTAAATAATTGGTGGCTTATTTTAAATAACCTAAAGACAGTGTGTACTTATACTCTAGTTAGGTATATAAAAGGAAAATAAACTAATTAATTGGTAAGGGACAAACCTTTACCACCGGCCTACGAAACGTCTTTCCGTTAGCAGTTTGGAGAGTAACGACTCTAACTACCTGGTCTGAACCTGCATGCACTTGCACGATACGAGCCATTTTCCAAAACATCGGCGGAGTATTAGGTTCGTTAACTATAACTATGTCATTGACTTTGATATTTGGTTCAGGCAAGAACCATTTGCTCTTTTGTTGTAATGTGTGAAGATAATCGCGTTGCCATACGCGCCAAAGGCTTTGAGTAATTTTCCGAAGCATCATCCAACGAGATCGAGGACACGAATTATCACTTATCGGTTCTTCGGGCAAGGCTACTAAAGGACCTCCCGTTAGAAAATGTCCTGGAGTTAGAACGTCAGACTCTGAAGGATCCGTAGATAGAGTACAGAGTGGACGGGAATTTAATACAGCTTCTATTTTAGCTAATATGGTAAAAAATTCTTCTAGAGTAAGAACTTGAGCTCCAACTACTCGCTTCAAATGATACTTTGTTGATTTTATACCACTTTCAAATATTCCGCCGAAATGCGGTGCTCCAGCTGGATTGAATTTCCAGGTAATGTGGCGATTCGCTAAACCATTTGAAATTTCTGGATAATGCTGATGAAGCAGATTCGCAACCTCATTTAAATATTTATTCGCGCCTACGAAATTTGTCCCACAGTCTGTTACTATTGTATGGCATATGCCACGACGAGAGACAAAGCGGTCTAAAGCGGCAAGAAATGATTCAGCACTCAATTCTGTTACGGCTTCTAAGTGTACAGCCTTTGAGCTTAGGCACACAAATAAACATAAATAAGCTTTGTAAGTTTTTGCGCCACGACGGCGACTCTCTTTAATGATAAAGGGACCCCCAGATCTATTCCCGTGGTACTAAAGCAGCGAGCTGGTTGAATCCTGGCTGCAGGTAGCTTGCCCATCATTGGTTGACAAGCAACTGGATTCACTTTAAAACATTTGACACATTTGGATAACACGGTCCGTATCAGGAGCCTTAATCCGGTTATCCAAAATTTTCTTTGAATAAGAGATTGTAAAGAGCGAGGGCCACAATTCAAATATTTTATATGGAAATATTCGACTATCTTTCGAGAGATAGGACATTGTTTAATTAACAAGAAAGGGTGTAACGCAGATGGCGACAGTTGAGCCTCATCAATGCGTCCACCTACTCGCAAAATACCATCATCGTCTAGGAAAGGTGACAGCTTTTGAATAGATTTTACACAAGGTTCATTTTTACGCACCCGGTCAACTTCCGAAGTCATGTAATTATCTTGACTGAATTTAACCAGCACTTTCATTGCTTTTTCAAGCTCAGCACTACTAAGAGGAGAGAGATTTCGGTCTTGCCTGGCCGTTTTAGAGTTAGAAACAAAACGATTACACCATGCTACCATTCTTTGAATTTTTGTAAATGAAGAATGTTTAGAAATTAAGTTCAAAAGTGGATTCTCATCATCCGTAACAAGAAGACTTTTACTTTCTATTGATTTAAGTTCAGGCAAGTTCTCCTTCGGAAGTAATACCTGCCTTTTAGGCCATTGCTCAGGTGATTCTTTCAGCCAAGAAGGCCCTGTCCACCAAAGCGGGTGATCTAGAATCTCTGGACATGATACTCCGCGGCTACAACAGTCGGCGGGGTTATCATTTGTTGATACATAATACCAGCGATCTCGACTAATTAAATCAGTTGTCTGAACCGCACGATTGGCTACATACATTTTTAGTAAATGAGGGTCAGTGTTAAGCCAAGACAAGGTAGTGCTGCTGTCGGAATAAGCTCGAATGGAATCGATGGAAATTTTATCTTTAAGTAAATTATACATGTGTGATAGAACTTTTGCTAGAAGCACAGCTGCGCTTAGCTCAAGTCGATTCACCGTTGTTGGTTTTAAGGGGGCAACTCTAGATTTCCCTATTAACAAACTGGTCGTGGTTACATTACCGGGTTCATTGGTAACTACACAGATATAAACACAACAACCATAACCTTTCAAAGATCCATCACAAAAGCCAACTAAATGTAATTGAATAGGATTTGAAGGTATGATTAAACGCGGGAGAGTAATATTTTGTAAATCGGACAAATTTGCAGCTATTAAATGCCATTGTTTGACTAAATTTTGGGGAATAGTTTCATCCCATGATAAATTTAAACGCCATAGATCTTGTAGCAAAGATTTAGCGGCAAAAACGACAGGACAAATCCATCCAAGAGGGTCAAAAATGCGAGCTACCAATGAGAGTATGGACCGTTTTGTGAATTTCCATTCGAACGAGTCAGCAAACGTATAAGAAAAGGTATCGTTAACAGGATTCCAACGAACGCCCAATATTTTGACAAACTCACTTCCCGATTCATCAAAAGATTTGGAAGTTTGACAGAATTCTTGAGGGATATCTGTCAGAAGACGAGGATCATTAGAGGTCCATTTCCGTAGTTCAAACTGAGCCTTTGATAGTAACGATATAATATCGTTTTTAATGCAATAGTTTCTTCGAGAGAAGATCCGCCAGAGGTGATATCGTCCATAAATGTCTCCTCTCGGATAACCTGTGCTGCACGACTAGAATACTCAGCACCGTGGTCTTCAGCAAGTTGATGAAGTGTTCGAATGGCTAAGTAAGGAGAACTACTAACTCCGTACGTAACGGTATTGAGTTCGTATTCCTTTAAAACCTCAGTTGGGTCATTACGCCAAAGAACGTGTTGATAACATCTTTCTTGCGGTCTTATCAATATTTGTCTATACATGCGACGAATATCCGCAGTAAAAACAACTTTGTGAATTCTGAATTTGGTGATTAGATCAACGATGTCTACTTGAAGTTTTGGACCCACATGAACAATATTATTTAGTGACAGGTCACTCGAAGTCCGACTACTAGCATCGAAGACCACTCGTAACCGTGTCGTGGTACTCTCAGGTCGGATTACACAATGGTGGGGAATTATAATAACAGTCAGTAGACGAGGACTGCACTGGCTGCATATGTCCGAGATCCTCGTACTGTTGCATAAATTCTTTGTATTCAGTTTTTAACTCATTTTGACTAGCTAGTCTTTTTTCCAAATTTAGAAAACGATTAAACGCTTGTTTATATGATTCTCCTAAGGCTGGAGCATCATCTTTAAGCATAATTGGTACAACGTAACGCCCATCGGAGGTGCGATACGTGCCTTCTTTATATTTTTGTTCGCATATTTCATCCTCGGGACCGGAAATTTTACATTTCGGCGGCTCCTCGGACTCCCAAAACCGTTGAACGATCTCGTCGAGCGCACTAGAAGACGCGACGAGGAGCGTAACGGGTGTAGCCGGAGTTTTAGCTACCACGTTTTGAAGAAACTGACCACTTATCACCCAGCCGAATACACTAGAGAGTGCGCATGGAAAGCCCGGGCCTGGACTGAAACGTGAGCCAGTATATATCTGGTCAAAACAGTCTACTCCTAACAACAGATCGATCGGACCGGATTTATCAAAGTCCTGGTCGGCGAGATCCAGATGTGTAAACTTATCCTTGACGATTGTCGGCAACGACACCGAAGGAATCAGGGATGTGATTTTAGGTAGAACCACTAATTGAATATCAAACTGAGGAGTGTCACTCAATCGAGGTATTATTGAACCGAAGGTGTGACCTTTAATGCTACACACATAATTTTGACCGATGCCACTTACATTTAATTTACATTTCTTGATATGTAAACCTAATTGTCGCGCACAGCTACTTGTAACAAATGAATCCATCGAGCCACTGTCAATAATTGTACGGACATACTGCCACGAACCATCCGATCGCTTCAAACGAACCACTGCTGTACCAAGAATTTTTGTGCTAATAGGTTGATTTGAAATGTTTGACTGGGTAGCACTAGTTAGAGTAGTGTTCATATCGGGATGCTGGGATGAATCCAGTTCACTAGTATGAGACAGTAAACTCTTATGCTCTTCATGTAACAAAGTATTATGCTTTGCATTACAAATGAAACATGTTGACTCAGATTTACAATCGGTAACAGTGTGACCCGGCCTTAAGCAGTTTTGACATAATTTTAAACCTTTAACTAATTGTTGTCGCTGTGTCATATTCATAGAACGCAATTTACTACAACGGTAGATTGAATGATTTTCATTACAACACACACAAACAAACTGACTAACTTTATTATTATTGTTGGAAGAAATTAGAAATGATTTTGGTTGACGCGATAAATAATCTTTATTTGTATTAGGCCGATTTTGTGTACTTGTAGAATTTGATGATGGAATATTAACTGGTTGGCTAACTTCTAATACTTTTATGTAATTTTGTAAATAAGTAATGAAGTTATTAAATTTCGGAATTTCTTCAGTGTTTTGTAATTCAAACCTTTTTTTGTTTCTGTATCTAAAGGCCTAGACGCAATGTAGAATAAAATAAATTCGCATAAATCATCAATACACAAACCGCGCAAGGCACTAACGCATTCATAAAGTGTGTTAGATAACTCAGATAAGTTAGACAAAGATGGTTTTTGTATGGGATTAATTTTAATTATTTTTTCTAAATAAGCTGTTGCAAGAATACGCTTGTTGTCATATCTGTCCAGTAAAGTTGCAAAAACCACTGAATAATTTGCCGATGTCACAGGCACGCCCTTCGCTAATGTCAGTGCATAACCAGATAAACATGACAGCAAATAGTGAAATTTCTCAGTGTCGGATAATGAACTATTATTATGAACAAGTGCTGTATAACTATCTTTAAATGTTTGCCACTTTTCTATATTACCATCAAACTTTGGAAGTTCCAGCTTAGGCAACTTCACTTGCGAACGCACGTGACCTTGACCTAATTCCGGGCGACAGTCGCTACCTGCGCTCGCATCGAGAGAATCCGCAAACTCAATAACACAGTAATACAATTCATCGAATGACAGTAACACTTTATGATCGATAACAAACGAAGGTTTAAGCTTTAATTGCAACTGGTTAACATCATCGTTGCATTCCAAAAATCTATTACGAATCTCGTCAATCTTTTTGTACCTAGCTCGAAAAGCTGCAAATTTAGTTTTAGTTTCTTTAACTGTTTTGGCTAAATCGTAAAGTATCTGCATACTTGTAAACTCATATTCCCGCCTTTTAATAACGGCTATTAATTCCACTTCGCTCATAGTTCACTTGGTATACGATATCCGCACGCTCAAAAAGATAAAAGTTATAAAAGTAGGTAAAACGGAAAAAACGTAAGCCGGTAGGTAGGCGGCAATGCACGCGCGAACGTATTGAATGAAATACAAGCACACACGTCTCAAAGTTATTTGTTAGAATATAAGTTTTGACTTTGAGGTAGTTCAAAGCTAATCCGTCTCCCGCCGGAGACAAGTGCTACGATTGTAGGTACCTCGGTACTAAATTCGAGAAACTTCGAACTCACGTTTTTTTTTTAAAAGTAATTTATGCAATTTGTTATTTAATACAAATAAATGCAGGCTGCAGCTTATTACAAGGGAATTAACGAGGTATGAATGTACGATTGAATAGTCAATCGGTCTCAAATAAGAAACAATAACTAGGTATCATGGAATGACCTAGGTTTTATTTAGACACTTAGAACTTGAAAGGCAAATTGAAATTGCCTTAAGTAGGTAAGTATACAAATAAATTATAATTGGGATTACGTATTTAACGTAATAACGAGAATGGAAAGATTTAATTTCCGATAGTAGGTATTTTTGAAATAATTACGCGAGGAAGATTCCTCACAGGAGGCACCATAATTAATGTTGCTGCTTTCTGGAAGGGTCACTGCATTCTCCTATCAACCCCAGGGTCTCAAAGCAGGGAAAACAAACATGCAAAGCACTAACCTGGATCCAACAGGACAGGAAAGAGGAATCACCAACGACGGGGCAGGCGCCGGCCGGTCAGCTATCTTCTTTATGTGGACTTGATGCTGCTTGTTCACTGCCTACACTCGTCAAGCACAGACACACCACCAATATGGAAACTGAGGGTTTATTTGGCCAGTGAAGCCCTTAGAAAATCAGATATTCGGAATTATTTAGAATACACGCGGCGTCGTATGCGCTGAGTCCGCCATACTTATTTTATTTGTTCTTTTTCTTGGCACTCTTGAGAGAGGCGCCACCAGCACGAGTTAAGAGAAGCCCGCGCTTATTTAAATCGTCGTTGACGTAACAAGGATGGAAAATGGAAATGCATGGATAAATTATTAGGATAGTTAATGCTTACACAGGTATTTTTTCTTTTTTAATATAAACAAAAAATGAAGACAACACAGTGCGTTGAAAACTCGTGTGACGTCACTGCACGCTACAATTTTTAGCGGCCAGTGCCGTCACCAGCCACCACTCCTGATCTTTCATGCCTTTTATATTTGTCAATTTTTATTGATTTGATAAAACAAAATATATGTATCCAATATTTTTCTATAATCTGAATGACGGACTAAATAGAATCATTTTTTTTTTACCCAGAAAACATCCCTATTAATCAGTCATTATGAATTTAGCAGATTACGAACTTTTAGTACAATGACAATGAAGTCGTGTTGGAATGACAAATTTATAAAAATATTAGACTTGGCCCCAGGTCGGCCCTAGACACCACTTCAGGATGTCGTGCAGCAGCGATGTAGTTGCCCAGTAAGTTTATTGTCTCTCGTGTCATCTACAAATGAAATCAATTGCTTTACTGCATATATTGCATGAAACCACCACCCTAATTACGTAACACACTATTAGTATCAATTGGAATCATTTCGAAGAATATTGCTAATACATTGCTCCCTGTGTTCGACAACGTATCTGCTTAACAATGTAAATGCCGCAATGAATTTTGTTGAACTGTCAAAATAAAACCCATTGCTACGGATAGTGTGTTACACAATTACTCTACCGGTTAGGGCATGGCAACATAATAGTTTTAAGATAATAAGAACAACTAGTCACATACACATGACAAGTAATATAATATGCGCTAAGATTTTGAGCATTTTGATCCGGGATGGTGGAAGATGATTACATCTTCCACCATCCCGGATCAAAATGATATCTAGATAAGCGTCATAAAAATAGATTACTATTTTTATGACGCTTATCTAGATATCTTTGTTACGAACCGGTTTGTATGCACAGCACTTTCATACTTCTTATGCAGGAATAAATAAATAATGCTGAGACAAAAGTTGCTCGTGGGCCAGTTGCTCAGTCAAACCTCGCTGCCATGATTTTCATTATAGCCTTTATTGCGACTGTTTTGTGATAGCCACAACTCTTCTACAGCTTGAGCAAGATCTTGACCCCTCTTCCTTTTTAGGCTTTATCTGTAAGGTCTTCGATTGCTCATATCCCAATCTTTGATTACGTGTCAACCATTGGGTCTTAGCACCAGGTCCATATCGATACACTAGCAAGCTTGTAGGCGCCAACGAGAGAACGAGCCACATTGCATTCAGTACCAAGCGACGCCCAAAGAGTATAACAATATAAACGATGCCTCTGCAGAGGCGAAACAAAAACAAAACAATATTAAAATCGTTTTTTTTTAACCACTCTCTTCATTTTTGGAAGTCACGAGAGAGAATACCACCATTTCTTTTTTTTTTCATCAAATGGCCTCCCGCTCTGGGCGCCATAAAACTCACCCGTGTTCCTTCACTTGCCTGTGCGCCAGGGCCACGGATTCTTTTTTGACCAACCCGCAACCCTGACCCAGGCATCGGTCTTCGTGGACCCCGTCACGATATGCTGACATCCCTTTGAGGAGTGCGTGAAACACAAGGCGCCGTCGACCTGGACCTGGTCGTTACCGCAAGCCCATGCCTACGGTGGCCGGGAGTTTGATGTTGTTTTCTCCCGACCAGGGCGTTTGCTGCGGCGGCTAGAGGCGTGAAGGCGCTGAGATTCCCGCTCACGCGCTCCGCCTCCTCTCTTGCAAGCATCATTGCTTCGCAGAAGTAGTTGACGGCTTGCCGTGCGCTCTCACTCCGGACCATGACCTTGACCAGGGCCGGACGCGAGAGATCGCCGCCGATCGCCGCCACGAGGACACTGCGGTGACGGTTAGACAACACCACCTGCAGTGGCGCAGAATTACAAGTACACTACATTATCCTTATCCGTCTCTGAAGACCTTTTTTCTCATAAACTTGCACTAACTAACGATTTGTAATTAATGTCAAGTACCAGGGTTGCAATCCCTTGAAGCAGTAGAAAAATCAAACGTCAGAATTAATTTTTATGCCGCATATTTACAAAAAGCCTTAAACCATTCTCATGCTAATTCGTTCAGTAGTTTTGGAGTGAAACAGTAACAAAGATCCCTCTATCTATTCATCCTATCCATTCATCAATATAAACTTTCACGTTTAGTAGTAGGAAGGATACCAACAAGTTTATTCGCGAATCCGACTCGTACTCGACCAGTTTTTGTGAAGAATTTTTGTGCAACATTTTAGATTACTATCACAACATGGCAGGTGTTAACAAGAGACTAACTAAAGTACCTACTAGAGTAACTAGCCAGCTCCATCGTCGTAATGAGACTTATCAGCACGTCAACCTTAGGCCTTCCCAAGTTCTTTCGCTGTGAATGCAGTGGGGTGGTGCGTGGTGCAGTGCAACTTTGCAGCATAAGTAGAAGAAGAGGCATGTGTGTGATCAAGAACTGTTATCACAAGGTAGAGTGAAACAAAATTATAAATAAATTGATAAGTATCGGTGTAAGGTAGAGCAATAAGAATAGGCTATTATTAGTAAATAGATAGGTATGGACTCTTAATAATGTTAGAGGGATACTGAACAAATGCAGGAGTGGGTTTTAGCCGGTAAGAGACCAGCACTGCCCAGACTTGCTTAATAGTGAAGCAGTCTGGGCGTGCATGAGGATTTCCCACTCCTGGCTGAACTAAAAGTTTGCCTGGAAGACCACGTGAAGACAACGTGACCGACCGACTGGAGCCGAGAACACCCGATGGAGCGTCACCGAGCCGTGCGCTCAGTGGCGCCGATTCTCTTCTTCACAAACTAAACTAATTTTGAGTTAAGTGCATCTTTTTCTTTCTATGTCTTTAAGAAAAGGATAGAAGATAACATTTTAGTCTTGTCAAATCAAGATACTCCATAGACAGTTAAGACGTGATTTTAAACATCATCATCAACCTTTTGTCGTGCCACTGCTAGACACAGGTCTCCTCTCATACAGAACATTTTATCTTCTGTCCTTTTCTTAATAAAATAGAAACAAAAAGATGCACTTAACTTAAACTTAGTTTAGTTTGTAAACAAGACAATTGGGGCCTGTGTACATCACTGACGAAAACAAGACAATTGGGGCCTGTGTACATCACTGACGAAAACAAGACAATTGGGGCCTGTGTACATCACTGACGAAAACAAGACAATTGGGGCCTGTGTACATCACTGACGAAAAAGAGTACCGAAAGAAGTTTTCTATTCTATAATAAGTACAGTAGAAACCAGATTATCTGAACATCGATTATCTGAATATGCCATTATCTGAACTCTTTTGTCTCAACTGTATTTGCCAATTTACAAATGTTTTTAAAGCGCAACCGGACATGTCCAGAGCAGTTGAATTATTCAATAGGTTGCCAACTGATTTGAAATTGTTAATATTTATTTATTTATTAAAACTTCATGCACAATGAAAAAAAATTGCACAATGGCGGACTTAATGCCTTAGGCATTTTCTACCAGTCTACCTTAAGGTGATGCAGAGACAAAACATGGTAGGTGCAAAGATATAAAAGAGAAGTTAAAAGAGAAACACAGAAAAAAAAAAATATTATAATAAATACATAAATACATACATACAAAATATAAACAGTATTGAGAGATAAAAAAATATAGATAGAGAAAAAGAATAAATTATATGTTTGATGAATCTGCCAATTTCTTACGTAAGTATTCCCGAGCTTTAATTTTAAAAGTGTACTGACTGGTCAACGTCCTGATGTTCTGAGGAAGGTCATTCCAAAGAAAAACCGCTTGGACAAGAAATGAAGACTTAAGAAAACCAGAGCGGTGAGAAGGACATCGTAGAAGACAATTATTGGACGAACGAAGATTCCTATTATGCGCAGAGCATAAATATTGAAAATGAGAAGTAAGATAAGAAGGAGAACAGGAACCTTCTTGTTGGAAAGATGTTTATACTCAGTATCAGAATACATGTCAAATGATATAAATAAATAAAGTACTAGTGAATACGCTTTCGACTGAATCCTTAACTTTGACTGTAACATTATGCTTTGACTATAACTACGCATTTGACATTATGTATTTATTTTTATTTTTTTAATTTTCTTGTAATCATATCTGACATTAGTTTATATATCTATTGACATACTTATGTATAACTGATTGACTTATGTTTGTCTGTGATTATGTTTTATTTATATTCCAATTCGACATTTTTCATTTTTATAGCCGCATGTGGTATTTCTATTTTAATTTTATATACAATGTTCAACACAATGTAAATTGTTATGAATAAATAAATGATGATGATGATGATGTCGCGACAAATTTATTCTCTCCTCCGATCGTGTACTCTCATTTTTTAGAGAGATAGTGTAGGGTAGCAGTAGCGAACGCGGCCGCTGCGCAAGGAGGCGCGGGTTCAATCCCCGCGCAGTGCAAATATTTGTATGCATGAATAATTGAATAACAATATTTGCACTGCCCTGGTCCTGCCTCGGAAAGCATGTTAAGTCGTTGGTCCCGGTTGCCATACGAACATCTAGTGGTAGTCGTTATGGGTTGTTCGAGCCCTCAAAAGTCCAACAATTGGTCTAACTGCAATACTTCGATATCGCCTTTGGGTTGTGTTGTGGAGGCCAGACGGCAGTCGCTTCACAGAAAATATCGAAGTTTAGTCAAAATTAGCAGTTAGACTGGTGAAGCGGACCCCAGACTCAGCGCCTCACGCTTTTTAAAAATTATTTTTAACTTTTTAGTTTGATATTTTTAAAAAGCATGTTTTTATAGTTTTTTAAACTATATTTATTAATTTAAGTGTGACCAATGAACAAAATTCAAATAATATTGCAAACCTAAATTCATTACATTTTACAAATGAAAACTACAAAGCTGAAAAAGCTTCGGATGCGACTGGGATTAACGCTGAGATGAAGAGAAGAGTGTGTACAATAACAAATTAGAAGAATCATTATCGTTGTAACTGCTATTTTACATATCGTTTATCTATAAGATAAAATCAAACCCAGATGTTGACATAAACCACAACACTATGAAAACCTTCAAGCGTTTTATTCTAAGTCAAAAAGCTCTTAAATAATAGTTTTGTCTGTTTGTTCCTATACATTTGCAATCTTTTTCTTGTATAACTTAAGTTATTCTGTGTATTTAATTTTGTAAGTTTCTTAGTTTAAGTTTTTTAAGTTTTATTCTAATTTTTGATCTCATATTTAATTTTAGCTTTGTATTCCTTTTTTTTTTTTACTTAAGTACAAGTCTAACCTTGTTATTGTCTTTGTATAGTTTATATCCAGTTAATATTAGTATTTACATTTATCTAGTTTAAGTTATCACTCATGTTGGTGAATGTTGGTTCACCTGTTATTGGCAACTGTATAAGCCTTTTACTCATATCTACTCTATTTGTTAATTTTTATACAGAAGCTGTTGGTGTACCTTTATTAATAAATAAATAAACCTACACAACGCATGTAAACCCAATTGTATAATGAAAAAATTAAATATGGTTTTATAAGATTTCAAATCGTCTAACCGAATTTTCGATTAAGTATCCGTTATTACGGATAACCGGAATTCTACTGTAATATTAAAATACTAGCATAATGTCTTAACATTATACCTTAGTATAAACTACATCAACTAAGTTTAACTATGTAACTACTAAATAAAACAACAAAATTACAATCACAATATCATCCATAGTAAGTTGTATGTGTAGACTTCAAGATCCAGTTAGTATAATAGGAAACGTTGGTGAATATCGCCAGCTTCATATCACAATCCCTCGGCTTCACCGCCAGGATACCGACAACCTTATCACCATAGTACAAAGGTCCAAATTCATGGATGAAACAGTCTTCGTAATCAGACACGTCGATACATATCATACTCTCGTCGAGCTCCACTCCATAGCTTTCAAAGCACTTCCCCGAGTTCGTAATCTTCACTTCATACTTTGCCAAATCATTTGTCAGAAATAGTCTGTTGTCCATAGTTGATAGTGTCTTCCAGATACTGGCGTCGAGCTCAAAAACCTCCCGCTCGTCGAAGACTGAAGGCTTTATGGTAAATGGGTAGAAGTCCAGGTTGAGCTTAGCAACGGCTATGTCGTAGCGCGGCGTTGGGTCGCTGATGTTGAACTTCTCGTGGAGACGCCAGAATAAGATAGGGTATGTATGTGTGTAGTTTCGGGCGAAATCGTTGAAAAAGAGAACGCGGTGAGTCGCGCTGGGACGCCTGGTTCAAATAAAGGTTTTTTTTTAAGTAACTGTTTATCGGCACGCCACTGGGGTGCACCCAGTAACTAGCTGGTATGCAGTTGCATCCGGTTAGTTTGGAAATGACACTAACAAAGTTAGGACAAATTGTATTCCAGTTAGGAGTGCGGCAAACTTTTATCTCCCGCGCCCGACTCATGATATAACTTACACACGAGAGACGTGTGAACAGCAGAGCCAACTGCAGTCGTCGACAACTTGTCGTTCGTATATTTAACCACTGTAGGTACTCTAACACACCAACGGCATGTGCGGTACTGAAGACCTTTGACGACTGCTAAAGGTCCAAGAATGATAGTCGAAACTAACAGAGCTTTACAAGGCCCGCAAAGGTCACAGTATGTAAAGATGATCATGGGCCGACTGTGGCAAGCGCAGCTTAACCACGAGTAACTAGACACGAGCACCTTTTATTGTTAAACACATGTTCATCCTGCTTACCTGCAATGAGCCGAAGTAATCACCCATTTAACTAAAACAATGCTAGCAAAGCATGCAAAGGACCAAAGAGCAGACGAGTTCCGCGTCACAGCAGCTACGTAAGGGAACCGCCTGACAATCGGCAACGATGAGTTAGCCACCAGGGAGATCACCCCCATAGCCTTGGTTTTGGAGAACTGATACACTGTTTCGCCTTGCATAAAGTCTCTCTTGCGCTCCTCAACGGTAATGTCGGTGGCGAATTTGACCATCACACAGACGGCCATGATTGCCATTAATATGAGGACAGTTAAAACAATACATGCTGCTTTCATTCTAATTTGTCTTGTATTGGAGTCCAATGATTATTGTTAAGATCAAAACCATATAATCGAACAAGTCCCACGGAGATTTTGTACGCCAAAATTTAAGTCTATTGACAGATGATTGACGGAAGATTATGAGTTTTTTTTTCCACTTTTTTAAATATGTGGGAGATGAGCAGGTATCCTAAGAGAAGTGTTTGTCTAAGGAGGAAGATGGAGATAACTTTTAACAATAATTAATGGGTGAAATGAAATGATAAATGCAAAAATTCAAGCTTTTTACTTGATTTACGTGTAGTACAGAAGCTTTTTTTTTTAATAATTATATTCTAGTGCTTGACTGCAATCCCGCCTGATCGTAAGCAGTGATGCAATCGTTGATGATAAAGTGCACTAGTTTATTAAGCCTATTCACTTAAAAAACTTAGGAATAGGAAGGATGACGGCAGTTGAGCGAGGTGATGCAATGTTAAACTCAAGACCAACACGACCAAACGATGCTGTGCTAGAGGGAGATTGATCTGGAGACTCTCCACGACCAAACTCCCGATACAACAGCATTTGGCGCATCGTACCCGCCACACAACGCAACACAACGGCTCAGACCCGTCCTCCGTACGGCTTCACCAGACATCATGCCGGAACACGACGAATCGATTGGTGGCAAGACTTTGTCTGGTGGGTGGTAACTTCTGCGGCAACCGATGTTATGGCCTACCACCAAGAGAAGCTTTCCGATACTCATGCTTAGGCTTATGGATTTGCTTTGCCGCTTTACATTTTTATAATTTTTAGTTGATTTTAAAACTTCCTAATATACCAAAAACAATTTAATGTTAACAGAGTTCCGTGCTCAATAATCTTAGACGATTTTTTAGTTTGATGATTATTTGACTATTTTTTACACGCTAATTTTAGAGTAAACATTTATATAATTAGGGGTTAACTTATTCGCTATAAGAATCGAATTTGTTCAGGGTGGTAAATACATAGTTTGTTAAATGGCGGCGTCGGTCGGTTGAAAAGAATTAGTTCCGATAATAGCTACCCGCCAAATATCCTTGTAGAGCTAAACAATACTCAAATACAGACCACTTGACTCCTGCTAATCCTGTTCCCGTCTGTTTTCCGCGGCGTGTCCCCTAGCGCGGCCACCATGGTGTCCGAGCTCGCAAATATTGACACGATCGGAGTTAAGCGTGCATTAGGCTTATTGGTCCGTATAGAGGTACTGGATGTGGCAACTATCATTTAGATATCTACACTACTGAACTTTGAAATGATGCAGGTAATTCTTCTTCACTCTTTTATTAATTAATCAAATTACTAAGTCATTTGCGTATATTTGCCCTACACACTACAAATACCTAATGTTTCATGTAGACGTGCTTGTGTAAGGCAAAATAGCTGGGGACGATTCGACCCTAAAAATCTGACTTGCCTCCTCTGGCCCTGACTTGTCCCCCCAAGGGCAGAAGCTGGATACGCCCATGACCAAACCCGTAACATAACATAGTAGAGCATAGGTAAGCCCGTAAGCAGTCCTTGGTAACGTCTGTCAGATTTGATTAAGATACAAGAATACTAAAACAGAAGGAAAAGGGCGGTTACACTGACGATATGGTTGAGGTAACGTCAAGTGAGCGCGAACAGTGGAGAGAAGTGCGGGAATAAGTTTGGTGTTCGAGAAGTTGAGTTTAAAAATAACACAATAAGTTTAGTTAAGTTTCGTTATTGGGAGATTACCTGTCAATAAGTTTGGTTGATGCTCAATTGCTAAAGTTACAATATGCTCATTTTGGACACAAATGGTTGTGCTTTATTTCTGGGGTTGTTAAAACCAAGTACAGCATTTTGTTTTTTATTGTTTGTACATTTTAGGAGTTAAGTGGAGTTTGATCCACAATCCAGATATTAGCTTGGTCCATTTTTTTACGTCAAAAAGTGTCAATGAAACTTGAGTGAAAACTGGCATATTTTGACGGCAAAAAAACGAATAATCATCCACTCCGCGTAGGAAATTGTGGCGGTCGTGAATCACTCTTTGATGCCTGATAGTAAACTGCAAATTGCATTTTTTTTATTCTGTGCTTTACTCTGACCAATAATCCTTTTTAGTCTCATCCTTACCTCATCTAGTGTTCGTACATGTGTGTGTGTGTGTGTGTCGACTCCCCTCTACTAAAAGCTTAGCGTATTTGTTCAGATTTGCACGGCCGCGGTTCACTTGTTAGAATTAAGTGATTCACTTGATACATTTGATTATATTCTCTGAAGCCCTCTTGGTGAGGATATGGTGCACCATAAATATGAATTATGGGAGCTATGAACCGCGAAACTTGTGGAAAGCTTTTGTATTTTGCGAAGTGCTTCTTTGGGGAATCTTGTCATACATAAAATTGTCACTGACAAGTCTGTCAGGCATAACTAAAAATGGTTTAGAAATAGTTTGGTATAAAATGAAAGTACTAGGAAATAATTTTTGAAATTTCATCCCGTAAATGGCTTAAAGTAAGTGGAGGATGAAAATTCATCTAGTTGCCGATGGAAACTTCCATTAGGTTCAAGATTTGTTTTCCATAATCACAACAATTATGTAGACCAGGTATAAATAATAATGCGTTCCGGGTGCTGATGGGACCCTCCTTCAATGGCCTCGGCAATGTTTGCGGAGGTTGGTACGTACGGCTTTGCGACCATCATGCGTAAACGGTGCGCTTCTATTTTACGACGCACGCGCGACAGTCCCAATACCATCCTGCGCACGTTGGTGGACCGATGGGCCTCCCCGATGCTGGCTTGCTGGATAAGACTGCACGCAGTCTCATAGCGATTTTCCACCATCCTCGAGGACTCCACTCGATCCGCCATTTATTGATAAAAATGTGTCTTTGTCATATTTTATGCATTCCTAACACTAGTTTATAAGCTCAAAGTTGTACTAACAAATATGGAATAATCTGAAATAAATGAATTATTATTATTATAGCTGTTACAACTATAAAAAGGAGGAAAATCATGACTTGATTAGCCTCGGTTCCCACGGCAGGTAATGTAATCTAATCAGCCTCTTATGTTCCCATTGTACACAGAACTCCACTGCACTTCCTCACACAGTGGAGGCCTGTGCGTATAGCCCACTACACGTATAGTGCACATGGAGTTGGTAGTTGACACATATCTTTGAATTTTCGGTTGTGATTGCAGACTTGCAGGTTTTCTCACGATATTCTCCGTTTCCGTTTGAAAGCATGGGTAACTCTCTGTCTGGGTTTGAACTCACGACTCACAATTATTAAAACCTGGCCATTACCTGGGCCACCAGCTATCCACAGCTGTTTGAGAAGTAGTGATTGTCTGTTCGATTGTAAATGACAACATTTTCGGGTTTTGGATCTGCTAACAGTGTTGAGGACTCCTTCAATAACACTGAATGTTATTCATTTCGTCACGGTAGCGTATCGTATGATATGAAGAGCTATGTTGAATTGTTGATCTGAAACCGCGCACAATACTCAGTAGGCCTAGTATGAGTTTTCATTACGAAACTCGATCATCGATATTGAGCGTGTTCGACTCATCGATTGGCCCGCTTCAAGGTTGTAAGAACTCTCAACCAATGAGGACGCCAAACGAGCTCGATATCGATGATCGAGTCTCGTAATGAAAACTCATACTAGGCATACAGTTTTTGTTGTCGTAGCGGGTGGTCATCGAGGCTCGCGTCATTCCAACTACCTACATACATTAAAGTCGTTTATTACAGTCTAATCGGTTTATTTCAACGACTTTCAAGCTTGCCTTATCCACCAGAGGCCTCTTTTGATGTAGAATATTCTATATGTAGCTACACGATAAAAGTTACAAATAAAAAAATAAATTGCATGATTTGCAGAAGGGCAGCTGCGATCCGAAAGAAGTGCTGCGCCTGTTCTTTTATACCGAGTACATCGAGGGACTGGAACAATTTGCCAGTGGCGGTGTTTCCGTTGGCCTACAATTTAAGTATCTTCAAGACTACTAACAGTGAATAGGCTTTTCATGAACTAGTGCGTTTTACCATCAACGATTGCATCACTGCTCAACATCAGGCGGGATTGCGGTCCAGCACTAGTTTATAATTTAAGTATAAAAAATAAGAGAATGTAGGAAGGACATCATTAGGGTTCCGTACCCAAATCCTAAACATGGGACCCTATTAATAAGACCCCACTGTTCGTCTGTCTGTCATGAGACTGTATCATCTATCATAAATCGTGATAGCTTAACAGTTAGAATTATCACTGCCGCCACTGGGCGCCAAACTGTCCTATAACGACAAGAAAATTAAACTAAGAAATAAAATAAAATGTAAGGTATCAATTTAGAGTACAATATTTTTACATATAAGTATATACTATAAACGAAGTGATGAGTGCAGTGTAGGTGGACTGATGAGATGATATTTTTCTGCTGCTACTATAATAATCCATACTAATATTATAAATGCGAAAGTAACTCTGTCTGTCTGTCTGTCTGTCTGTCTGTCTGTCTGTTACGCTTTCCCGCTTAAACCCCTCAACCAATTTTGATGAAATTTGGCACAGACAATCTTTAGACCCTGAGAAAGAACATAGGCTACCTTTTATCCCGGAAAAATGTGATGTTCCCGAGGGAAATCTAAAAAGCGCGATATAACCGAACTCCACGCGGGCGAAGCCGCGGGCGGAAAGCTAGTAAATAATAAAATAGAATTTGTTTTTTTTTTTTTTGTATAGGCAATGGTACCTACGGAATCCACAGTGTGGGTGATTATTTTCTGGCGCTTAAAAATGTTTAAGTCTAGAATGATGTTCTTTTATACAGATTGAGCGATTTTATCGCTAAAAGCCAGAGGCTAGGCGAGTTTGTTTTTGTTTCAAAATCGATCGTCCCCACCCCCTATAACCATATAAATAGCAAACCCAATCAAAACACTTCAAAATAAATCAGATTCTGCATCAGATAAGTAGGTACTATTGTAGCGGGGACTGGAGATGTAATACACTGCTATCTATTGATGTGCTTGCTGTAATGTAGATACGTATCGAGCGCCCCGTCGAGATGACTTGACGAGAAAGTACGAAGTTTGGAACATGCGATATGGTCTAGGGTGAGAAAGCGGAATTATTTTCGAAGCTCTTCTTGGTAAGGGATCTAATGAAAGGCGAGTTCCAGTGTGATTTTCACAATTCATATGTTTGACCCATTTAGGGGTTAATACCTAGCGCTCACTTGTTTTCAAGACGTCGTCAAGCAGTTGGTCAACTTCACGAGACCAGAAATCTGGCATATTTATTTGGCCAAAAAACAGCATTCTTATTTTTTTATAATGAAAAATTCGATTTTGTATGACTACCTACTGGATATTGTAGTACTGTACGCCGCATGGTTCAGTTACAGATATTATTATGAAAGGTATAATCTACTTTTCCAGATGTTTTCTAGCACTGACTTTGATGTCTTATTATCCGTAGTGGGTAATAATAATAAAAAGTTAAAAAACTAAAACCCAACTACGACAAGAAACGACGCTGAAAAAGTATAAAACAAGATTTTCAGAATACTGAACTGAACAAAGATGCTAATATAGTTGCAAGTAAATGGACACAGTAGACTCTACCTAGATGCCTTCGTTGTAAATTGACAATAATGTCTTACGATACTATTCTGAAGTATGCAATATTCACTATTTAGAGATAAATTTTCATGTTTGGAAAACCGCAGTCACACGTTATGAAAGTGCTACGGTAGGTATATGTAACGTGTGACTACGTATATGTAACTTGCAACTATATTAGCAACTTTGTTCAGTTCAGTATTCTGAAAATCTTGTTTTATACTTTTTTTCGGTCGTTGGGTTTTAGTTTTTTAACTTTTTATTATTTGTACTATTTTGGTGTTAAAGTGTATTTGTGGCGCATAATATTAATAAAAGTTAAATTGACGAACTAAAAACTAGGTAGTTAACATACGACATCTCTTTTAACTTATCGGCGTATAGTAATATGTAGAGATGTCCTATTTTACTATTTCGTAGCGCTTGGAGCGTAGCGCGTATAGCAACGGTTTCCCCGTATGAAGCTCCCGGTTTTTCGTAGTAGCGACGCAAATTTGCGTCGATGGCACCGAATGGGTCATGAATTAGTGGATGAAGTCGTTAGTATAAATAGATTGGATGTTTTTCTAACGGTGGTAGGCCATAACATCGGCTGCCGGCAGAAGTTACCACCCACCAGACAAAGTCTTGCCGCCAAGCGATCCGTCGTGTTCCAGCATGATATCTGGTGAAGCCGTACGGAGGACGCGTCTGAGCACTTTGTGTTGCGTTCTGTGGCGAGTAAGATGCGCCAAATGTTGTTGTGTCGGGAGTTTGGTTGTGGATAGTCTCCAGATCAATCTCCCTCTGGCGCAGCATGGTTGATCGTGTTGGTCTTGGATTTAACATTGCATCACCTGGCTCAACTGCCGTCATCCTTGCTATTCCTAAGTTTTTTAAGTGAATAGGCTTAATAAACTAGTGCGCAGGCATCAAGGATTGCGTCACTGCTTACCATCAGGCGGGATTGCAGTCAAGCGCTAGTTTATAATTATTAAAAAAAAACTTATATTAAGAGGACCTGGGAAGATTTCTTAATCTATCTAATTCTGCTAACGATCGACTGTCATGTGGATTTTTAAGTAATTTATTATGATCCAAGGCACTTATAAATAATCCCTCTATGGTTTTAACTCTACTGAGAGCGACATAGGCCTGTCCTTTAGCAAACAATGACTTTCCTAGATCTGTAACTTTTTTATCTAGAGTACAACCTTGTAATTTATGTACAGTACAACCCAAGAAAGAATCAGCGGGAGCATTTTACGCTGAATTTGCCCAGAACCCCTCAAGCCGTCAAATTCAGTGAGGCAAGGCTCGATTTTGATAAGTCCGTTAGTATCTGCTTTTATGGATGCGTCGTCAAATTGTATGAGAACAGCGCTTGGCTGTTCTCCTGTTCCAACTGATCGCGCCGAAGAGCAGGCCATTCGAAGGCCTTCACCACTCCCATCGCTCCGTTTACCAAACCCTGGTTTACATTTAAATTTCTAAGAAGCATTACTAGGGATTATGTACAAACATAAAGTACTCGTGAAGCTCTTTCAGATGATACCAAATACGGTATATTTATTTTAATTTTGTATTAACATAGAACTTTTTGTCCGCTAGAGGGCGTAATACTAAATTTGGTGACAAGCTTTATAGCTCATAACCAACAGAATATCAAGGCCCTTCTAATGGTTCTGCAGTGGTCTTATTCTGATAAGTAGTAAAGAAGCTATCTATGAACGAAAAGATGTGAATTATATGCAATCAGCCCATGAATACAGGTAAAGTCACAAGCAAATGCTAGTAATATATATATATTCAAAATGTACAAGTTAAGCCCTTTCAAATGATACCAAACACGGCATATTTATCTTAACTTTATTTTTTTACTCTGTATATTTTGTCCGCTAGAGGGCGCCACGTTAGATTTTGTGAAACTCCATATAGCCTATAACCAGCAGACAATTAAGACGCTTCTAATGATATATCATTTATCGAATTCGAATAAGTAGTTTAGAAGTTACGAGGGAACAGATGAACATACATACATACATACATACATACATACATACATACATACATACATACATACATACATACATAGCCTGTCAAAATCATAACCCTCCTTTTGCTTTGCCGTAGTCGGGTAAAAAAAGTTATAGAATGTGTCTCTTCACAGTCGACTTGGCGATTCGTTATCAAATAAACAACAATTATGTAAATGACTCGAACCATTAAGGGACGCCCAACCGTTTAAGTTTTAACTTAATTAAAACATCTTTTCGTTGTGTTGCTGATTGTACGGTCAGACAAACAAATCGTGAATAATTATTATTGTAAAATAAATCATAACATGTTTAGGTACAGACGCAGCAAGCTACAAATATCTGTCAAATTTCTTTGTTAAGTTTTTAAGTTTGTCGCTCATGTATCACCACACCTAAGTAACACTGGTTGCCAGTTTTAAAGTTCCGTACCAAAAAGGTAAACCGGAACCCTATTCATGAGACTTCGGTGTCCGTCTGTTCATCCGTCTGTCACCAGGCTGTATCTCATGAACCGTAATAGCTAGACAGTTGACATTTTCAGAAATTATGTATTTCTGTTACCACTATAAGCTATAACAACAAGTAATAAAATAAAAAAATAAAGGGGGGCTCCTATTCAATAAAAGTGATTTTGGCCATTTTTTTTTAAGAACGGTACGGAACCCTTCGTGCGCGAATCCGACTCTCACTTGTTGGTTTTGGATTACCTGTAGCGACTGTCAATGGCCGATTTTCTACAACATGATGCACCTAATTATGCTTTCAAAGCTTTCGACAACAAATACAACTCGGCCAACCTAAAAAAAACCGCGACCACCAACACCCTAAAATATTTTGAAATTATTTTCTTCAAGAAAATAATATAAATGCTTACAATAAGTTCGTCTGCCGACGGTACACAATCAAGTTTATTTCGTAACTACTATCCACCCCTATTTCTGAACAATAAAAAGATTCATATCGGTCCTCCATCTCTTTCTCTCCCACAGAAAATTACATAAGAGTGAGTGGGAGGTGTATATGGCAATTTATCAAAAATTTCGCAAGGGAGCGAAGAGATATTTATCTCTATTAGTGTTTTGTATCTTCATCCCTTGTGTTTGGAGGGTAGGTTGAAATGTATGTTGTTTTTGGTGAGATTTTTTCTATGTTAAGTGGGATGGAAGAGGGTATTTCAATGTTTTTGGGTCGTTAAGTTTTTCCTTGCTTATGGGGTGCTTATGTGGCGTCTTATAGCGTCGACATGAACCTCCTATGTACCTCCTACTGCGGCGCTGGATCATGGCGCCTACCATAGCTTATAAAGGGCCGTCCATTAATCCTGTGATGTTTTTTGATACATGGTGAGGTTCAAGACTACCCCCCTTTCCCTATATCACGTGTATTTTTAGTACCTACTACAAAGAATCTGTTTTTTTTTTTTTAACAACTACAATAATGGCCTTTAGAGGTATATAGAGAGGTTGTAATTTCTTCTGGACTGACTTAAAAATAATGAAAGAAATGCGAAAAATCAAGGTGAATCAAGATCACACTGCAAGCCGCTTTCGAATTTGTAGGCGTTTGATGAAAATATACAATATGTTAAGAAAACCCTGTCCGACCCATAAGGATAATAAAGGTTACGTAAACACTTGACCAAATATGATGTAAAATTTTACATAATCATCATAGTAACAATACTAATGAATTTTGAAATAATCCTTTTTTCCCGGGAATTAATTCCAATTTCCCCGACATTTGGTAATTTTTAAAAAAGTGACAACACCGACATTATTATAAGCGAATAGCGACGCGACCACGTCACAGGTGCCGCGTGCCCTGCCCCCCGCCGCCCGCGGAAGGGGTTGCTTACCGCACATGTATTAAGTTACCTCTTTTTGCGAAATAATATTTTTTTTTAGGGGATTTTTTTTTTAGTTTAGCCTGTCTTTGTTGGCATTAGTACAATCAGTTATCGATACCCAACAATACCGAATATAATAACAATAATAATTCACGGATCGGACAGAGTTTTGGACAGCTCCTAATAAGTATGTCTTTTTCTACCTGAACAGACAGCTGTACTGCTGGATTATTTGTTGTGCCACTTTTGCTTCCCAGAGGAAGCACTAGGAAGTGGTGAAGGGCGGAGTCGATTGATCAGGTTAAGCTATGCTTGCCACGGTTTATCGGTGGATGGGTGATGAACTTAACATTCCTCCGTTAATCAGAAAGCACGTGAACGTCCCGGCAGTCATTCTTGGATCTTTGACAGTCGTTACTGGTTGTCAGAAGCCCGAGAGTCTGACAACCAGTCTTATCGAGGGGTATCGTATAGCCCAGTATCTGAGTTGTGGTCGTCATATCGATACATTCGATCTAGCCGTCCCTTGCTGTCCTCTCTAGCGACGCCCTAAGCCGAGGTTCGTACCCCACAGGGGGTGCCCTTAGTCGTAGTCGCCCAATTTTAATTTAGTTTTAAGTGTCCCTGGCTGGAGGCTTTAATTTTAATTAAGGCATCCACAGGAAAGTCCGATTAATAAGTAGTTACGGCCTCTAATGGCCACCTACGAGATGCCATATCAAAAAAAAAAAAAGTCATATCGGCAGTCCCTCTAAATACAATACTGGTTTACTCACGATTTTTCTCAATCAATTATTATTTGTTACAGTTACAGATAGTGTATTTAGCTATGTGCACTATGATTTGCCAATATAAATGGCGTATAAAATTTTTCCTCACTGATAGTGCAGATAACAGTACAGTTGTGGAGAGATACCTGCCGGGTGCTCAAGTTAGAAACTCAAACTCAACTCAAACTCATTTATTGCGAAAATGGGTAATTCAGTTAATTAACATTGATATATAAGATAGTTTGGCATCTCCATAATCCGCCTGAAGGTATGCAATTTTAATTGGCGTTTGTCTCTACTTATTGTTGCTTATTCCCGGGGGAGCCTCACCCCTAGGGAACGCGTCCACAGGTGGCGGATAGTGGAACGCTCGCCTGGGGCCACGCAAGAGGCTCCAGGAGGGTAGGAGCGAAATAAAATAGCTCCCGCGGACCAACAGGCCGGAGATGGAAACTCCGTTATCAAACCCCTGTTCCGGGCTTTTTCGACATATTCGGAAGCGAGGCCGAAAGCAGTGCTGTGTATTTGGACTGGAGTACACAGAAGAGATGGCGGCGGATGAGTCTAAATGGACCAACGGCGGCGCTCACGCTCTGTAGCAGAACGACAGTCTTGGAGTCAGGTGGCAACCGGCCGTAAAACTAAAGTCAAATTTTACACCACCTCGTTCAAAAATAAAATGATAAGTAAAATTATAAGGAATAAGTCTAATACTAGGGCGTCCCCCGTAAGCGACGTGGATGCATCCTCGGATACGAATACGACTGCTAATGAAAATGCTAGGGCGTACCCCCGAAGCGACGATTTAGACAAGAAAACGAAATCGTATTCGCAAACTACTCTTCATAAGATCAGATTGGCGTCGTGGAACCTCGGTTCTCTCAATGGTAGAAGCCAGGAACTAAGCAAAATATTAGATAGAAGAGTTATAAATGCATGTTGTTTACAGGAGACTAAATGGAAGGGCTCTAAGTCGCTAGATATGGGACTGGGCTATCAACTTATCTACCATGGTGTGACTAACACAAGGAATGGCGTGGGTATAGTGCTGGACCCCCACCTTAAACAACGGATTATTCACATAGAGAGGAAAAGCGACCGTCTTATTTCCGTGAAACTTGCTCTGGATAAGCAGCAGCCACTAAATATCATCTCGGCCTATGCCCCACAGACGGGTTGCACAGAGGCAGAAAAAGACCAGTTCTGGGAAGACTTCGATGATCTTATCAACCAGATACCAACCAACGAATCAAAGTATATTGGTGGGGACCTAAACGGTCACGTAGGTGCTGCCGACCGATCGTACCCAGGCGTGCACGGGGGTTTCGGCTACGGTACGGTTAATAAGCAGGGTAAGGAAGTTCTGGACTTTGGTGTGAGACACAACCTTTCGATAATAAACACATTTTTCCAAAAAAAGGCTGAACATTTAATAACGTACAAAAGCTCTGGTCATAGTACACAGATAGATTACATTTTGGCAGACAGGACCTCACTGAAACATTTTAAAGACTGCAAAGTAATCCCCGGCCATGGACTTACCTCCCAACACAGGATCTTAGTCACAAGCTTCACACTGCCTAACCCTATTAAAACAATAAGAGATAGAACACCAAAAATTAAATGGCAACAACTATGCGGTGCTCAGGGCGATGAACTAACGAGCAAACTGGTGAAATACTTGGAAGAAGATATGGACAATGACTATAACAACAGCGCTGAACTAATGTGGTCAAACTTCGAAACAATGTGTCGAAAAAACGCAGCTACAGTCCTGGGAGTATCTAAAGGTGGTCTCAACATCAACAAAGACCCCACCTGGTGGAATGACGATGTAAGACAGGTAGTAAAAACAAAAAGGAAACTATTCCAACTGTGGCAAAAGACGCAACTTGAGGAAGATCGCACCGGTTACAAGGAAGCGAACAAATCGGCGAAGCGTGTAGTGGCCCAATCAATTGCGCAATCAAGAGAGAGTCTCTATAACAGGATCGAGGATGCTAAAAATGATGCTGAAATATATAAATTAGCAAAACAGCGACACAAGTCAACACTGGACATTAAGATCAATAAGTACATCCGAGACGCAAAGGGACAGCTCCTAACAGAGAATGCGAGTATCACTAGTAGATGGTATCAATACTACCAAGAGCTATTAAACGAAGAATTTCCTAGCCAACCTTTGCATCCGTTGCTACCCGTTGAAGGACCGGTACCCAAAATTAATATAGCTGAAGTGGAACTCGCAGTAGCGCAAATGAAAAACCACAAAGCCGTAGGCCCTGATGAAATACCCGCAGACATCTGGAAGAGATTAGGACACATAGGTTGCGAGTGGCTGGTGAGGCTGCTCAATGCCATCTTAACCTCATACACCATACCAGAATCGTGGCGCCAAAGCTACTTAATACCTTTATATAAAAACAAAGGGGATGTCAGTGTTTGTGGAAACTATAGAGGGATTAAGTTAACGTCACACACCCTCAAAATTTGGGAGAGGATACTTAACAATCGCCTTTTTAAACACGTTGACATATCTGAAAACCAATATGGCTTCACACCGTTAAAGTCTACTACGGACGCTATCCAAGCCGCCCGAATCATCATGGAGAAGCATCGGGCAAACCGCGAAGACCTACATCTAGTATTTATCGATCTCGAGAAGGCATTTGATCGAGTGCCTCGGAAACTAGTGTGGCAGGCCATGAGAGCACAAGGTATACCTGAATGCTATGTCGCCATAGTACAGGACATGTACTGCAGAAGCTGCACAAGTGTGAGAAGCTTGTCTGGGCTTAGCAAAAGCTTCGAAGTTAAGGTGGGCGTCCATCAAGGCTCAGCCCTAAGCCCGCTTTTCTTCAACATGGTAATGGATTACTTAACAAAGGACATTCAGTCTCCCTTGCCATGGTGTATGTTGTACGCAGATGACATAGTCCTCATAGCCAAAGATGCCGAATTACTCCAGAGTACCCTAGAGAAGTGGCAACGTGCGCTGGAAAACAACGGCCTCCGAATCAGTAGAAATAAAACGGAATACTTGAAATGCGCGTTTAGTGGTAACACCAACAACCCCAACTCAATCCACATCGATGGGAAGCCACTGCTAAAGGTATCCCAATTCAAGTATCTAGGTTCGATTCTTACAGCCGACGGGAACATTGAGGCCGATGTTACCCATAGAATTAATGTGTGGTGGCAGAGGTGGCGGGCTCTGACGTGGGTTTTATGTGACGCAAGAATGCCTGTTAAAACCAAAGGCAAGATCTACAAAACCGCAATTAGACCAGCCATGACATACGGTGCCGAATGCTGGGCTATAAAGAAAGCTCACGAACAAAAGATGCACGTAAGCGAGATGAAGATGCTAAGATGGGCAGCGGGCGTAAGTCGACTCGATAAAGTGCGAAACGAGCACATCAGAGGAAGTTACAAGGTTGCGACTATAGCAGAAAAACTCGCCGAAAGCCGCCTACGATGGTTCGGTCATGTTATGAGACGCCCCGAAGATCATGTCGTGAAACGGGCCCTAGCAATGCCAGATAAGAGAAAAGGTAGAGGACGCCCACTAACCACCTGGTGGTCCACAGTGGCCAAGGACTTAGAGCGTGCCCAACTGAACATCTCGACAACCCAGGACAGATCATCCTGGCGCAAAAGAACGAGGAGAGCCGACCCCAAATAATGGGAAGTGGCTAGGACAAAGAAAGTTTGTCTCTACTTATTGTACATTAGGTACTAATTATACATTTCATAAATTCATATAAAATAAAAAAGGGAAGGAAATGACAGTAAAATAATAAATATCAAGAAATTTTATCATGGGCAATTCAGAATTTATGTCAAACAATAATTAAAACAAGTTAACTCAATTAGTTAAGTACCAAATACAATAATGTCATCTATCATTATTAAATTGCATGTCATTTATAAATTCGTTTACACTATAATAGGCCGTACCTACCTCGTTAAATTACTTCTGACATATATCACCAACAATATGTACAAACACGGTATTGTTAATATTTTTAGTTTTCTAGAGGAAGGAATCCGGAGCAATTCAAAGAGAGGCTAAGGTAGAGCGCATGAATATTGCTCTACAGGCAGCCTCCGAATGAGGCGAAGCCAATCTTGTGGCATTAAACGCCGCCAAAACACAAGCGTGTCTATTCACTGCCAAACCGTTCACCTTGGCTCCTATTTTTCGGAATGCATCCTTGGAGTATAGTGGATCATACGGTGGATGATAAGGTGGAGGTCTGCCCGGCTTGGGTAAAGCACCGGCGCACCGCCGTGGCTTCGTGTCGGAGATCGGCGGCGATCTCTCGCGTCCGACCCATGGGCCAGAGCGTGAGTATATGGCAGGCCCTCACCTCCTTCTGCGAAGCAGTGATCCTAGCAAAGGAGGAGGCGGAGCTCGTGAGGGAGCGGGTGTCCCAGCGCCCTCATGCCTCTAGCCGCCGCAGGAGATTCCCTGATCGGGTCCACGAAGACCAATACCTCCTGGGTCAGGGTTGCTGGTTGGTCAAAAAAGAATCCGTGGCCCTGGCGCACAGGTAAGTGAAGGAACACGGCTGGGCTTTAGTCAGTAAAAGTCTGACATGCACTTGCGCTCCGCCCAGAGCGGGAGAGATCATTTGATGATTTCCCATCCAAAAAAAAAAAAAACATAGGGTGGATACTAATAGCCGTATCCCGCCGGTCGCTCGATGATGAAACGCATATGGGGGAATTTAGTCTAACTGCCAGGAAACTTGCAAAGGACCGGCAGCACTTCACAGCAGGACAGCATACGCGCCACACACGAACGAACCTGTGAAATGAAATGAAATGGATGTTTGGATGCTTTGTATACTTCGGTATACAAAGAACAGGTCCGTTCGTGTGTAGAGTTCTGTAGCTACATTTGGACTGGTGCTATAAAATTCCATCTAACAACTTTGGATTCGGTGGAGAGGCGTGCGAAGAGACTATTTGGCGACCCAGATTCAATTCAAAACGGTCTTCAAGGCCTGGAACAGGCGAAGAGAAGCCAGCCTGTCGGTGTTCTATAGGAAGCATTGCATGACTTAATTCCCCCATCTCCGTTCCATCTTACGTTGTTGACACCACTACGACGAAGCGTTTTGCCTTGTCTTTTATACCGCATACATCATAGGACTGGGACATGGTCGAGTGCACGGGACAGTTTAAATATTTGAGGTCTGTGCTACACGCGTCCGGCGACATTGATTGCGACGTCACGGCAGATATTTCCACAGCTTGGGCAAAATGGCGTGAGGTGACAGGTGTCATTTGTGACCCCAAAATTCCGGTTAAGCTTGAGGAACAGGTCTAAGAGACCATCATTAGACCTGTTCTTCAATATGGCAGTGTGGCTCGGCCTGTGCTTGAGCGACACAAGCTGCATGTCAAGGAGATGAATATGTTGCGGTGGATGTGTGGAGTTACGCGGAAAGACCGCATCAGGAACTCCCGCATCCGTGGCAGTCTTCATGTCAGTGACATAGCAGACAAACTGCAGTCGCCTACGCTGGTACGGTCACATCTTACGAAAAGCGTGTTACTTGGGTAACAACTGTCTTGCCATGGCGCCGCCGCTGGGCCGGAACAAGGGGGTAGACCTCAGGAAACTGCTCCTGATCAATATTTCATGAAGAACACAATCGAATGCCTTGGACAAATCGCAGAATATGCCCAAAGCGTTGCACTCAACCTCCCGTGCATTATAAATTATTTCCACTCACTCACTCACTATTCACTTACAAAACTTGGTGAATAAGAATGAGCGAGGTGATGCAATGTTAAACCCAACAACACGATCAACGATGCAGACAGAGGAAGATTGATCTGGAGTCCATCCACGACCAAACTTCTGACACAACAACATTTGCCTCATCGTACCCGACACACATCGCAACACAACTGCTCAGACCCGTCCTCGGTACGGCTTCACCAGACATCATGCAGGACCACGACGAATCGCTTGGCGGCAAGACTTTGTCCGGTAAGTGGTGTCCCACGCAAAATATAGGAGATATTATTCCGCGAATTTTACTTTATTATAAGTTCAATATTTTTATTCGAGTTTTTTTTTTTTTATAAATTATAAACCAGCGCTTGACCGCAATCCTGCCTGATGGTAAGCAGTGACGCAATCGTTGATGGTAAAGCGCACTAGTTTATTAAGAGCCTATTCACTCTAGCCTTGAAGACACTCAAATTGTAGTCCGACGGAAACACCGCCGCGGGCAAATTGTTCCAGTCCCTCGATGTACGCGGTATAAAGGAGGAGGCGAAACGCTTCGTCCGGATCGTAGTGGTGTTAACAACGTAAGGGTGGAAACCAGCCGTACGACGGGTCGTCCGCTGGTGGAACGGAGATGGGGAATTAAATCATGCAATTCCCTCGCACACTCCCCGAAATGCATCCTATAGAACACCGAAAGGCTGGCTACTCTACGCCTGTGCTCTAGGCTTTGGAGACCAACTCGAGTTAGATCAGGGTCACCAATCAGCCTCTTTGCACGTCTCTCCACTGAATCCAAAGTGGCCAGGTGACACTTGGCAGCACCAGCCCAAATGTGGCTGCAGTACTCCACACACGAACGGACCTGTGCTTTGTATAACATTAGAAGCTGCCCAGGTGTGAAGTACTGCCGGACCTTTGCGATAACGCCAAGTTTCCTGGCAGCCACCCTGGCCTTGGACTCAATGAACCGCCCAAAGTTAAGGTTCGAGGAAATCTCAACTCCCAAGAGCTGAAGGCGGTCGGAACACTCCAAGGACACATTCCGAAAAGTAGGGGCCAAGGTGAACGGGCTCCTTTTGGCGGTGAAAAGACACGCCTGTGTTTTGGCGGCATTGAATGCTACAAGATTGGCATTGCCCCATTCGGAGACTGCCTGCAGTGCAACACTCGTTCGCTCAACCATGGCCTCTCTTTCGGACCGGATTGATTCCCTACTAGCCCGAGCATCCGGCAGGTATCTCTCTACAACTGTGCTGTCATCTGCATACCCATAGATACCGGGCATCAGCAGATCGTTAATATGCAGCAGAAACAGAGTTGCAGAGAGAACAGACCCCTGAGGAACACCGGCATTAGTTGACATGGGCTCAGAAGAGCATCCGTCGACAACAACTCGGAGGGACCGTTCAGTCAGGAAGTCTTTTACCCAGCCAGTCAGGCTAGGGGAAATGCCGTACGCTGGAAGCTTACTCAAAAGGCCAGCGTGCCAAACCCGGTCGAAGGCCTTCGAGACATCAAGGGAGACAGCAATCGCTTCCCCATTCTTCTCGAGGGCCTCGCCCCACAAGTGAGTGGCATACACTAGTAGGTCCCCAGTTGACCGATTGCGGCGAAACCCGTACTGTCGGTCACTGAGGAGATCGTTACCTTCCAGGTATGCCAAGAGGCGCGAGTTCAATACACGCTCCATAATTTTGCAAAGTATGGAGGTGATCGAAATCGGCCGATAGTTGGCAGGATCGGCACGACTACCCTTCTTGGGCACAGGCTGCACGTTAGCAAGCTTCCAGGACTTAGGCACTATACCAGTCCTAAATGAGAGGCGATACAAGCGCGTCAATACAGGAGACAACTCGGGCGCAC
Source organism: Sesamia nonagrioides (assembly GCA_017933935.1). Classification (NCBI taxonomy): domain Eukaryota; kingdom Metazoa; phylum Arthropoda; class Insecta; order Lepidoptera; family Noctuidae; genus Sesamia; species Sesamia nonagrioides. The sequence continues at coordinate 172,889 of JADWQK010001942.1, read as the reverse complement.
ATGCTTTAAGAACAATCGCTGGTATACCATCCGGACCACTAGCCTTATTCACGTCCAGACGACACAGTACTCTCAGAACCTCCTTGTTTCTAATGCGAACCTCAGGCATTGAAGCTCCGCAATGAGGTAAATTAGGTGGAGTAGCACTGCCAGTATCAAGACGCGAATTATGGGCAAAGAGAGATGCAAAGAGACCTGCTTTCTCTCTCGCCGTATGAGCCAGTGTTCCATCAGGCCTAACCAGCGGAGGCAGTGAGGGCCGACAGAAGTTCGCCTCAACCGATTTGGCAAGGGACCAAAAAGATCTGCTACCGGATGGCTGCGCAGATAACTTGTTGCCAATATGGGTAATGCGGTCGAAGCGAGCCTTCTTGAGCGCCTTCTTGTAGGACTTGGCAGCACGGTTAAAGGCTCTCTTCTTTGAGCTTAGATCCGGAGCTCCGCGGTCACGAGCGTCAACCCAGGCGAGAAATGCCGTGTGCTTTCGCTGTTCAGCTTGGACACAATCGGCATTGAACCATGGGCGAGCCGAGCCACCGACGGGCACGTCATTGAATGGGATAAAATACTCCATAGCTTGACGCACCACATCGGTTATAGCGTCCGCACAGCTCGAAGGATTGTCAGAAGAGAAGCAGACCTGCTGCCAAGGATAAGACGCAAAGAAGTGGCGCATCTCATCCCAATCCGCTGACCTGTATCGCCACATTCGCCGTTCACCACGAGAGTCGTGATCTGGTGGGGAGAAGGACGTTACAGACTTCACCAGACAGTGGTCTGAAGTTCCCAACGGTGAGGAAACCGTTACAACACATCTGTCCGGATCAGTGGTCAGCAGAAGGTCCAAACAGTTGGCAGTATGCCCAACTACATCAGGCACCCTAGTCGCTTGCTCTACCAGCTGGGAAAGGCCCATAGAAAGCGCGAAGTTTCGCGCTTCTCTCCCAGCGTGGTCGGTCCTCTGGTATGGGAAGAGCCAGTCCTGGTGGCAGGCGTTGAAGTCCCCCAGAGCGACGAACTGAGCGTCAGGGTGCCGATGCAGCGCATTGTCAGCAGCCTCACTGAGGTGGTCAAATAAACGAGTTGTCTCCTGATCACCGCTGTGCGATCGGTAGACACAGGTGTAAACAATTTTGTCCACACCAGTGTCAACCAACAGCCATAGGGACGAGAAGTGAGGGTCTTCGAGGTGACGGAGGCGCCGGCAACAGATGTCATTGCGGACATACACACAGACCCCGGCACGCTGCAGGAAATGATGCTCCAAAGAGTATCCCGGGTAGCCGAGGTACGCCGCATCAGTCGGACATCTGATCTGGGTCTCCGTCAAGAAAAGTAGGTGGGGCTTTTCAGTCTCAAGGTGGTAATGGACTGCATCGATATTGGAGTGCAAACCTCGGATGTTTGAGAGGTGCACTATGAACGAGAGGACGTGCGCCCGCTGTGCACACCTACTTTTCCTTTTGTAACTTTTCATATTAAGTTTATATACTGAGTGAATAGGAAGGAAGACGGCAGTTGAGTGAGGTGATGCAATGATAAACCCAACAATACGACCAACGATGCTGGGCCAGAGGGAGATTGTTCTGGAGACTGCGGGGACGCCCGAACCCCCCCAGGGATCGCCATCGGGTCCTCTCGTCCGGTCGCCAACCGGCACGATGGGGCCACCCTGGGATTTTTCGCAGTTGGCGGGGCAGCCTTTCGTATGTGGCTGGCACACTACTTGGGCCCCCAACTACCTGCGGTCGGCCAGCGGAGAACCGTGCTTCGGATCCCGCTACCCTCCACGAACAAACTCCCGACACAACACCAACTGGCGCATCGCACCCGGCACACATCGCAACACAACTGCTCAGACCCGACCTCCGAACGGCTTCACCAGACATCATGCCGGAACACGACGAATCGCTTGGCGGCATGTCTTTGTCTGGTGGGTGGTAACTTATGCCGGCGGTTGATGTTGTGACCTACCACCGAGAAAAGTCGAGTGGTAACATTGTGACATAGTTAAATAATTCCCCTTGCTTTTTGCAATTAAAATGTAACTTCTTATTTATCAATGATATTAGGTACCAAAAGTGTTGTGAAAGTCCAATGAAACAAGACGGTGTTAGTTTAGTTCTTCTACTCGGTAAGAGATGGCGTTATTACCAGTCGTACTCTTACTATCGGGACCCAAGAACATGCTTGAGGGTAGTAAATCAATACACCGGGATTGTTTTTCGCGCTGAACCAGTTAGTTGCTGAAAACGCGTTTCACAACGGTTGATTACATTTTCCGTAGGAAACACATTGGCAGTCACTCGGCTAGAGATACAAATATTTTAGGTAGGTATTATTATGTTGTGTCACATACCTATTAGTTAATTTTGAGAAATGTCTCGATGTAGACATCAGTCAATGTTGACATTTGGGCTGTCCCGTCAAAAGTTCAAATATGTGACCTATGCGATCTGCAGTGGCCCATCCAATATATTGAATGGGAGTTACCTGGATTAACCTGGATTTTGGCAAAACACAGAATACCTACATATTTATGTATTTAGTGTTAAAGTTTATGTATATATACTTTTTGTAGTGCAATGTGTGTCACCATAGAAACAGAGCTGTTATCTTGTCTTGTCAGAAAATATAAAATATATTGAACATGAGGTCGCGTTTTTCTTGTATCTGATATTATTTAAATCGAGATTAATCATCTCATAATAGGTTATGGGCCCCTTTGCTTTCACTTAAATATTTGTTGGAAACTAAGCATGGAGCTAAGTAAAATACAAATACGTAAGCTTGATGGAAATAACTGGATACAATGGAAGTACCGCATGTCTGCTCTGTTACGGGGCATGGACGGACTTTTGGACATTGTTCAGGGAAATACTCATAAACCGAAGAAGCCTGTAGCTGAGGGCAGTGATGCTGATTCTACGTCCGCAGTGGCTTTGATGAACTACAACAAAGAGTTGTCGGAGTATGTTAAGCTGGAAAGTATTGCGTTACTAGTAATTACAAACAATATATCAGATGAAATTTTAGACAAGGTGATTCGATTCTCTCACCCTAAGGACGTATGGGATGAACTGCATAGACTCTATGACGGTGTCAATGAAGACAAGTTATACGAAGTATGCATGGAGTTCTTCAAATTTCAAAAGGATACTGCTGATGACATGTCAACTCATGTATCAAGGTTGAAAAATATGTGGCATAAACTGAATCAGGAATTATTAAAAACTGAAGACGGTAAGCAATTACCAGAAATACTTTTAATCTGCAAGATTTTAGATACACTGCCAGAACGTTATTTTTCATTTAAATCGAGTTGGATGTTGATGTCCAAGAAAGACAGAACTGTAGAGAATATTACCAGCCAACTTTGTGCGCATGAAAAAGCTCTAATAGGAAGCACGGAAGGCACGTCTAGCGAAGCGCTTCTCATGAAAACAAGGAAGAAAGGTGTTGAGAAAAAGAAGGAAGAGACATCAGGAAATAAAAAAGTTACCAAGTTCAGATGTCATATCTGTAAAGAGGTTGGTCACTTTAGGAAAGATTGTCCAAATAAAACTATTAAGGAAGATAGAAGGAATAGTAGTGATAGCACCAATATGATGGTACTACTAAATCTGTCTGAAAATAATATCCAAGATCGTGAAGCATGGTTTGTTGATAACGGAGCAACTCACCACGTTACGATGAGAAGAGATTTATTTGAAAGTTTTGAGCCCTTCAGTATACCTCACACTGTTACTACGGCTGATGGAAACGTAATAGAAGCCATAGGAAAAGGAAAAATTAGAATAAAATCTAATGTTGGAAAAGAATGTTACCTTAGTGATGTCTGGTTTGTTCCTAGTATTAGCAAGAATCTTTTTTCAGTGCTAGCGGCACAGGACAAGAATACAAACAGTGTATTTGAGTCACGAGTAACTATATGCTGTATTAAAGTGAATGGAATAGTTACTGTGACAGGAACCAGAACTAGGTATGGTGGGCTATATAAGCTGAATTGCAAAGCAATTAAACCGAAGGTAGCTGCATCGATTAATGCAGTAGATGCCTTGCAGCTGTACCATGAACGCATGGGCCACCAAGATAAAAGGCATGTGAAAAGTCTTATAGAACGAGAATTGAATATAAAGACAAAGGATAATGGCATATTGTGCGAAGGATGTATTTTTGGAAAAGCTCACAGACAGAAGTTTGGGAGTAGAGAAAAAGCTAAAATGCCTGGAGAACGCATACATTCAGATGTTTGCGGTCCTTTTCCGTTTTCAGTCTCGAAGTATCGATATTTTGTCCTTTTCAAAGATGAACACACTCGTTTTCGCTACGTCTACTTCATGAAAACAAAATCTGAAGTACCTAAAAAGCTGAAGCAAATGCTGGCAGAAGCTAGAGTAGCAGGACACACAATTAGAGAATTCCTGAGTGATAACGGTGGAGAGTTCGACAATGAACAAGTTAGAAAAGAATTAGCGAAATACGGAATACACCAAAGACTAATAATGCCGTATACGCCTGAACAGAATGGGTGTAGCGAAAGAGAAAACCGTACGATCGTAGAGTCAGCAAGAGCTATGATGCATGCTCATGAAGAGTTGCCTCAACAATTGTGGGCGGAGTTGGTACAGACAGCTGTTTATGTTTTGAACAGGACGGGACCAACTTCCGTGGAACACAAGACTCCGTTCGAGCTTTGGTTTAGGAAGAAACCTCGGATAAAGCACCTGAGAATAATTGGCTCAGTTTGCTATGCACATATTCCTAAGCAAAAACGAAAAAAGATGCATAAAAAAGCTACGAAATGCGTACTGGTTGGATATGATAATGACGACGGGTATAGACTATGGAACAAGGAATCCAAATACATAGTCAGGTCAAGGGATATCATATTTGACGAAAAGCCATTGGAAACGAAATTCCAAGAGCTAGATGAGGAGGTCACAGAAGTGGAAATTCCCGTTCAAGTAAGAAGGGAGTATGTAGTGACACCCAATAGGATCAACAATCAAGTTGTAACGATCGATAATGAGACTGATAATCCGGTTATAGAAGAAGACGATTTTGATGATGCTTTATCGACTCATGAAGAATCTTTTGAACCAAGGGGAGGAAATGATGTTGATAATGATGATCTGGAGCAGATGGTTGGAAATGATGACGTTAATGAAGATGAAGATAATCTTGAGCAACTAATTAACGCACAGAGTGATCGAATTCTGCGAGACCGATCATTGATCAGACATCCGGTCAGGTTCAAAGATTATGTTATGGTTACAAACGGATTTGTCGAACCAACATGTTACAGAGAAGCAATATCCTGTAACGAAAGTGAACTTTGGAAGAAAGCCATGGAAAACGAGATAAATTCTCTTAACGAGAATGACACGTGGGTTTTAAAAAGTTGCCAAAAAATAGAAAAGCGATACCATGTAAATGGGTTTTTCGCGTGAAGCTGAATGCTGATGGATCAGTCGACAAGTTCAAAGCAAGACTAGTTGCTAAGGGTTTTCGCCAGAAAAAAGGAGAGGACTATGATCAAACTTTTAGTCCTGTTGCGAAAATGACCACGGTGCGGACTGTGATTAGCGTCGCAGCAAGCGAAGGTATGAAGATGTGTCAGTTTGATGTGTCGACGGCATTTCTATATGGAACACTTTCGGAAGAAGAAATTTATATTAAGCAACCCGAAGGCTACGATGATGGTTCTGGAAGGGTATGCTTACTGAAGAAAAGTCTCTATGGGTTGAAACAAGCCCCGAGATGTTGGAATCAGAGAATTCTTAGTTTCTTCAAGGAAGCTGACTTTAAAATCAGTGAAGGGGACACTTGTTTATTTGTAAGAGAGAAAGACCACCGGAAATTGATTGTGGTTCTCTACGTTGATGACGGGCTAGTAGCTGGAACAGATCAAGAACTCATTGATGAATTTATTGAAGAGCTGAAGGAAAGGTTCAAGATAACAACTAAACCAGCTACCTATTTTCTAGGTATAGAGATTTCAACCAGAGAAGGTATTGGAACAGTAATACATCAAACATCTTATGTTAAGAAAGTTTTGAACAGGTTTGGAATGCAGGACTGCAAACCTGTGACTACGCCAATTACCAAGGAGGACATAGTCTCTAAAAACGAGAACGATGAGTACGTTCTGAAAAACTATAGGCAAATAGTTGGAGCACTTGCATATTTAATGGTCGGAACAAGACCTGATATTGCATATGCAGTAAGTGTAGTGTCAAGGAGACTGGAGAAACCAACTCAAGCGGATTGTGTCAGAGTTAAACGTATCATGAGATACCTTCAGTACACAATTGATCTCGGCATTATGTATAAAAGGAACTATAAAATTGGAATTATAGAATCATACAGCGATGCTGACCACGCAGGCGATATGGAAACTGGAAGATCGACTTCTGGAGTACTTTGCCTATATGCCGGAGGACCAATCTCCTGGATGAGTCAGAGACAGCAGAGTGTCGCTATTTCGACGACGGAAGCTGAAGTGATCGCTGCAAGTGAAGCTGCGAGAGAATGCGTATGGTTGACTCGGCTCTTAGGAAGTCTTGTACAACTGAAAAGTCTTCCTGTGTTACAAGTGGATAACGAAGCAGCAATAAAATTAGCTGAGAATCCAGAGTTTCACCGACGCACCAAACACATCCGTACACGTCACTTCTTCGTAAGAGAGCTTGTGACTAATGGAGAGCTGCTAATAAAGAAAGTAACAAGCGAGCTTCAATTAGCAGATCTTCTAACTAAGCCGTTGCCCAGAGCTAGGCTTCGTAAGCTTGTGGATATTATGGGACTACATTGAGAGAAGGTGTTAAAGTTTATGTATATATACTTTTTGTAGTGCAATGTGTGTCACCATAGAAACAGAGCTGTTATCTTGTCTTGTCAGAAAATATAAAATATATTGAACATGAGGTCGCGTTTTTCTTGTATCTGATATTATTTAAATCGAGATTAATCATCTCATAATATTTAGGTACATAGAAATTCTAGGAAATATCCATTTTCAGGAGTCTAAAAAGTAGATCTGGGTAGGTACCTACCTAAATATATATCTTTCTTCAAACCGTTTGGAGGTAAGGGATCCTCGAAGTCGGATTCCTTTGATAAAACTTGATACTTGCCTTCAATATTACAGAACGATAAACCTAAGTTTCGTTACAATAGCTGTAACTTTGTTCTAACTTAGGAATTCCAATATAGTAGGTAGGTAGCTACATCGCAAAGTCTGTGCGGAAGTTAATGACAGTGTTCAAGATACATCGCTTGATTAGCTTTCCTTACAAGTCGAACTGGCCTACGCTGACCTTGATTCAATGAATTCCCGAGATGAAATCAAGATCTACCTAAGTAGCTGACCACTTACCATATTTGGCCATGCGTTCAAACCAACAATTTTGAACTTAATATAGCATAGCAATATAGTATTATCAACAATAAAATGTCAGAACTTTGTAAAAACATAGTAGAAATAACGATGAGTCAAACTTTGTTCTCAATTGCGCGAAATCGGACGTCCTATAATGTTAGTCAGCTAGTGAATCAGCTGCGTGAAAAAATCAATACTGCGCGCGTTACATGAATTTACTCCGCATTTTCAATGAATTGAGACACTATTAAGCCTTTAACGTGTGTGTTTTGAACAATATTGTCCTTAATAATAGTTGTTTAATTAAACATTAGTCATAATTTAAAGTTAACTACGCTAATTAAACCGACGAAATTAAATTAACACCGCAGTGAATGTAGCCACAGGTAATTGCTGCATTAGATCAAGAACGCACCAGATGGCGCAGTAGTACTCGTGATGTTGTTACATACCGTATGGGCGTGTGAGTGCTTGTGTAAAAAAATTGTGTTTTGTGTTATTTTAAGCGCTAATGGAGAACGAAAACGGTAAGAATAGTTATATATCAACCCAAACTCTCATATACGGTAAACACAACATCGTCAACTTTACAGAAAACTCGTAGGAAACGAGGATTCTTACATCTGTCCGATCAGACGTATAACCCGACTGAATTTGGGTCGCGTCATTATCGATGCACTTCCTACCGATTCCAGCATTTTTGTTTCGGGAGGGTTATATTCCCGCCATCTTGTGACTTGAGCTTTCAGGATTTCGTATAAATATATCGATCGGAAGCTCTGTGTAACCTAATTCCTTCGTTTTTCACGTTCTACATGAAGCATAGCGTCTGTTAAATGCTGGTAATTAATTTGATTTACATGTAAACCAGTTCAAATTGGCGCCGCGATGCTTTGTTGACATAGAGTAACTTGTAATTTTTTGTGTAAAAGTTGATGAGCAGCTCTTTTTTTTAGGAAGCCCTGAAAAATGTAAATTTAACGCTTGATTGGTTTACAACTACTAGAAGACACTAATCTATTTGCTTGTAATGATAGTAGTTTACGTGTATTCTATCGGCCTTGCTCGAGGCGCCTACATAACCAAGAGTGACATCAGATTTCTTAAATAGATTTTACAAAAGAATTACTTTGTTTTTGGATGATGTTACTACATTGGACGCTTCGTCTCAACTCGTTTACCTTAGAACACAACATTTGAATATCGTCAATGCTATGCTAGGTGGATTTTTTTAAGCTGAAATTAGGATATGTGCCTTTATGTGGATGACCTAATATATAATCTAAGTACAAACCCATAGATGAACATAAGTTTTCCAAGACTACAAACAGTAGAACCTATAATTTTTTTAAGTTTACCTCAGATTGTCAAATGTTTCTGTACTAAATTGTTATGTTTAGCTGTTTGGTAAACTAATTAACTACCTTCCCCATAATCTAGATTCTAGACATATTTTTGAGTATATAGGCTGATTTGATGCAACATGTAAATCAAACTAGGTATTCTAGTTTGAGAGAATGTTTGTGTTACAATAGCTGTCTACAATGCAATAAATAAATTATATGTATTTATTGATGAATAATTGAAAATGTTCTCATCTATTGCTATGACTAATAATTTATGCATGAATTAATTAATTCATGTTTCATTTCAATTTCCCAGAATTTAGATTGACATTCCTAGGTACATTAAATTCATAGTCATTAAAAACAACTTATTTTCAAATTAAATTTTTTGCAGAGGATAAATTATAACCATAGCAAAAAAAGAAAGAGAGTTATAGTTTGACTATTTTATTGAATTCAATTTTAAAATTACCTATTAACAATTATAAATACTAAATTTTGTAAATATTGCAGTGCCTTCATCAACACAATATGGTTGCTGACTAAGCTATTCACTTAAAAGCAACTCATTTTTACGCTCAAATTTTTCCTGTCCAGAAAAAACCAGAATAAAATAAATATTTAAGTAATTAATCATTTCATTGATGATAAATTTAACAATATTTCATTCAATCATACAGAACATACACTTTTCCTTATTTTATAAAATCATTATTAAACAGTTTGATTTATTAAGGTAATTGATTGGTTGATGACTATAATTGACATTTATTTAATTAAGTAATTTTGTGAATTTTGTACCAATTACATAGTCATAAATTTTTAAGTGTTATTCACATAAAAATGAAATACTGAAGCTGTCTGTCCATGAGGAGGTTTCTTAATACTATCAGTTGATTTCTTAGTAGCAGCCCGGGGTCTGGATTTGTGCACATTTAATGGTAATAGACTCGTCACCTATTTGACTTTAACAAAACTGACTGACTGCAATTTTCCTATGGGGTCATCGCTGCCAACCGATCAGTGTATACAGCCATGAATCATGATTTCATTCTAATTTAATCTTTGCATTTCTCCATATTTGTTGCTGCATGTGTGCAGCATAACACTAGGAATGCGATAGATGTTCTACAGATGGCAAGCAAATGACTACTGAGACTTTTCCAAACTATGTTAGCATCACAAAATAAACAGGGATCTTGAATAATAACCATACCAACTGAACAGAAATAGATGAAACTTGACAGTCTGATAGACAATCATGTGAATTAACACATCATCATCAACCCTTTTATTGTCCCACTGCTGGGCACAGGTCTCCTCTCATACACAGAAGGATTGAGCGTAATCACCACGCTTGCTCAATGCGGATTGGCGCTTTCAGACTTATAAAGCCCAGGTTTCCTCAAGATGTTTTCCTTTACCTTCAGTCATTGGTGTCTAAAATATACTTAGAAAGTACATATAACTGTAGAAAAGTTACATTGGTACGCCTGACCTGGAATCCTACCCGCGCACTCATACTTGAGAGGCTGGTGTTTTAACCACTAGGCCACCACGACATATGCATAATTAACACATAGGATACTATTGTAATCCCGGTTGTATGTTTCTTGTACATTAATTTTGTCCCCCATACAGTAACTTCGGTACGGGCTAAAAAATGTGGTTGATAATGGCGTCGTGCGTAGTCACCTACGTGTCGATATAATGTCGCACGTCTGTCCCAGTCCTTATGTTTATGTAAATACATAACTTGTAATAACATTGTCTATTATGTATGTATTAGATGCCTACAGCTAATATTAATTAGTACACTCGAAGTATATTCTTAGATTTTTATTGCTCTAACATAGGATCACGTCTGGGTTCTCCGAAGGGGTGTACCTGTAGGTAATGCACACAATAGTCACCAATTATAATTAGGAGAAGTAAAAAGCGAAGTGTTTTCTAGGGTTCCGTACCTCAGAAGTTCAAACGAAACCCTTATAAGATTGCTTCCTTTTCAGTCTGTCTGTCAAGGCGCTTTTCCTCACGAACGTGTGAAGTTGAAATTAATATCAAATAGGTACCTACAAAAGGTTGCAATCCCTTGAAACAGTAAAAAAAATGAAACTTCCAAGTAAACGGACCTGTTGACAAGTATGTAAAAAAATTGGAAAACCATAAATTTGTGGTTACGCTCGCTCCTACTAATTTGTACGGAAGCTTAATCCGACCGCAATTGGCCGGTTTATTTTTAACCAAGCAAATAATTACCATCGTCATTAAACTAGACTGAGAATCGGAAATCTTTTATAACATAAGCCAATATACCTATCTAAACACCCGGTCATCACCACTTCCTAAAAAAGTGGCTCAACAAACCGTCCAGTAACTCTGTGTGAAAGTAGCTAATTCAGAGTTCTAATACCACAATTGTTGCAGTCAAACAGTTACAACTTGCAAAGCATAGCTCCAGGTACTGAAAATGTCATGATGAATGATACCTGTAAAACCTTACAGTGTCGTGTAGACGGTTCTGGGATCCATACCATATAGCCTTTTCTGCTGTTTATTGGTGTCCGACAAATAGTCGGCAGAAAATACTTTGGATGCCGTTCGTGCGGTCCAATAGATTTGGGCAACCGACATTCAAAACTACCCAGAGACCTAGTGTGGTGTATTTTGAAGATGCTCAACACCCTTCTAGCTGCTAATTCTGATGTTTTCGATGCAGAATGGACTAAAATTATACGTAAATGTGAGGTGATCTGTGAGAGAAATTGTACCAAAACAAATAGTGAAAAAAGTTACCAATCAGCCAATACAAACATTGAGTTTTCTAAAGTTTTTTTTAGCCTCTCACTCGTGTACTATACTCTGTCAGTCTGTTTCTAAAGTTTAAAGTGTCATATTAACGCCTGGGCACTGAAAAGTCGCTGGCTTCACGCATACGGCTTCTAAGATTCTTGTATTTACAAGAATAGCCTATTGAGGTAATTTTATAAGTTTGTTGTGTAAGGTTGCCCGGCGTTGGAGTGCTAAGTAACTTTGTAGGGAACGGGTGTTAGTTATAAGAACGCTGAATACATTACCACCCTAATTGCGTATCACAATTGGAATCATATTGAAGGACATTGCTAATATGTACCTACATAATCCATATCCAAATAATTTATCTTAATGTTCTGTGTCTTGTACATCCTGATTACTTTATATACCAAGTATTTTCTAACTGAACAGACAGCTGTATTGTTGAGGAGTTTGTTGCACCACTTCTTCATCCCAGCGAAAAGCACTAGTCCTGAAGAGAGGGCGTTTTGGGGGACTCTCTTTAGTAATATTGACGTTCGAAAAGTGCTGATTCTCAGCCAAATTTCAATAAATAACGTAAAAACACTGAATGTTGCTGAACTCTTAAAATGAAAGCTGTCCTGCAAGCATCTTACTGTATGTGTGTTTGTACTCATCGCACCTCGCTGGTTAGTTTCGTAAAACTGCCTCGTTGGTCGGGCGGTAGTAAACGGTATTGCTGAGTCTAGATGTTCGATTCCCAAGACGAGCAAAGTACTATGGAGGCTTTCGAGTGGGAATTTTTCGGGAGCAAACCGAAGCCTGGCTTTGTTCCCCGGTGATGACAATAGGTTCGCCCCCTAAGGACACTGCTGTTGTTATGTTTATAAAATGTTGGTAAAAAAGGACTGTAAAATCTATTACGACATATATGCCATGTGTAAATCTTGTTAATTTGCCAAAATATCTGAAATGACACAATCTGTACAGATTTTTGTTTGTTGATATATAAATATCACGATAAGAGTTCGTTGACTTCGCTGATAATGTCCTCCCATATTTTTTGTGTTAAAATTAGCCCTTTAAAACGAATTGAACTTATTAACAACCGCAATCTGAGTGGTTTATTAAATGAGTCCTAATTACTTAGTTTCTTAAATGAGAAAATGTGCAAGGAATTATTACTTACACATTTTCTCATTTTACAATTACATGCTACGTACCTACTGTGATTTTTTTCAGTCTGTTTTATTCTGAATGGGAAAATAAACTACGTATCTCCAGACTAGCTCTTTCACAAACAGCTCGACTACTACCTCTTTCTAAGAGCAAATATAACATGACGTTTCTATTTCCCAAAGGGTCGGAAAGCGGTGTAAATTTAGTACACCCACTCTTCGCACGTAGTAAAAGGCGAACCTATTACCATCTTACATATCAGCCTATGATGTTTTGAATGGGCCGTATAAGTGGTAAGTATTGCCAGCAACTGAGCACAATTCCAGACTCCGGGCTTGTAATGAGAAATTCCAGATTGATAAACTTCATATGCTCGACTCAGAAATCCTAAGACCTATTAGTTCAGCTGTAGCGCTTGCGGCCTCTCTCAGAACTCCATCGTCTCCTTTAGCAAAACATATCACCAAAACAGTGGTTAATTAGAAGCTTTCCATTCCACAAATAATATAGGAAACGGCGCTTGAGTCGTAACACAATTGTGTTAAAGTAAATAGGGCAGTCAGAAATAGCACAGGAAGTGTTTCGACATGTACCTGCTGGGGATTTGTGGACGGAGCCGTCGATTTGTGTGGAGGAGCTGTTTTATATGGCCTGCTACTGAATTATGGGGTTTAGAAAAGAATTTGGGTGCACGCATCAGCACGACTCATTAATATACTCCTGCTCGTATTTGAATTTTGATTGTTTAGCGAAGACTCTAGTTGTAGGTCGTAGTTTCGAACTCACCCGCGTTACTTTGTGTAAACTATTTCATCACCACTGTTCTCAAAACCGTGGAGGAAAACATCGTGAGAAAGCGCGTGTTCTAGAACCAGAAAACTCGAAGATATGCAACATCTCCTATCCGCTACTTGGCCGGCGTGGTTCATTACGGCCCAATCCCTCTCACCGAGAAGAGGTCTGTTTCCCATCTGCGGGAATTTTATGGCTATAGGTTATAGGCTTATTATTCTTCTGCTGCAGGCTCTTTTGCATTGCCAAGAAGTCAGACCGGTATAAAATTTGTTGCTTTTTGTTTCCTATTTTCTATGATTATCTATGATGAATGGAACCTACGAGGTTTTTGTTCAAAATCTAGTTTTCTTATATAAACTATTGAGAGAACAACGTAGGAACATTGCAATTAAGTTTAAGCCTTATACAGAGAAAGAACTTGCATTGATCACCAGCACCATACTTGCTCACTGTTAAATGTTGCTGATATGAAAAAATAGAAGATAAACTAGTAATATTGGCTCGTGCCAACAAATGGGTCAAGACTAATTTGACATCGTCACGCTAAATCGATCGGTGATATCACGCCGAATTACAGGAACGCCCAATATAATTAAGCTTACCTACTACGTTGAAAATTGCTCTGAAATGTGATCAAAGTATGTTTAACAGTGTTAGCTCAATCTTAGATTTGATGTGAGTTTTGAATTTTTAGTTGCAGTAGGGCTTTTTACTGTAAACCTTTTAGAAGATTATTGTTATTCAAATCGTCTCCTAGCCCTTAGCCAATTTATTTACAAGCTTATTTTATTATAAAAACTATACCTAGCCTGTAACTATCAAGGAATCAGATCAATCCAAAGACACATGTGTTAAGAATCCACTCTGCCGTCAGGATCCTTCCAAAAAAAAACCTAAATGCGAAGATACAAATGAAAACACCGTCTTTGCTGTCGTGCAGACGAGTCAAAATACCCATGCTGAAAATTCTGAACATTTCGAAGTCACATTGTCCAAAAAAATCTATAATCAAAATTTTATTCATGTGTGAAACTGAAAACCGCACTGTTGAGATCGGTTTAACCATTATCCACTTCGCAGTATTTATTTGAAAGGCATAGCTCTTTCGAATTCTTGTCACTCTAGTAACTAGTAGAATTAAACGGAATGGCCAGAATGTAAACAGACTACACAGCTGCATTATATAATATGCTTTCGGAAACCAATGTCTTGATGTTAAGTTAAAGTTAAAACAAGTTATTCTAATTGTCGCTACGTCTAGATCAGTTCGTTCCGCTTCCACAACCAGATATGATCCGAAGGTCGTCGGTATCTAGTATTTTTACGTTTATCTAAACTTAACCTTGTGCTAACAGCTGTTGTAACGTTTGTTTTGATGTTAAGGTAACTAAGTTGTTTTTGGTTTACATATTATTATGACCTACTAGCTGGTTTCGCGGTTTCGCCCGCGTAAGTTTCGATCACACGGGAATATCGGGATAAAAAGCACATAGCAAAGTACCCTAAGTTACTCCTTATTACATCAGCTATCTAGCAAAACAAGTTCCGCCTAAATCGATCCAGCCATTTTAGAGATTAACCGGAAGAAACACAGACAGATAAAAATACATAGTATAAAATGTTATTTTGGTGTATGTACCATGTGTTATATATATTCATAGAGTAAAAAACGGTTATTTCAATATTAGAAGCTCCAATTTTATTTATATACTGTATATAAGGATAGATAATGTTCTCAATGATTTAAGCATAGTCCCTGTGAAAGAAAAAAATAAATTTAAGAACTGTATTCACTACCTATGTTATACAAATAAAATTGATTTTGATTTTGAAGACTTTGGGTCGATAGCCACCACGGAGGCCCAGTGCGAGTTGGTAGATATCAGAAGCCTTTAGATATTTGATTCTATGAAATGCTAGTTTCTTCACGATGTACATAGGTACATGACTACACACTGTATACCCATTTATTAAAAATCTCCGCCCTGGGACTCAAGCGCCCGCTCAGTGAGCAGGATATGGTACATGGTCATGGTACCAATAGTATGTGTTGGCGATTTGACTTAGTTTGTACCTACTATTGATAAATATGGTATGCACAATCTGCCTTCTTAGTTTATTGGTCGTAAGCACTACTGCTGAACATGTCCTGGCTTCGATTCTCAGGTAGGGCAAACCGAAATTTGGCTGTGTTATAGGTCTATCTAACCCTTCGGAAAATACAGGTGTAATGTATGTTAATAAACATTGATTTTGGACTCAAATCAGTAGTTTTTTGGAAGTTTGTTGTGTAATGACTTCCTAAACACAGTCTATTACTCATGTCTATTGTATGTAATAGAGACAGAATATAATGTGCAGTCAACTGAAGCGAAATGCCAAAGTTTTTTTGGCTGTTTTTGTGCACTGCAATAAATCTTGGCAGTACAGACTTCACGTGTATATTATATAATATTACAGTAAAATCTTTTATTTTCTCCACCACGTAAAGTACCAAACATACCTAATTGTGTATGTATAGATAAATACATTGATGTTCTGTAAACTGGTGTCTATGCTGAGAATATGTATTAATTTCGGGTCTCCAGGCCTCGCTAACTACCCGGCCATGTCACAACTGATACAAACGTCTACTAAATTAACTTAAAATTAGGGTGTGAGTGCGTAGTGGATGTATGTGATTCGAAATTGATGTCAACGTGGTAGACCTACTCAGGACATGTGGAGCGGTTTTTATGACTTGATTTCTATGTTCAAGCATGTAAGATTTGTTTTATGTTGTGCAAGGCATGATTCTTTGCCTTTGTCTAATTCAATTCATCATCCCCTTTCTTGCTATTTCATACAGGCTATTTATAGTATGCCCGGCTTGCCTCTACTCCTGTAGCCATCCACATCAGTTTCCTCAAGAAAATAATCCTCTGCCAGTGAATAGGTATTATTCTGGACCTGCACAAAAACATAAAAAGAAACATCATATGAATGCGTTGATCAGACCGTCCGACGCAGTATTTTTTTATTCTGAATTTTAGTAATTATGCAATAAAAAATGCCTTTTTTCGAGATACGACAAAACCGTTTTCTAGCGTCGATATGCTACGTTTAATAAACGACAAAATACAAATCAGTCATTTCTATTTACTCCGACCTCAAAGATCTCAGAAAAAGTTGTAAGCATGACCTATCATTTTATCAAACGTTGGACTAAATGTGTTGGCACCTGGCCAAAGATGGACTCATGGCTATGAGAGCCAGCGTCGTATGAGTCAGGATCGGAAGCACGTGAATTTGTGTATTTCTTACTTCATGAGTAGAAATATGAATGGGGGAAGTCTTTGATAATAAAAACAGCGAAGATAGTTCTCTCCGATCTATTTTGTTAAAATCTCAACGAGAAAACTCGCACGACTGAGCTCTAAATAGTGTAAATTTCTAGAATTAGTCGATTTATTTAGTGTCATTATATTTTTCTCTTTGTGCTCTCCAAAGCCTGGAACACTGAGGAAGAGTAGCCAGCCTGTAGGTGTTCTATAGGATGCAGTTTAGAGAGTGTTCGAGGGAATTGCATGATTTAATTCCCCCATCTCCGTTCCATACGTTATTGACACCACAGCGATCCAAACGAAGCGTTTCGCCTCTTTTATACCGCGTACATCGACGGACTGGAACAATTTGCTAGCGACAGTGTTTCCGTCGGACTACAATTTAACTGACTTCAAGGCGAGAGTGAATAGGTTCTTAACAAACTAGCGCGCTTTACCATCAACGATTGCATTATTGTTGATTGCAATCAACCACTAGTTTACAATTTATATTATATGTTCAGTTATTCAATTTTAATATGTGAAAACTACACATAGCTTATATAGCATTTTCGAAAACGAGGGTACAGGCTACAGTACTTCTCAGTTTCAAATACCGCACTGCGGCTTTTCTAGACAGATGACCGGGCTCTAGAGTCTAGATTCGATTAGATCAGAACTTAAGACCCTAATAAAACTGGAGAAGTATGGGTACACGTCGACACAATACCAGCACCCTGGATGCGTAACTCACTATTATCAATTTTAAACATTTTACAGCATATTGCTAATCCATTGCTGCATATATTCCAAAAATGTGTTTGTTCAATAACGTAAATGACGCAATGAATGTTGTTGAACTGTCAAACTCAACTCAATACCCTACTGTCCAGGCTTATCGTAGTGAGAAGTCAGCCTAAACTGGGCATGTGTAGTTTGATATCTCGCTGTACGTACGGACGACATCAGGTCAAGCTATCCCAAACTGCCAAATATTCCCATTCAACCTTGAGCCTTAATGCTTTAGAAATAAAGTTGAAAATCTAATAAAGAAATCTGACAGATGACAGCACACCAAGTTACTACAGCTTGGTGTGCTGTCATCTGTACTATTCTAAGGTGTATTTCTGCCTAATCATTGGAGCTACTAGCATGAATTTATGATATTTCATGATTTTGAATTCCCTAATTTAGCAATGATATCTTCCTACAGATATTTTGTAAGGAGTAGTACATAAGACAGCTGTTTATTATCAAAACAAAAATAATGGTTTTTCTACTATGTATCTAAGCTGTTATGAGTAATTTTTCAACAAGGTCGAATTCATGTATACACATATTTAAAACATGAACCGTATTACAATGCGAGTAAGGTCCTAAAATGTTACTCCAATATCGAAGGAATTTAAACTTTCCGTGTTTGCTGCTAAAGTTTAAAATGGAATTAAAGATGTTGACTTTGTAAATGATTGCGATAATAAGATCCTTGTCACTAAATATGGATAAAAGAGTTCTTAGTTTAAATACTTTTAATGGCGAACACTGTCTTCTATGGGCAAACACGTCAAGAGAGCTAATTTTTTTTCGCCAGAGACCATCATTTCATCAGCATTCTCCAGCAGGGTAATTGCATAACACACTACCAGTAGCAATGGATATCATTTTGACAGTTCAATACCATTCATTGCATTGTTTACGTTTTTGAGCAGACACATTTTCGGACATATAAAGCAATGGATTGGCAATTTGCTTCGAAATGATTCCAACTAATCATAATAGCGCGTTACACAATTAGGGTGCCATCCTTATCCCAATTTATCGTCTCAGAAGTCAGCCGTTTCTACCCAAATCATCATTCAGACGGTCCATCCATCATTTCTTTGAACTTTGTGTTCTCTTCTTTCTCTCGTCGGATACATCTGAAAGAATCATCCATAAAAACAAATAGATTTATGTTGTAAATATGTAATTTCATTACCACAAAATCGAAGTGGAAACTTACAACTGAAGTCGTGTATAGCCAATCAGCAAACAGCAGCTCTTTTTTGGTCAGAATAAAGACAGTTTCGTTGAAACTAACCGCTTACTAGCTTGCTGTTCAGAAATTACACAGAATGTGCTTTTGTAAAATTACACTTCAAAAACAGACATGTGACATCCACCAACCCGCACTATGTCCATTGGTGAATTGCGAACCATTCCCTCTTACAGAAAGAAGTCACGTGCCTCAGAAGTGGGATACTTGATAAGCTGGTCATAGAAATGGATTTTGGTTAAGCTGATATTCAGTACATTGTTGATCACTACTGGTCATCATCATCATCATCTCAGCGTTAATCCCAGTCGCAACCGAAGCTTTTTCAGCTTTGGAGTCTGGGGTCCACTTTACCGGTCTAACTGCTGATTTTGGCTAAAAATCGATATTTCACTGCTGGTATCTCTTAAAATTCTATGTCTGAATTAATCCATTTTAATACTTTAATTTACTTAAGTACATATTTATTACAATTGATGGAAGTGTCGTCCTCCGGAGAGGGATGTCCAGCAGTGAACGTCTGTCAGCTGAAATTAAAATAATAATAATAATTTATTTCGGACAGTAGGTATCCATATTCGGTTAGTACTACAAAAATCTTAAGCCTATGTTAGTAGTAATAAAAAAGTAAGACAATATTAAATTATTTGCGAGCTCAGCCAGACACTCCTTACTATCTGACTAGGACCCGCATGAAACACTCCATTATTTTGGAGTCGATCCTATCAGCAACTACTTTCAGAATGCTGCTAATGCTACCCCGTACTCTACGTAGCAAGGAGGCGGTTCTCTTGCGTATAATGGCATGAAAGCCATCAACACGGGCTTCAATTATGATGATTACAACAATTTTCAATAACAAAATCATTATTTACTATATAACATTTAGCGTTAGGCACCCGCAAAGAGGAAACATACTTGTATCAGCATCCAGTGCTTCCTAATAACTATGATATGACTACATCACATGACTCATTCTATGTGAATCAATGGCGAAGTTGTTGATAAAACCCCATAAATGTATCATAGTATCTACCATCAGTTTGAATACTATATTTTAAGGTTCCTTTTAATTAATTCCAAACTTAAAAAAAAAAAAAACAATCAATTATTTATTCTGTTAGGTTAGGTCAGTAAGTTTGGTTACTTAAACTATATTGTATAAAAATATACTTTTACCCGCATAAATTTTGATCCCCTGGGAACACCAGGATGAAGTCTCCTGTGTGTAAATCTCAGTTATAAACTATATTGGTGCCAAATTTCATCGAAATCTCTTTAGGAGTTTTTATGTGCAAGAGATAACAAACGTACATCCAAACAAACTAAAAATAGTAGGGCCAGCTGCGCCCCGCGGTTACTTCCACTTTAGTTTCTAACTCGTGGAAATATCAGGATAAAAAGTATCCTACGTGTATTAACACGTAGGATACTTTTTATCCTGAACGGGTGGTGCAATCTTGATGAAATTTAGTATGAACGTAGTACGACCCTGGATTACCAGGGTCGTACTACCCCCATACTAAATTTCATCATCATTCATTTCGGCGTGATGAAGTAACTAACATAGAAACACACCCGCTCACAAACTTTTGCCTTTATAAATTAGTATCATAAGTAATAGAATTGGACCAGCCCAGTTCGTATCCATTTCAGAAGTAGCTATCTGTTACATGATTTGTCATTCATTTCAATAGTCATCAATATGTAAAATGTATTCTTTAAACACCATTGATGTCATAGTACCGTTTGGTCAATGATTTAGGCTATAATAATTATGAAACTTCATCATCTGAAGTTGTCTCATAGTCAGGTCCAATGAGTCATCATTCTAATGGCAGCAAGAAATAACACTACAGATTTAAGTTATATATTTCAATAAGAGCTTATATATAGAAGAATATACTGTATGTATTTAGCACAGACTAAAAACACGTACAACACCTACTATACCACAAATAAAAAACAACATTTTGAAGGAAAACATCTTGAGCCTGAGGCAACCTGGACATGTAAGTCTAAAATCGCTAACCGTATTGAGCAAGCGTGGTGATTGCGCTCAATCCTGTATGAAAGGAGGCCTATGCCCAATTTTTATTGGGCATAGGCCTACTATACTACAATTTAAAAAGAGAAAACATCATTAAAGTGTTGAGTGCGTTGTGAGAAATTTGTAGGAAAGGGTGCGACGCCCCAAATATGCCCAGTTCAGGAAAAATCCTTCACCCTGGATTTCAACTGGACTCGTGTACTCTACGCGAGGTACTCATGGCTAAATGGTAGAAGCTGCACAGGTCTGTAGAAAATCCACGAACTTAGTCGTGGATGTGAATCTAGATGGAGGAGTCTCGAATTTCTCCGTGCCTCAGAAAATACAAGCCGTTGGTCCCAGCTGTCATGTGTACGTTCTTTGACAGTCGTTACGAATAGCCAGAAGCTGAAAAGTCTGACATCCAGAGAAACTGGTGTCTTGGTAGTTGCCCCAAGTAAAATATTGGTATTTACTTGCATCATGTTAGACGGGAAGCCGAAATTAATGTTGTCGGTGTTTCCGTCGGACTACAATTTGAGTGTGTTTAAAACTATAGTGAACAGGCTCTTAATAAACTAGCGCGCTTCACCATCAACGATTGCATCACTCCTTACCATTAGGCGGGATTGCGGCCAAGCACTAGTTTATAATTTATTTAAAAAAGTATATTATAAGGATTGGTCAGACACAGCATTCTGATGGTTTTGCCTACTCAAGTTTATACATAGTTTAACTGGGAAATAATGTCAGAACATCGTTACATACCCTTGAGTGTTGAACTTGCCGATATCTCAATATAGCGACGGTATAATAAATTTATCATGTAAGTACCTACACACACTAGTGCATGTTTCCAACAATATGTCTGTTATCGCTGACCTGACCTTACGCTATATAAAATTACTAACGTACGTACTATTATACTCACTAAAGACTGGTTTTTTGGTCTGTAGAAACACAATTGTTGAAAAACAGTAAGTAAATACATATATGTGTTAAATTTTTTACAAAAGGTCGGTTGGTTTATAGTTTACCCAATGATATGATATCATTGCTAATGGTCAAGTTAATTAACAATTACTTTAAAAAATTATCATTAGTAACCATTACATAAAGTTATAAAAAATGCATTTTGCCAACATTTAACCATTAATTTTAGGCAATAGGGATGTGTCCAAGGTATGAAAAACAAAAAAAAAAATAATTAGTCCGTCTTATAGATAAAATAACCCGTATTTTTTATTTTGTCGAAATCACCAAAACTACTGAGATATAGCGTATTAAAGTTACGGAGCAGGGGCTAATTACGTCACGTCATGGTATATTTTGTACTATGGCGTGACGTCATGCGACATTTCAAATCAATATATCTTCCTAAGTATTTAAATCATCATCATCATCATCTTTTCAGCCGAAAGACGTCCACTGCTGGACATAGTATTTGAATGAAAGAAAAAAAAATACGTGTTCAATATTTTTTATAAACCTATCTGATGGACATTAAATTATTTTTAGAACACAACCCAATTGTTTGAGCTAATTACGGATCAAAAAACCGGCCCTAAGTCGTAGTAACCGGCCGTGAAATACGCAGAACTGTGGAAAGAGACCATCATTCAGCATTGTCCCAATTTTCGTTCGCCATTACGTATAGTTTCCTCTCATACGTCTCCCTTAGTCATCCTCATTAGTCAAGGCCCTTTGGATCGATTGACATGTACTCCAACGCGTATATAATTTAAAAGTTATGATCATTAATGAACCAGTTTTAATTTACAAACAAAATTAAGCATTAGTTTATGATTTAGTATATATATACTGACTAGCTTTCCGCCCGCGGCTTCGCCCGCGTGGAGTTCGGTTATATCGCGCTGTTTAGATTTCCCTCGGGAACATCAAATTTTTCCGGGATAAAAGGTAGCCTATGTTCTTTCTCAGGGTCTAAAGATTGTCTGTGCCAAATTTCATTAAAATCGGTTCAGAGCTTTAGGCGGGAAAGCGTAACAGACAGACAGACAGACAGAGTTACTTTCGCATTTATAATATTAGTATGGATAATAATGATATAGTATATGATTTTAGTTTATGTTTAAAAAAAACAATTTTTCCGTCACCGTTTTCATTTTCAGAGTTCTGAATTTTGTAGTCAGTCAGGTTTAGAAACATACTGTTATACAGGTATATGACTAATGGAGAAGTCGTACGTGGTAGGCTAAGTTGTGATGAACCGATGTGACCTGAGACCGAAGCCGAAGTTTATCTAAAACTCAATGAGAGCATTGTATCAGAAATTCTTAAAAGAGTTCAGTCATAGGGAAAACTACAATTCCAAGTGCTGGGCCTTACCTTGGCCTACTAAAAGAATCATGGTGAAATAAATGGGACATGAATCAGGGTATTTAGAGCGGTGATTCTTGGAAGGTGGCTGGTTGAGGAAAGATAGATAGGAATGACGGGTAATAGCTGATGTCAATGTTCAGCAGTTGTCTGGTAAAAATAATGGCACTAGCTCTTGCTCGCGACTTCGTCTACGTAATAGTTTTTGTACCATCGCATCACCTGTCTGCACTATCACTGCCTTTTAGCTTAGCTGTCTTTTCGCACGGCCCTCTGCGGATTGGTAGATGTCACATGTCTTCGTATTTTTGGTTAACAATGATATTCATTACCGTTTTGGGAGCAGTGGTGATGACATCATTTAGTGAAACTCCTGTCAGGATCCGACGTCATCACCACTTCTCCATATTTATGCCGTAAATACAATGTTTTTTCCTCGACCGAGCGAATTTAAAATTGTGTTTTAATATAAACGACATTGACCTACAAGCGATTCGAATGATTCGCTTGTTTTTGTTTTCACCTCACAGGATGAGTGTACTGCACTGTTTCGTCATTTTAGATAAATAAATGTTATGTATTTTCTAATGTGGTTTAATTTCAGTATTTTGTCTGTGACTGAATGGTTGCTAACTAGATTAGGCCAACAAATCCAAGGCCGTCCAAAAGGGCGCTTTGTGAGGGACGTTCGGAACCGGAAAGTATTATTAATAAAAGAGTGTCCATGGAGTTTCTTGCTCGTTCTTCTCCATAGGTACCTACTCTTTGGAATGGGCGACTAGCTTCATCTTACTGACTGACCGACCTTCTGACAATTCAAAAGTGCTTGTAACTGGTTTATTTGAAATTAATGCTTTGATTTTGATTATAGAAGAAAACGGAATCCTCCACCTTTCTTTTGCTTAGCAGCAGTGGGTGATTCCGGCCTGTAATTTAGTATGTGTTTTTCGAAGTGCCTAAAGTCTTGTGTCTTGCCTCTTTCAAATCCTCCTTCTACACTTTCTGTTCTTTGCTAATTCGGGCTAGTCTAGTCCTATTAGTAGGAGTCCTACCAGTGTTTCCTAGAAAACCTTAATCTCTTGGTTTAAAAAAAGAGCCAGACTGAGAGTAAAACCATAACAGTCTCTAACCTAACACACTGAAATTACCAACTTGCACTGAGATGGCGCGGTGATTAATGCTCGTACCTTCTCTGTGTGAGAAGAATCTTGAAAACATAAATATAATCATCCTATGATATTCCCGCTGCTGGCACTAATGCTTCCTGTCTGTGAGAGGAAGTATGCCGAAATCCAACTAACGGGCACAGTGCTGTACGCAAATTACATAACACTCATTCTCAATCATTTAGAAGCATAATTCTATACCAAATATGTTAAAAAATATATTAATTTAAAAACATTCATTAATGTTGTACCTATCGTCCCAATTAAACACATTGCTACTGGTAGCATCTTGGCGAGTTGGTAAATATCACATGTAGGTATGTCATCATGTTGCTTTCCTGTAGGATCCATTCAGCAGCTGATACATAATATTATTTATTTTCCTAATACAAATACACATATTTTGCGCCAGTTTTCCTCGAGTTGTGCGTGACACACGGCACGTCACGGTCATTCATAACGACGTTACGTCATTCATACAATCATGAGAAAAGTTGGTATTTATAATTTACTTCAAACTTCGTCAATCTTATTGGCACGAACTATAATAGCAAAACAGCTTAATATGTCGTAGGTACTAACAATATTAGCCATTCAGTAAGGTGGATAGTTGCAGTGAACCTATGTGGTTGATCACGGCGCACTTCCTCTAACAGAAAGGAGTCCAGACTCCCAGCAGGTAGGTATAAACACTTCTGAGGTTGTAAGGGTTTGACTATCCAGGGTGCGTCAGACGTACACCAATCGCAGTAACATATGTAAAACATTGTTGTGGAACTAACAGATAAGTAAGTCGCTTTTAAGTTTAGCTTAAAAGCGTCAAGACTTAATTTGTCTAAGATACGAAGCTGTACAAATGTTGCCTCGTACTATAATAGCCATATTAGTCGATGTAGCGAATAAAAATGGCGACTCCAAAGACGATGTCGTAAGCGCTTGCGCAAGTGATGTCAATGTCGAGCGGACGGTGAATGGAGACCGTGTCTGCAGTTTATAAGGGTTTGATAAATGCAATATTTGTTCGTGGCACCTATTAAATTTTGTGTTTTTCCATTGGTAATCAAAACGCTACTCTTCTTCTTCTATCTTTTGTCCTGGTTATTGAGCCAGGTGGAAGACAACCTATAGAAAATCGCTGTGAAGATATAGTTGATAAAAAGGAGAAAGAATTGAGTTACAGGAGTTTCTTGCTTATACTTTTCCGTTTGAAGCCACCTTTTGTGAAAAAAATCAAATAAAAATCAAATGATTTTATTTAAAACACAGACCAAGAAAAGCTTGGCACAAAGTGAGGGGGTCTATTACAACTCGGTGGAACAAGATCATAATGATAACAATGATCAATTAAACATAAGCACCAGTTGTGCGGTCTCCATAAGACTAATAAGCTAAAGGGCGAGGTAATTGACCGTGAAAACGTTAGTACACGCGGCATAAGAACCAAAGAAATAAGAAGGTTACGGGTTGTTGGAGCCCTCAAAAGTCCAACAATTGGTCTAACTGCAATGCTTCGATATCGCCTTCGGGTTGTGGACAGTCACTGCCGTCTGACGTCACGAAAAATATCGCATTTAGCCAAAATCAGCAGTTAGACTGGTAAAGTGGACCCCAGACTCCAAAGCTGAAAAAAGCTTCGTATGCGACTGGCATTAACGCTGAAATGATGATGACGTAGCATAAGAAACAGGCGTGCAAGCTAACAATTACGAGATGTTGTGTGAGCACTGATATTAAAATAGTGCAGAACGCCGGCGCTAACATCGCTTAGCTTACTTAGCAACTTAGAGTAGCGAGAGATAATAGTACTTATATCATACTGAGTGTTCGTGGAACCGTTTTCTATTTGAAAACCTACTACACTACACGGTTGAGACTGGTCATATCATAACTGCCAGGGACTAATTTTAATTTTGAATTGTTTCCCGATTTGTTTTTTACAATTATTCTCACACAGAAGCTACAAGTACCTAATGTAACAGATTTACCGAGGATAAAATAATATCCTGGTTTAAAGTGTGTCCTTGGAATTTTTACCCATTTTTCTTCAAAGAGATCTACGTTTTGGAATAGATAAGTTCAACTTTCTGACTAACTATTGTTACGAATGGACCTTATGTCTATATTTCCAGATCTATATGATAATGACATTTTAAAAGTGCAATATAAAAACGCATTGCTAGGCTGAGGATAGCCTATCGAATGGTACAGGTCTCAACAATTTTGACAACAAAGTGTCGACATCGAAATTTCCAGAAACATACAAACAGTACCCCTAGCCCATAACAGTAACACTATTTAAGTTCTAATATTGACAATTCAAAAGTGTCTAAGTGTGTGCAAATGTTGTCTGTATGTTTGGTAATTTATTTTGCTAATTCACTAACACAGAGAAATTAAAATCCTTGATTGAACACAATAAATCATTACTATTTAACTGCCTCACCTACAGCGCTTACGTCATGGTTAGAATATCACATGCCTGGAAATGGGGTTTCTTTGACATTATGCACTTTGTAACTTTGCAAACGTGATCATAGACCACGTACATTGGAGGCTTAATCAGTCCCATATTCCTGCTGCTGGGACCCGGGCCGTAAACCATGACACCGACTGGCAATTGATTGAAATTTGTTTTATTTTGACATCTCAACAAAGCGTCTAAACGTTAGTGAACAAGGGAACTTTTGAAAATTGAAAAGCAGAGAATAGTAGGTAAATATCTTTTAAAAATCGTGGGAATACAATTGAGCGTGTTCCCTCGAGCTTTTGGACCTAGGAAATCAACGTTCGCCAATTTGAAATCGGCAAGTGTAAACATTCATTTACATGGACCCACTATTTCAATCCAAGGATAGAATCTCGAGATAACAAATCGATATTTCAAATAACTTAACGACTAATAGTCGATTTTTAGCTTCAACATCCAAATGAATAGAAGGATTTTAAATCTTTCTTAGGCTACAATGACCCGGTTTTGAATCCGCGTTATTGAAAATTATTAAATACTAAGTTTTGTTTTACTGCTCCACTCTTCATTTCGCAATTCGGGACATTAAAAATTCGGCGCTTAAGCCCACCTGAGAACAACTTTCTCCAAGATTGCATGGGGCCCTGCGACCTTTTGCTGGCGTAGGCAGCCCGCCTACTGGCCGGATGTCTGACCTATTAGTGGAGACTAGGACATGTAGAAGCTGTGCCGTAAACCAAGAAGTGGAATTTTAATTTCACAACTGCCTTTTTCATTTGTGTTTCTCTTGGATATTTCTGACATCTGGGAAGATAAACGACGACTTATGGAAAACTGGATTCATAGTTGATTTAAGTCTGGATTTGCCAACTTGTTTTGAACACAAAATAAGTGCTTATGGAAGAATAGCTTTAATTCCTACCCAATAAAGTTTATGCTATAACATTTTTATAAAATTTTCAATAG
Source organism: Sesamia nonagrioides (assembly GCA_017933935.1). Classification (NCBI taxonomy): domain Eukaryota; kingdom Metazoa; phylum Arthropoda; class Insecta; order Lepidoptera; family Noctuidae; genus Sesamia; species Sesamia nonagrioides. Next base: position 145,105 of record JADWQK010001942.1, on the reverse strand, counting down.
TGTTAGTCACTCCGAAATTGACTAAATTACCATTAATATAAAGTTGATATTAGTTTAACATGAGTTAAGGTCAATTTTAAACATACACAATTTGGATTTACACATATTTTTGGTGACACTTTTTTCTATACTCGAGGGGCGGGAAACTATTGTATTCATTATCTTTTAAAAAAAATCTTTAACCACAGTTTAAACTTACCTTGATTGTCCCTCAAGATTCATAAAAGCATTACCTAGTACAGTGAAATACGTTTATTTGTATGATTGTATCCCCAAATGTATTTGTATTTTCTATTCAACATTGCCAGTTTTAAATCGCCAATCATCAGTTTTCCAAGCGCGTTAAATTTGACAAGATTCTTATTCAATTAATGTAAACATGTCTCAGCTATCTAATCCATCTTCTTCAAATCTAGACCACTGACCTGTGCCGACACTAGCGCCTCAGTTAAAACTGCGGCTATTTCGAGAAGTATTGCTTCATGAAATATTACAGCTCCGAAGTAGGTTAGCATGCCGTTTATGAGGTTGATAAACCCACTGTCCTGATGCAATGGGTAAATATGGCCTGACGCCATCATTTGGATAGTAAACTTTGTAAAATTGAAAGTGCTTACATTAAGATAAGAATTTTTATTCTTTTTGGGTACTGGTGTCACTGGAATTGGACCAAGTGTGATAGGAAATACTATATGTTATAATAACACGCGGGTGAGGTCGCGGGTCAAGAAAAGTTGATTTACGTGATAAGATCCGACAACGTACTTTTAAGCATTGCATTTTATGATAGAAACTAAGAGTTTATGAGTGAAGAAGTATCAGTGTTGTTCTTTAATTAAATTTCACTACGGTTTCGTTTAAAACAAGTATTTTGCTCAGTAATTAAGATTTAGAATTCTGAAGTGTTAGTCGACTTTTTGCTGAGTGTACGTTTGTTTTATACAAAGTGAGTGCTTCATACGAAAACGAGAACGAGTATATGAAAACGAGTTCCAAATCCTTTTCAGGTCATTCGCTGCTTTCGTAAAGATGATTGATATTTTTGATCTTGCACGCAGCCCATCTATACCTTCCATAGAAACCTTAATGGATTGAAACATGACACATGCCGGGAACTTTCTGTAGGCTGTGTACCCCTTTTTTTGTTGTGGGTGGAAAATTATCAAATGACCTCATCCGCTCTAGGTGGAGCTGAAGGGCGTGTCAGACTTTTACTGACTAAAACCCCTATGCCTTACAATATAGATTCAGGCAAATGCTAATAAGACTATTGCGCACATTTCCTTATTCATAAACTGAACTAAATTAAAGTTCATCACATCTTTTTCTTTCTATTTGAGTAAGTTATTCCTGTCAAATTAAGATACTCCATAGACAGTTTAGACGTGATTAAAAACATGGCGACTAAAAATACGCCCGTTTACGACTAGAGCGGACTAATTTGACAGGTCTAAACTGACATTTTATCCTGTTCTTTTCTTAATGAAATAGAGACAAAAAAATGCACTTAACTTAAAATTAGTTTATATATAAATACACAACATATTTTTTTATCTAAAATGACGAAACAGTGCAGTACAGTCCAGATCCTGTGAGGTGAAAACAAAAACAAGCGAATCATTCGAATCGCTTGTAGGTCAATGTCGTTTATATTAATTCAATTTATGTCAGAAACTGACTAATTTGACAGAAATAATATAATTTTGTGTCCATTTCTTATTGAAATAAAAGGAAACAGATGCATCGAGTCCTTCAAATAAAACTATGGCAGCGACAATATTTGCTAACCCGTCAATTCCAAGTCATCATCGCCAATTTCACCCACGTCTGAGTATAAAAGGCGTTGAATATATCGTGATGACAGGTTGTTGAACACCACCCACGGGTCACATAACTGCGTTACTTTTGGTCACTGCACAACCTGTGTGGGTAGATAGGCAGCGCAGATATTTTACTACTTCCATTCATTCTAACCGGTCTGCATAGCATTACACAACCATTTGATACGCTTCCGGATCGAAAACCACAATAACATTCGTGTTATCGAAGAAGTCTTCTAAATGCTGTTCACAAATCAAAAAGTTATCATAAGCCAAATTATTTATTTATTTATTAAAACTTTATGCACAAAGAAAAACATTGCACAATGACGGACTTAATGCCTTAGGCATTTTCTACCAGTGTACCTTAAGGTGATGCAGAGACAAAACATGGTAGGTGCAAAGATATAAAAGAGAAGTTAAAAGAGAAACACAAAAAAAAATATTATAATAAATACATACCTACATACAAAATATAAACAGTAGAGAGAGATAAAAAATATGGATAGAGAAAAAGAATAAATTATATGTTTTTCAAATTAATGTTATCATATTTGCTATTGGCGAATTGTAATCAGCCTATAGTAAATATGAGGTAACTACATAATGCTTACATTTCAGTTTATATCATTACAGTGGTTGTTCCCACACAAATCCAAAACAGTTTCGTAATTCACTTTATAAAGTTCAGTTTTTATATTGTATCTAGCTCCAGGATGAATAGTACCCTATGTCTTTAACAGGGCATATGCCTTTCGCCCAGATCTGCTCAGCCATTTTAGCCTGAATGCTTAACGTTTATGTCATTTAAAGTCACTTATTTATGTCACTCAGTAGTATTAGTTAGAATTACGATGGTGTTCAATAAAGTGTTCTAATTCTATCTCACCATTTTTTTTTTATAATTATATACTAGTGCTTGACCGCAATTCCACCTGATGGTAAGCAGTGATGCAATCGTTGATGATAAAGCCCACTAGTTTATTAAGAGCCTATTCACACAAAAAAGCAGAGTGAATAAGAATTAAGACGGCAGTTGAGCGAGGTGATGCAATGTAAAACTCAACAACACGACCATTGCGTCAGAGGGAGATTGATCTGGAGACCCTCCATGGCCAACCTCCCGACACAACATCATTTGGCGCATCGGCACACATCGCAACACAACTGCTCAGACCCGTCCTCCGTACGGCTTCACCAAACATCATGCCGGAACACGACGACCATTTTTCTAACCTTTCTCCCAATTAAGTTGGGGTCTACTGCCAGTCTCACTGGATGCAGCTGATTACCAGTATTTTACATGAAACCAATATGACCTGCACAACAGAGATTTTGGGTATAATACACGGCGATACACGTAACGACTATCAAAGTTCCATAAATGACGGCCGGGAACAACGCCTTTATGTGAGTTCCCGGAGGAGGCTTGGTATGTCAAGATGGTCATCACGAACATCTACGAACCAATGGTCGCGTTATGCAGTTGTTAAATACGGTTTGGGTTCGTACTACAGAACCTCACTCAAAACTCAAGCTTTAGGTACTTAAATCTCGTTTGAAGCTATTTGATTGGTTGAAACTAATTTTAAGCAGTGCTTAAATCTTAATAAGGTTCTTAAATACGTCTCTTAGAATTTCATCTATCTTATTTCCCCTCAACATCTAACTTACTACCACTGCTGTCTATTTCCGTCTACCCGAGCGTGTCATTACATTATAAACAGTCGGTGTAACATATCATACAGTAGCATGATTGTTAGCGCGTGCCATTGCGCCCGCGCATGCCACGCGTCCTTACTTAGTACAGTCAACAACTCGCACATGGTAACAGTTTGACTTTGATAACGTCTTTATTATTTATAGTGTTTAGGGAAAGGGACGGTTAAAGCATCGTACTGTTGTGTGTACAACGGAATTGGTTGATTATGATCTGTGCGCGTTTCGATCTCAGGTCAAAGATGGAAGGAACAGTTTTGGTTCTTTATTAAAATTGTCTGGTTAACTAGTGCCGACGCTTTTGTTATTGTAACGTTTGAATTAATCGTTTTACTTCCCGGCCCATAGATCTAACTCAGCGGGATGGGTAATTACGTGGGACACTTACAATAGCAATGCGTTTAATTTTGACAACTCGAGAGTTATTTACGTTGTTGGGCAGACGAATTTTACCCAAACATAAAAATGTTTTAATTGCAGCCTCAAGTAAAAAATGCATAAAGTAAAGTTTTATGATAGAGTTGAAACCAATATCCAGTCTAATATTACTTAATGTCTTGTAATAAATGATTCAGTAAATTAGCAATTTTTCTTCAAAATATTTTAAATTGCGGTAAAAAGTCATGGTCACAAGTCACAACCATTAGTCTAAGAGTCTAATACATAAATAAAATCAAAAATGGTTTCCCTATTATTTAAAAATAAGTGCCATTCATAAGTGCTTTACAGTTGTCTAATTGATGTAGCACAACAAACAGGGGCCTGTTTATTAGCACGTGTGCCGGTACAGATCAACGTTACGGCACGTGTCCACACTGACACGCGGCGCTATACGACATGTGTTTTTTTAGCCAGTGATTTGTTTAACATGCGCTGATTGTCAAATAATAACCAGTTATACTGGAAGTCGGTCCTTACATACTCAGATAAAAAAAGGCTACACAGATGGTAATGATCTTAAAAAGAAAATGTAGGTTTTAAAAGTTGATGTTATTTCTGTATAACCTAATTAAATTTTATCTCTACTTATAAACATTTGATAATAAATGGTGCGTGCACATTAAACACGTCACTAGTTCATATAATAACTAACCACTATGTGCTTATGTCATGATTGACCTATTTACCGCTACCCGCCGAGTAGGTACCGAGGTGCCCTCAATTCAACTACATACATACTTGTATGCCCTGTAAATCTCACCTGTCACTGCCATTTTCTTTGTAGTGAAACGGGACAAAAGGTATTGTGCTTTGAGACATAGGTTATAGATTTGTATAAGGAGGGTAGTTTGCTAAACGCATATAGTGCTTCCAAAAAAAATACATATTTTTCGACAAATCAGATAAGCAGACAAAGCAATAGTTGTATTAATTAAAACATATGTATCTGTAGCCCAACATAGTACAGAAGAAGTTTGGCATATGAAATGATGATGAATCGTTACAATATTGACCTAATTCCATGTAAGTAAAGAGTTTAAAAATTATCAAGATACACATATATAAATCTCTGGTTAGCAAGATATCTATATGTTCCCTGCATCAACCACGTCTTGAAAAATCACATAAAATCAAGTGGATTAGTCAAACACGTAGAACAAGGAACGAGAACAAATTGTATCATATTTCACTCTTATCTGTTCTTATATTTAATGCCAAATATTTCCATAATGTGTGTGAAATTTTCGCGAGTTAAAGGACGAATTCCCGGGCTGTGGCCGGGCTCAGGTTATGTAAGAGGCTCCATGAAGGCGGCAGACAACTGCCAGACGGCGCCGGCCCGACTGGCGCCAAGAGAAAGACAGCCGCGCACTTTATTCCCCCCTCTCGTTCCCCCACAGACTTTTGGCGCCCAACATGGGATCGTTCCTGAAGAACTTCTTAGGGGGGAAACTGTTTTTATAGCATTTTGATTTGTTTAAATTTATTGCAGTGTTATTTTTTTCGATCGCAGAAAATTTACGGAGATAAATTTTATGTAGTTTTCATGTCGGTTTTTTTAATTTATTTGTTTGGGGAGGGGTGTTATCTTTCGGAGGGAAAACTATTTAGATGGATGCAAAGATAACAACTGGGGGATAGGATTGCGGAAACTTTTCTCTTGTGCTATTCAGAGAAGTAATTTTAGTAGTTTGCGTGCAAGTCACATATATTCTTTCTTCTATTTTAATACATGAATTTTTATGATCATAAAATGAAAATAAAGAAAATCCCTTTGTACATAAGCTACTACGCTTTCAAGCATTCGCAGTTCCTATGGACATGCACATAAGCCTTGAAATAAATTAGATTACAGTTGGCTTGCCCATAGACCTTCCCCTAGCAACAAAGATTAAGAAACATCAATGACTGGCAACGTATAGTTGCCAAACTATTGTTTATTAGGTACTTGTTTCTTTTTATTTTCTCGTATTTATGTCATCGTATTATTTATGGTTTCTCTGAGTGGAGTATGGCTTTTGTTAATCTCTAAGTTATGGGTACTTTGTCTTGATATCGGGGAGGGATCTTTTCTTTCTTCGACAAAATGTGATGATTATTCATCTTCCTACTACCCTTATCAAGGATCGTAGTCGTTCCGCTTCTTACTTCGTGATTGGTATTCATGGATCTGTCTTTTTCTACAAATGGTCCATTGTTACTGATGAACTTTTTTGCAATGGACCAGAATTGTCTATAGTGAATTAATTGAGATACATTTTTATTTATACTGCACCCTAATCGCATAACACAAATCACATACTGAATCATTGTGAATAATTAATTTAATTAATGTGATTTGTGTTATGCGATTAGGGAATAATTTCATCGAATCCATGATATGTTCGAAAATTTGTCCGGTTAACAATGTAAATGCGAAATAAATGTTATTTAATTGTCAAAATGAAAGCCATTTTTACTGTCAGTGTTCGGAGTAGTTTGCTCTTGCTGGCAAAAGACTCCCGGACTCATGTGATGATAAGATAACACTCTCGAAACGTGAGTAACTTCTCACCACCCTGGGGAAGTTAGGGCTGCTGTATGCAATCAGGTGTGTGTGATGTTATGTGTGTTCTACTCTGAGCCCCCTTCTGAAGCTTAAAAGTTCATGTCAACGACATTGTTCCTTTATCGTACATTCTAAGACACTAACATCTTGTAGTTGTTCGGTATCAACATTCTGATAATATTCTTCTTCCTCAGGTAAACAGACTGCAATGTGAAGAAGACTTTAGTTAACCACGCCAGACGAGTGCCTTACAAACGACTAAGTGCCTATTTTATAAATAGTTACGTTTAGCTACGAACGATACGAAGTGACGATACGCGAATCATTGGTGAGTACCTCTATATTATTTGTAATCTTAATTTACAAACCGACTGTTCCCACTTCTAGACGTATACGCCTCTGTTTGCTTACGTCAATATCCACGTTCATTTGACTGCCTCATCTCGTGCTTTATTCAGTATTGTCACACTACTGGGAAAACTGCCTCTTACAATACTTCCATCGGTCTTGATTTTGCACTTACTTCTCGCCCGATCCCTAGGTTGACTTTTAAGTCACCCAGCTGTCTCAGTTTTAAAAATTCACATACTTTTTACACAACATTCATCTTTTCGAAATATCTACCTATCTCTTCGTCCTCAAGGATTGTATTGTATCAGATGAGACGGGGTCTACGAAGATTGATATCTGCCAGGGCTGCGGATTGTTCGAAACCGTGGCTTTGGCGCACAGGCAAGTGAAGGAACACGGTTGGGCTTAAGGCCCGTATTCCAGAAGGAAACTCAAGCATTGATCTCTGCTTAAGCATTACTTAAAACTAGTTTCAACCAATCAAATGGCTTGAAACGATTCCTAAGTAGAGCTTGAGTTTTGAGTGACGTTCTGTAATACGGACCTTAGTCTTTAAAAGTCTGACACGGCCTTTCGCTCCGCCCAGAGCGGAGAGGTCATTTGATCATTTCCAAGTTAGCAATTCACAATTGGCAATTCTAAGAGTTTGTGGAGGTATGAGGAGCAGCGTGTAAAGCTCCTCCATGGAAAAGGGAGGATCCTCCGACCAGACTAGTTGTCTGGCGGGCCACTTGCCCGCCGGTTGATGTCGCGAGCTTGTATATATACTAGTTGCATGGTAAATTCTGATTGCGAGATGTAGAATTCGTGTGACGTCAGTATGACGCGTTGTTCGCATGTTGCGTTGTAGGCACCGGTACAAGTTCAACATGAACGGGTTTAAAGATTGTGGAATTAAACATGGACTAACCAAATTTGCGTAACTTTATAAATGCTTACAGCCTGATATCAGGCTCAATCTAGCATTTTTTAAATTTTGTTTGACGCAGAAATGAGACTGTAACTCGATATCAGGTTCTAAGTCAATGAAGTTCACTTTACCTAAGTTTTTATGGTGACATTTTTAACAATAGACTGACTGGTGCGTGTCGTCCATGTCTGTAGATTGTAGACGATTATCATTATCAAGCAGATTGAACGGCAACTTCTCAACCACTTTTGAAACCAAGGTTTATGACGAATTTAAAACCGTAGCCAATATAGAGGTAACACGAGAGGACAATAACGTGGATGGTTTAGTGAAGAGCCATCACGTAATGTCCCCACGGGGCGTTATCGAAATGACGTATTGAACTTAACATCATTTTTCGTCGCATATAGTCTTACTGCTGGGACACTACTTTACGACACAAGGTCCGCCAAAATCCACCATATTAGCCCAGGGAGGGTTGGTAGATATCTTCAAATGCTTGGTTTTAGAATACCGTTTTCCTTCACCGTTCTGAGAGCAGTGATGAATAATTTACATAAAGTTTCTGCTGTAAACACACGACCACTCGTAAGTCGCCACCATTACCTTGGAGCCACCGCTGTGCACTGTTCAGTCTTTCTCAGTAAAGTTTCAAAAGTTGATTATACACTTCCCATTTAAAAAATAAAGGGTCTTGACAGACAGACAGACAGACAGACGGACAACAAAGTGATCCTATAAGGGTTCCGTTTTTTCCTTTAGAGGTACGGAACCCTAATAACGTACATTTATTTTCTGGAAAACATTTCCAATGTTTCTTTGCCTAAAATCTTAATTCTTACTATTTATTACAAACATTTTACGACAGTGATGCGCTTGCCAAGGACAGCATTACATTTTTATATGAATAGAATAGATTCAGGCAGCACAAGACCGGTCATTGTGGAAAGCCTTGGCCTTTGTCCAACTATGGACCTCTATAGGCAGAGAAGAAGAAGAAGAAGCATTGATTTAGAGAAGAATAGATTACTAGGTCTCATATGAAATAATCAGTTATTCTTGCAAATTGCACGTGCTGTGTATTATTATGCCGTTCTAATTGATACTTTCTAAGTAGTGTCACTTGTAGATGTACTATGTAGTCGTTACGGGTAGCCCGAGTCTGACCAATAAGTCTTACCAAGGGGACTCGTATCACCCAGCACCTGGGTTTTGTAGGTCAGATAGGCAATCGCTACATATAAAATACTAGTATTCAACTGAATCTGTCCTAAGTATAAGTATAACTTAAAAGATCAAGCCGAAAAATATATCTCGGTATATTTTCCCAAAAAAAGTCCATGCAGTCAATTTTCATGTTCGAGACAGACCCTCACTTTAAACCCAAATGTATTTTCTACGCAGCACAGCAGGAGTACACGTCACTCTTAAGTGCCTTCGATTTACTGAACGTACCGACGGAATTTGGCAAAACAAAATACTGGTAAAGAAAGGCATACTGAAAAATAAAGGGTCCTAAAGTTGCCCGGATAATCGATCCCCAACACAAGATATTCAGGAATCAATCGAGTCTGACCAAATTCAAGATACTAGAAGCAGTAGGAAAATAAATGATCCATTTTTTGTTGACTTAATAAAAAAATTAAAAAAATAATAATTTGATGTTGTGGCGACATTGGTCCCAGTTTCGATCATGTCAACTTAATTTATAATTCTAATAATGACAGGTTCCTCAGGGCCCTTTATGTATTGGAACAACAAAGTCATCTAATTGTACAACATGTAACGTAAAGGATGCAACAAGGGCTCGGCATCTTTGGATGATAACAAACTATATTGGAAGGATCTTCACTTATTCCTAAATTAAAGGAATTTTATCACATTACCAGAATCTGAACTTTATAAATTGAAATCATTCTATCGTGATGTTGGCAAATAACGTGGAAAGCTATTGACCTACGTACTGCAGGGACACGTTTGATATGATTTGAAATTAAGAAACCAATTCTGATAGCAATTTATTTTGAGTTGAAACTATGAATGTATATTGTTTTAATTTTAACTGCTGCAGCTATCATCTTTGGCCTCTTTGGTGCTCAAGGATAGAAGTAGGGTTTCTGTTATACATTGTATAAGCTAATTAATTACTTTTTTCACTGAGCCTTCTGAATTGCAATGTCAAAACCTTACAATTAATTTGACATTACAAATTCCAACTAAACTCAATTCCGTTTAACCCTTCTCCTCAAGTGCCTACATAATCATCAGCATAAACACTCATGGCCTACCTATAATATGAACCGCAAAGTGTTCACTCATAAGTACTCATACGCAACTCTGGCAAATCATAATTGATTCGTGTGATACAGCTGATGTCACAATATTTACTTTGATAATGGGTTTGTAAGAGGAAAATTCATCTCGCTAATAAGCAGGGAATGTCGAGAATGAAGATGGTAGGGTTATTTTTGATAGCAACAATAACTGATGTTGATATTGATAAAGTAAATATATGGCTTAGGTTTTTCTCAACTATATAAGTTGGGGTCAACTTCTTCTAAAGGAACCGGATGCAGCTGAATATCAATACACAGGGCACCTACCTATCTGACTACCAAATCCCAGTCCAACTCTAGAACTAGATAATACGATACCACTTGGTTAGACTGGTTGTCCGGTCAGTCTACAGTCTAGTTCAAAGATCTACAAATGACTCGAATGACGGGAGTCATCATCATCATCATCTCTGCGTTAATCCCAGTCGCATCCGGATCTTTTCAGCTTTGATTTTTGGCAAAACTTCAATATTTTCCGTCCGACACAGTATCCACAGAAATTTTAGAAATTCGGTTACAGGCTCGTTCATTTCACATAGCATTTAAACTGTCTGAAAAAATGTAGGTGAGTTTACCACATCTGCCCATCTGTTTGGACAATACAGGCGTTGTGTTATGTAACATGAAAATCCAAGGAATCGTTAAGTAAGAATAGGATATTCTATTTGTAGCCATTATGGCTTTAGTAAGGTTAAAGGGCGACTTGTCTGTAGGTGGTAGTCTAAAATAAGCATCATGCTAGAAACATCGGCTTACAGACATTTAATGTAACGTGCACCAGTCAAATAAAAATAAAGGGAGGAACGAAGAAACTACTTTAAATATGGCTGATAGTAAATGCACAATCAGCCTATAATGTTAGCACTGCTTGGACACATGCTTCCTGTCTGTGAGAACATATGAAAAGTAATCCACTACGCTTGCCCAGTGTAGGCTGGTAGGTGTCACATACCTTTGATTTTTTGATCCTAAGACATGCCAATTTCCTCATGATATTTTCCTTCACCAGTTTGAAATCTGTGGTGATAAAAATAATTTAAACAAAATCAAGCACTTGTCTTGATCCGAATCTACGCTCTCACCATTGCTATCAAAACTGATGGCATTAAAACTGGCTTTTAATGAGTTAAAAGGCATTCATACAACTAATTCCAGTCATAAGAAAAATCATGGCAAAACATTATAGACCAGTGGACCGAAATTCCTAGATTTAATGTCGTTGAAATCTTTACAAAGGAAGTAGCGAACGTTGTCTGATCGTACAGGGTAATTCATCATCATCAGACATAATTATGCTATACATATATCGTTCTAATGAGATCAAATTGGATGTATGTAGTTTTGAAATATCGAATACATAACTACGGATTATGGCAATATTTTCTATGTGCGCTTTATCTTACATCAAACATGCAGTGTACCCTATTGTTATTTTAACTAAAGCAATTTCCATAGATATAAACAATATCTATAACAACATCAATATCTCAATTCGTAACATCAACAGCGTCGTGCATATCGGTGTTACGTCTCAACCCTTCACGTGGCGGCCCATTACTTCTGTTCCACCGCACACTGCACTCCGCTACGTAAATATTCATAATTGTCCTCTATAACAACACTCTTTGGGGTAACATCTCGGCCCACTAACGACATAGTTCATTGATCTGTTTAAAATCTTCTGCATTTGAAAATAAGGGTGATATTTGCGTGATAGGTGGTGTTTTATCAAATTTTCTGTCAATCAGCAGTCTTTTGTCGAGCAAAGTGGCCACAGGTGCATTGTTAGCCAAACCCTCTTTATAATTTTTTTATTCTACAATTGAGTCGGTTTTCGTAAATTTCTACGATAGTCAAGGGATATATTAATGGCCAGTAAAAAGTTTTATTAGTAACAACATGAGCACTAAATCTTATAGTGACATGATCAGGGGATTAATAACTATGGCGTCCCCAAAAAGCATACCATGGAAGTCTTCGCCCCGATACGAATCAATAAACAAAATCACGAGCTCCGGAAATCCGAGCGGAGTCCGAGATGCATTTCCATCTTTCATCGTCTTTCACCCTCCGAATATCATCCCTAAAGTTCGTTCCCCCATCTCTGTGTTCTGCGCGAGTGCGTGAGGGACAAGAGATTCGCAGGGCGCGTGCGCGGATCAACCCCTCATGAGCTTCGGAGAACGTTGATAGTGGCAAGCGCGAGTTCCTGGCGCGATGCCGGGGTCGCGGTACATTCCTCCGTGGACCGTCCGCGGAGGCGGAGGTCCCGCTCTCTCACCCTCGGCATCCAACCTTGCATAACTGCACAACACTTCTCCAGTGTTAGGTGCACCGGAAGGAGCCACACTTGGCCCTGACTTAGATTATTTCAACTCAATCTCCCTCTGTTCTCCATACTCCATTTAAATCAATTCTCCAAGTCCTCTAAAGCCAAGTTTAACAATACAAGCAAGCGGGGTGTGAGAGAGCGAGAAGGTAAAGTATTTCTCTAAAGTGGGAACGAGACGACGAGATGGTACGCCGCTCCCAATCGAGGTAAGCACCACTTGTAAGGGGCCACGTGTTCCAACTTTTAGTTTTCAGTTTCAGGTGGTTTGAACTCGCCGCTGGCCGTTCTTTCGTCAAAAACTATTGTTTGGCTTTTGAATTAATTTCACAGATTTCCTGTTGGTAGCACGTTCGTAATATGTTCTATTGATTATGATATGTGTTGCTTTGTTCATGTTTATTCAATTGGTTTCTATGTATTTGGTGTTCTATTTAGCGCGGGCTTTATTGTATTATTGAGGTATTTCGTCAGTAATTCCGAATTTATTCACTCTTAGTGCCCTTTTTATCTAACTGTTCGGTCAGATTTCGTAACGTTTTCATGTTTTGTATATTAGAGAGATTATGATTATCTATAGTTAGATAAATTTCTTTTCTAGTTTTATTATTATTAAACCTTTTATTTTGTATTTTCTTTAGTATCGCAGAGTTACTATGCATTTGAATGGTTTTTAAATATCCTTAACCGTAAATCATAAATTTCGTCCATATCACCTTGTTCAAAATGAGTAAAATCTATTAGTAAATCTCATTCGCTTCATAGTTTCCATCACTCAATAATTGGCACCTTTTCATTAAAACCGCGTATTTCACCATATCAGCCCTTCAAGCCACTTGTCATTATCGATTGCATGCTCTGTGATTATATCTCGTTAGTTCTCTTGAAGGTTCTCACCGATGCGTTTGTTTGCCTTCTAATTAAATAGAATTCCTTTCATTTGTTTGGACGTGCATTATTTATTCCGTCTTTGAATCGCTCGGTTAGCTTATCCCGTGTTTATCCGGTATTAAATACAGTTTCTTTTCCGCCACAGATGTCTTGTACCTCATTGAACATTTTCCGAGAATACATTCCTACTATACTCCTAGATACATTTTTCTGTCTTTGACAGGCTTGTGTTATCGGAGAATATTTTTTTTGTTCTATTTCTTAATGCAGCATTCAATGATGCTTACTTTTTCCATTCAAAAATTCTACAATCGACATAAAATTTCCTCTTGACATTGAAAATCCGCAATCTTATTTTAATTCTCACCTACATATAATAGGAATTGCATTAAGCAAAAGAATTAAGGTAGACTAAAGTGTTAAGTGTAACTTAGATACTTGCAATACTTTGTTACGTAAGGCAGATAACGTTTCGCCGGGTTTCAATGTCAATACTTACCATTTTTGCACTTTTACGGTTACCCTAATCTGCTTCATACTCGTTACTATCTTTATCGAAACCCCGATTACCGTTACGTAGTCCCCTAGTTATCTTATCAGTATAATTCTCTAATCAGACAAACTTTACGTATACAAGAATAGTATCGTCATTCATTAGTTGTTCGCAAGGATCGTTAGAGTCAATTTCGTCTCCACGGGGGTCACCTCCTATGGAGATGATTGGTTTGTCTCCTATCCTACCTTCTTCGATTAAGGGGTGATGAATGAATGGGAATTAGTCTGACTTGTTTAAGGGTAATCAGGGATAATTTAAAGAGATGTTTTTTTTGTGTTCAGTTTTGGTACTTATTTGAATTTTTTTGCATGATTTCTTTTGTAAAGATAGATTACTTTCAATAGAATTATATCATTATCTGCAGTCTTAAATGTAATGTTTATTGATTATTTCGAGCTTCCACTTTTAAATGGTAATTATAAGTACTATTTTAGTCAGAGAAATCATCAGTGATTAAATGACATGAAGCACATGTATGCAATGCTATCATTTACGGGTTTTCCTTCATATGTCATTGTCAGTTTTTTATTTACCTATTTCACAATGAAGCCGAGAAGATAGTTGTGTTTTAAGAAACTGAATATCATTTAAAAGCCTAGTTGAAAATTATTCGCTATGTAATTTGTGTTTCCCTGTGGTTCCATACATTTCTGTCATTTGCTTGTGCCGGAGAGGAAGTCCTTTGTCCTGGGGACAAAACAGGTTAATTAGGTCAGAATTTGTGGTCGCTATAATATTTCATTGTTTTCCGTGTACGTTCCGAAAATTCATCTTTTAATTCCTAAAATCTTATCATAGTCTTCAATCATCCCATCTTGCAAACAATTTGACCAATCACCCCTAAATATATTAAAATGGCAGTCGCTCCCCTTAATCCGGCCACTCAATAATCCCCTAATTCGCTAATAGAAAAATAGAACTATCGGATTTCCCGCGTACGCTGTGACGACTTCCTGTGGCGACCGGAAGTTTGCTGGCGGACATGTACGTTTATATCTCTCCTTGAGATATTGTTTGATCTGTACGTTATTTTTAGTTCATATTTCGTTATTCTTATAATCTGTTTGATCATAATCATGGATATTAATAGTATTCCCATTTCATAGATTTGTGGGTGTTGAATCATCGTTTTCTATATCATTAGTGCCTGCTGTATGGTCTTTCATCTTAGGCTTGTTTTTGTCTCTATTCACTTTTCCCTTGAAAAAATCCTTACATGTTCTAAAAACTAGAAGCAAAGATACATATCTAAGTTTAACTTTTTCTCTTTCTTATTTATCATTAGTAATGTTTATGTGTTAATTCGTATTCTTACATCATAATGAGTTAAGTCATTATTTAACGTATTTTTCATTATACGACATTTTTTCCTATTAATCATCTTGTTTCATAATTGATGCATAGAAATTGATACCTGTTTCTTTAATGATAATAATCAAAATGTACTCCGTTTTAGCAAATTCTAGCTTTGGACCTAATCTTCCCAACCACGCCCAATTCGTCTCCAATTTCATTCACATCTTCCATTTCACATACCTAATACCTTTATCTCCATGAGTGAGTGAGACAGCCGCATCCCAGCGCCAGACACGGCGGCGCCGGAGTCTTATCGATCCCACCCTTGTGGAGGGGGTACGCATGCGCGATGCTTGTTTGTGAAGATTTCTTCCGATTATAGATTTTCTTTAAGTACATTATGTACTGGGAGTTTATTAGCTTTTAGTTTTATGAAGGCTTTATTTTTTGGTTTAGTTTTACCGTCCTTATGGCTTGCTTATTTGTGTTGATTGAATGGTGGCTAATTAGATTGGTATTAGTAATAAGTGAGTTCGGTTTTGGTGAGGCAAAATCCTAGTACGAGGTATTGAAAGATAGTCTGGTTTCAGGATTTCTATGTTTCTAGTTACCTTTTTAAGCATTAATCAGACACCAGTTTTTCAAAAACTCTGCGTCTTAATATAAAACGAGGCTTTGTAACTTTAGGCACAGCGTGAACCTTATTTTGAACTTTACTAGCTGACCCGTGCGAAAAATTCGCACTATACTAATTAGAATTTTTAAGTCGTTTTTATAAATAAACAGTGAAGCGGAATAATTTGAAAATAGTATTCCATGGTACCAGGGACGAATATCTGTCGATTGGTGGGTCGGACGTTCAGATTGGTTCGATAGAAAGAGAGAAAAAGGGAGAAAACGGTTTCAGACCCTTGGAGAAATAATATATGTTGATTCTGATAAAGTTCTTAATATAAATTTACAACTTAAACTCTGTTTGACGTTAATATTTTTTTAATAAGCATTTTAATTTTGTCAGATCACACTTCGAAATTTAAAAAAAAAAATACTTGTTTAAATTTGAATCTAAACTAACTGAAATGAATTGTATGGGTTAAGTATTTATGAATTTGAATTTAAATAATAAGTACATAGTTTAATTAAATTCAAATTCATTTTCAAAACCGGTCGAAACCATCATCAACCTTTTATCGTCCCACTACTGGGCACAGGTCTCCTCTCATACAGAGAAGGGAAACCAATATAATGTAATACAAAAGAACCGGCCAATTGCAAGTCGGACCCGCGCACGAATGGTTCCGTGATATTATTTTCTCAAAAATAAGATTTTTTTGGTATTTGTTGTTATAGCGGCAACAGTGTAAATTTTAAATATCAGGCTGTCACCGTTCATGACGTTCTCAGCCTGTTGACAGACAACAGATAAAGTGAAGTCTTAGTAAGAGGGTCCGTCGTTACCCTTTGGACAAGGAAATCTAAAATTAACCTAAAGAAAATTCTGCCTTTACCCCTCACATATCGCATTAACTGCTCCATCCATTGTCTTCCAAACAAAAAGAAACCATGACGTCACTTATTCGGTAACATTACACCATAATAGTGTCGATATTCCCATTGTGTGCAGACGCTATGGTCAATGGTGACATGGTATGACAATCCCTTTGTGTCTATATATTGTTAGTCAGGATTGATTCTGAGGTGTACTTCTATTCTTGTAACTGTAGCTTTGACACGTCAGGGGTTAGAAATTTATATTATATTGTGGTTTTTCTGTGATCATTATTCTTAATACAGACGCATAATTTAGCATGTAATTTTCCCACTGATGGAACTCAAGTTTAAATGAACCTTATTCTCAATGAAAACATACAAACATACTTGAGAATAATATTAATCTTAATTAATTTTCACAAAAAGTTCAACATCACTAGTTCCTGTTGAGGACTTGCTAGGTACTTTCTGCTTAAGACAAAGTCTTTGTAACGACTAGGATGCATGTCCTCTTCCTCACTCCATAATTTTCCCACTGATGTTATACAGCCTCCTCTCCACGACAGGGAATTGGCGGTAAGTACCACGCGAGCCCTAGCGAGTTGCTATGTCACATGTTTACGAATATCAGGCTCTGGTACATGCTAGTTTCCTCACCGTCGTGAGGAAACCGTCATGTACCGGAGCAAGATAACGGTTTATAACAGAAACAGTAAAAGTTAACATCTTAACTTTACCTGTTTCCGTTTCTGATGATAATGTTAGTTTGTAATTCTATTTTCGTATCATCACCATCATGTATAGCCCCTTCATCCTCTGTTGATAGTCTAGGCCTTAGACCTAAGAGAAGATAATCCTGTACCAGTCATACTCTTGCAAGAATTGCTCATGTCGTCAAGTAAGTATTTTACCTGATAGTGACTGAACTGCCTCCCCACTCCCAAGAAGGCTCAACAGCCTTCTCATTACAACTATTGTAAAGGCTATTTTAACATTACTATATAATAAAAAGCTTTTCTACAAAGAAATAAATCAAAACGTATTAGCTTAGAACGTCTTTACCCACTTCAAACCATTATGTTCGACTTTCCATAAGATTTTCCTCATTACACGATTCAACGTAAGAATAAAAATATCTTTCATTAGGCCAGAAATATCACAACAAAATTACACGTAATTATTATTACAACCATCAATCCACTTTTATTTCACCCCCATTCTTTCATCTCGCACACCTTTCGTCTAACTTTCCTCTTGATTCAAGCTTCGAAGTTTAAGTTTACTTAGCGACAAGCTCCCGTTACTAAGCAACGGGCGCGACGCTGCGTCGCCGCTGAAACTTCAGGATGACTGACTTTGAATTTGAACGTATTGTGGGGTAGTAGGAAATTATTTTAGCATCGGGTCGCTTGGATCGGGGAAGTAGGGCAGAGTTTACTTATGTTATCGAATGCTCCTTGGTAGCGGTGGTTCGGCTCGAGTTATAGGGTAAGTATGGCTTTTAAATACCGGCGTAAAATTTTTCTTTGTCTACTCAAACTCATTTCCTTGAGTATTTAGATCCATGTTTTGTTGTTATTTTCTAGAAACGGGAATTAATGAATACGGTTTTTAATGGAGTATGGCGAAACCTAAAAACTGATAAGTTACTTTTTTAAACAGTATAACAGTACATTTTCTACCATTTTGTTATTTTTATATGATTCAGTCCCATTTAATAGGTTGTGAGTCTTTTTTTACCACCGACCGGTCATAAATGTACCAGCACCTCAGGTCCAGTGTTGAGCTACCACTAAACCAACGAATTAGTTATCATTAATTTACAGTGGATCTCATGAACACAATAGACACTTGTCTACTAACACCAGTCGACGCGTTAAATCAAAATGTCGAAGTCTATCAGCACCCGATAGAAGTATTTGCAAAGCCATTGATCCGTTAACAATGTGTACCGACATGCTTTGAACTCTATGAATATTTTGATAAGGCGCCGTGTTTATGTTTACCCTCACTTATATTGGAATATTGGATACAAAGACAGTGACACTTTCGGTGTATTTTTAGCCGTTGCATAGTCGCACGCTTACTATACACGTATACTTTGATTTCGGTTAGTTTATTCTAACTTTTTCAATTTGCTTAACTACGTAGATACCTAATTTGAATAACATATAGCCTTCTTCCTTAGCCGACTGGTAGTTGCAGAGTTCACACTTTTAAACAAAATTACATTGCAGCTAAATTATTAATATAGGTTACACAAACTTGCAACGTTACACTCGATTAACTAAAATTCATAATGCACTATGGCCGTTATTACTCTAGCTAGAACAAATAATCAAAACACTAGCATTCGTAGATATTGAATTACGACTACAGTAATTAATTCCTAATCTACTTAGATAATTCTTATTAGCTTAACCCCTTTATACTTATTTACTGATGAATGTCTGGCATTCGTCAATTATCCGGGCAATTTTATTAGAAGCGTCCCCATTTCTGTTGAATGTCTACGTATAAAGGAACTGCTTGATATAATCTAAGCTGAATTATATGCGTTAGGAGGTGGATATGACATCACTCAAAAATTATCATTTCTACCCCCAGGCTAGTCTGTCATAAAACAATGAAATCATCCACATAAGCGAATGCAGACAAACTTATATTGAACTATTAAAATTCCAACTGGGTGGTGTGTTAAGAGTGCCAGGGGCTGCTCTGATGCCTTTTTATGCAAAACTGTATGCAATAACTCGCCCGTTATGACTATGGGCTTTTTAATGAGTCCATGGGAATTTGATAGTAGCCCGAATTCATATCCAGTCACCCTTATGTGTGGGGATTAAGGTTTAATGTTCCGTTGCGTTCGTGATTTGGTGAAATGCCTTCGCGTCGGTGTTTATTGCATCCCAGTTGAGTTGTTGAGGGGTCTAGTCCTTATTTCTGTTAAGTATGAGTTTATAGATCTAGATATTAATTCAGGGTTAGTACTCTTTAGGGATGTTAAGTTTATTGGTTAGTTATTTCGTATTAGTCACGTTCTCGTCATTAATACGTCGTTCCATATTTGAGAGGGATTCGGAATTATTATTAAACACTGCTCGTCATTATTGGATGTTATACTTTTTGGGGTAATTTAAAATATGTAAAGAAAACCCTGTCCGATCCGTGAAGGTATTGTTAGGTATCGATAACTGATTCTACTAATGCCTACAATGCCGGACTAAACTTAAAAAAAAACCCTAATAAAATAAATATTATTTCGCAAAAAGAGGTAACTTAAAACATGTGCGGTAGGCCATACAGGCGCGGGCGAAAAGGGGCAGGGCAAGCGGCTCGCAGCCGCATCGCTATTCGTTCAGGATTATACAAAAATAATGTTGTCACTTTTTAAAAATTACCAAGTTTTGGGAAGTTGGAATTAATTCGCCGGAAAATAAGATTATTTCAAAATTCACTAGTATTGTTACTATGATAATTATGTAAAATTTCATATTTTATTTGGTCATGTGTTAACCTAACCTTTATTATCCTTACGGTTCGGACAGGTTTTTCTTAACATATTGTATATACATATGTATATATTCTGACGCGTACTTTCCTTCTAATTTATCGAAATAGTGCATTTTGATGATAATATATTCATTGAAATATCCATGGAGGTTCTTGGTCATTGATATCGATAGATACAATATATTTTGGAACGGAGAAATGACATCTGGGCACCAAGCTTCAAATTTCTTCTTGACAATGCAAAAGTGATCATCCTCCTGCCTTACCCGAATTATTTGGGGTCGGCGCAACATGCATTTGCCTCTACTATCCGCTATCTCGACAATCACCTCTTTTCTAACCATCCATCGTTACGTTAGTATGTAAATAGTTAATTGAAATAAATCTTTAACGCTTTCATAATGAAATATGAATATTCGTAGTATATTTTATTCTCCTTTTTGACATTTGCTTCATTACTGTACAAAAAATCCTACCAGGAAGTTCAAAGCAAACATCGGAATTCTAATCTCATTCCCATACTTATCTCTTAAATAAGTGTCAGCTGTGTGTACTCATTTTTATCCGAACGTCCGCATAGCATTGGTTTTAAACACCGACTCTCATATACTACTCGTTACGAAAATAGATGAACTCATAAATATTGCTTTGTGGCTAATAAACGGAATGAGTTTTGACTCTTCGAATGGTGTACAGTGACCCACGCGGACATGGACTTATTTTGATATTTATACGTCTTGATTTCTTTTTTTTATGGGATGTTTTATATATATATATATATATATATATTTATTAGTTATAAACTAGTGCTTGACTGCAATCCCGCCTGATGGTAAGCAGTGATGCAATCGTTGATGGTAAAGCGCACTAGCTTATTAAGCCTATTCACTAAAAAAAACTGAGTGAATAGGAAGGAAGACGGCAGTTGAGCGAGGTGATGCAATGTTTAACCCAACAACACGACTAACGATGCTGCGCCAGAGGATGATCTGGAGAGCCTTCACGACCAAACTCCCGACACAACAACATTAGGCACATCGTACCCGGCACACATCGCAACACAACTGCTCAGACCCGTCCTTCGTACGGCTTCGCCAGACATCATGCCGGAACACGACGAATCGCTTGGCGGCAAGACTTTGTCTGGTGGGTGGTAACTTATGCCGGCGGCTGATGTTGTTGCCTACCACCTTTAAAAATTTACGTGTTTACTGTACGATAAGTAGTCGTGTTAAATATTTTGCTCTATACTATCTTTTGTTATGTAACTTGAATCTTGGTCGTTAATCAAAAATAAACTCGCTCCGTCATAACCATAACATTTAGTAATGATTGATGAAGCATGTAGATAGTCTAGAAACAGATAAATATTTATCAGTATTTTTAACACGTTTTTATAACGTTCATTATATCCTCTGCCAAAAGTCTTGCAATTGACATCGATATAAGTCGTAGCCAATAAATAAAGAAAATATGAAAAACCTTTAAAAGACGGTACTTGTCCTACTTCCGATTTCATCTTTGTCGTACCTGTACAGGAAAGACAAAAATTCAAAGTAGTAAAAAGGCAGCATTATACTCACGAGCGCACCCGTACCAGCTACGAATTAAAACCTTTTTTTTAGCGGTATTTGGTAGCATTTCGGAGCTCGGATTTGGATCTGCATGATGGCAATAGATTCGCCTCCTATTTCATGAGACTGATATATATCTTGCGTTTGGGTTTAATATACTCTACTGTCCCTACGAATAAAATATAGACGTGATGTTGTGTTCTTTTCTAATATTGGATTTTATTTCATCCTATTTATTTTTTTATTGGTCATTAAATGCATCATTTCTTCTACTCCCAAATTCCGGAAGATATATTCGTTGCCTTGTGAAACCGTATGCAACAAATCATAACTAAGAAAAGAGTGTTCAATCAACTCCATGTAGCATGTCATTAGAAAGAAGTATATTAATAGAATGTTTGGTGTGCCTAAATACGTGACATAAGAAAAACAGTCTCCAAGACGTCCTATTCAAAGAAATTAATGAGGAGCTCGTGCCAAAGTAACAACCGCACGGTCAGCTACGCTTGCCACGGACGACGTATGAATGGATGACCATCACATTCATACCGAGACCTTAAAAACATGGCAAGCTGTAAGTTAAACTTTGGCAGCCTTTATAGAAAGAAGATTGAAAGTATTACAGGTAGCCTTACCACATAATTGCGTTATGAAGTTCAGATAGTCGCTCCTTATAAAATACTGGTATTGGCTGCATTCGGTTACATTGGAATAAATTAAAGTTTTCGAACTCTTAATTGGATAGCCAAGTGTCCTAATTCCATAATTGTAAAATCTCAACCTTTTTTGCCAACCTTGCTGCTTCTTTTGTAGCAGTAACGTTGGTCTTAATGGTCAAAATAACGAGCCTACCTGTACTTGCTACTACCTTCAGGAGTGGTGCTCCTCTAACTTGAGTTAGTTTAGCTCGTCTGTTACCTCTCAATTATTTTAGGTGCGCATAGCCAGCGGTGTATTCAAAATCATTACCGCAGCACTCAAAACGAAAATGGAGGAACTAGGCGCTGGATTACAGGCCACTTCATCTCACAGAAAGGAGGCCTGTGTCCCTGCACCAAGAACATGGGTTGATAGGATAGCCGGCGATGACCTTACCATGAAGTTGGTGATTCTGCGCCATATTACGAAAACAAAAAAATAACGCCTGGTTCTGTTGCACTATTGAGTAACGTATTTTCGCCGAAAAATCGGAAATGAGCCCAGAAGAGTTAGCAAACGTATGTTTATTAGTTGACGTGCGGTAAGCAGTGTCGTTACAGAAAGATAAAACAGAAGGCCTACTATAACAATAAAAATGCTACGTACATCACTCAATCACACTATAACGTATTGATAACACACAAAAATTGACAGCATCATCAATCTAGCCTTCCAACTTAGTTGAGGCTGGCTTCTAGCCTAACTGAATCCAGTAATTTAAATGGAGCAGCTGCCTATCTAACCGTCATAATATAGTTACAGGGTAATGCGGATCATCATCATCATCATCATTAACCTTTTTATCGTCCCGCTGCTGGGCACAGGTCTCCTCTCAAGGTAATACGGATCATCATCATCATCAACCTTTTTACCGTCCCACTGCTGGGCACAGATCTCCTCTCATACAGAAAAGGATTGAGCGTAATCACCACGCTTGCTCAATACGGGTTGGCGATTTCAGACTTCTAGTCCAGGTTTCCTCAAGATGTTTTCCTTCACCTTTTAATTAGTCATTGGTGTCCAAGATATACTTAGAAAGTACAATATAACTTTAGAAAAATTACATTGGTACTTGCCTGACCTGGAATCGAACCACACTCATACTTGATAGACTGGTGTTTTAACCACTAAGCCACCACGACTTATAGGTAATACGGATACAACTTGGTATTATTGGTTGTCAGCCTTTTGGGCTTCTGACTATTAAAGATCTACTAATGACACCTGGTACCAACTGTTTAACGTGCTTTCCGAGACACGGAGGGGTCTTGGTATGTAAAGATGGTTACCCATCCACAGACCAACCGCGGCAAGCGTAGCTTTTTTTTATAAATTATAATAACCTAGCGCTTGATCGAAATCCCATGGTAAGCAGTGACGCAATCGATGATGGTAAAGCGCACTAGTTTATTAAGAGCCTTTTCACTGTAGCCTCGAAGACACTCTAATTGTAGTCCGACGGAAACACTGCCGCTGGCAAATTGTTCCAGTCCCTCGATGTACGCGGTATGAAAGAGGAGACGAAACGCTTCGTCCGAACCGTAGTGGTGTTAACGACGTAAGGGTTGAAACTCGCCGTGCGACAGGTCGTCCGATGGGGGAACTAAATCAAGCAATTCCTTCGCACACTCACCAAAATAAATCCTATAGAACACCGAAAGGCTGGCTACTCTACGCCTGTGCTCTAGGCTTTGGAGAACGTTTTGAATTTAATCTGGGTCTCCAATCAGCCTTTTCGCACGCCTCTCCACCGAATCCAAAGTGGCCAGGTGACAATTTTTTTTACATATTATAAACCAGCGCTTGACCGCAATCCTGCCTGATGGTAAGCAGTGACGCAATCGTTGATGGTAAAGCGCACTAGTTTATTAAGAGCCTATTCACTCTAGCCTTGAAGACACTCAAATTGTAGTCCGACGGAAACACCGCTGCGGGCAAATTGTTCCAGTCCCTCGATGTACGCGGTATAAAGGAGGAGGCGAAGCGCTTCGTCCGGATCGTAATGGTGTTAACAACGTAAGGGTGGAAACCAGCCGTACGACGGGTCGTCCGCTGGTGGAACGGAGATGGGGGAATTAAATCATGCAATTCCCTCGCACACCCCCCGAAATGCATCCTATAGAACACCGAAAGGCTGGCTACTCTACGCCTGTGCTCTAGGCCTTGGAGACCAACTCGAGTTAGATCAGGGTCACCAATCAGCCTCTCTGCACGTCTCTCCACTGAATCCAAAGTGGCCAGGTGACACTTGGCAGCACCAGCCCAAATGTGGCTGCAGTACTCCACACACGAACGGACCTGTGCTTTGTATAACATTAGAAGCTGCCCAGGTGTGAAGTACTGCCGGACCTTTGCGATAACGCCAAGTTTCATGGCAGCCACCTTAGCCTTGGACTCAATGAATCGCCCAAAGTTAAGGTCCGAGGAAATCTCAACTCCCAAAAGCTGAAGGCGGTCGGAACACTCCAAGGACACATTCCGAAAAGTAGGAGCCAAGGTGAATGGGCTCCTTTTGACGGTGAAAAGACACGCCTGTGTTTTGGCGGCATTGAATGCTACAAGATTGGCATTGATTTGAAATAAATCCTATAGAACACCGAAAGGCTGGCTACTCTACGCCTGTGCTCTAGGCTTTGGAGACCGTTTTGAATTAAATCTGGGTCGCTAATCAGCCTCTTCGCACGCCTCTCCACCGAATCCAAAGTGGCCAGGTGACATTTCGCAGCACCAGCCGAAATGTGGCTGCAGTACTCCACACACGGACGGACCTAACTTAGCTTAACCTGATAGATCGAGCCCAGTGGCTGTCATTACCTAATCACAAGCTTCTCGTATTTCCCCCAAGATGTGAGTAAAACAGCAACGAGTACGTGAATGTATGCTCCTTAATCTCAATCCCAGTCAAACATTGTCGCAAACATCCCAAATCGCACATTCAACAGACAGTAGTAAATTCAGTCAAATTGAGCGTGAATGACACGCCCTTTCTAACGGCTCGCTTCAATTATTTTTATGGAGGGTGCAAACAATTTGACGGTCTCGATGCTGTATTGCACGATGTGCATTTCTGGCGTTAAGTTGGTACGACAGCTTTTGGCGTCAACGGGATTTTGGTTGAATCATCTAAGGTGTCACTTGTGGTGAATATCGATTTTAACTTGGCATGCTCTTTATTATTGGCAATTTATTTCATCACTACTGCTCATAAAACGGTACAGGCAGCCGATGTGATTCTCCCCAGTGGATACACTAGCAATTGGTAAAGAGCGGACGTTTTGGGTTTTGTCTTTTATAAGTTAGATGTTCGAAAAGTGCGGATTCAAAGCCTAGTTTGAGTAAATGCTTTTGTTTTTCATCTGTTACACTGGATCATATCTATACTGAGCAAAGACATCTCACTCTCCACACGACTACCAGCTTTTTCGTTCCAGCGCTAAAAATTATAGTTAGTCATGTTTCTTTTTTCTTCTGACTATGTCTAATCCTCGAAGTTGTTATTTTGATCCATAATTAATTGGGTTTGATGCCTTAGAATCTAAAATTCAAAGACCTGTAACATCCACCAAACCGCGCTATATCCGCCTGATGGATTTCGTCTCACAGAGATACGAACTGATTCCCAGCAGTGGAATCATCAAAATAGATTGCCGATTATGTTTTTTGACATTTTTTTGATAGACTCATTGGATACCTTCGAAAATCGAGGTCAAACCCTTGTGCACGTGGAAAATTGGTGCAATTAGTTGCCTATTTAGGTCACTACGCTGACCCTGTGTTAATGAGGAAATTAACCAGAACAGTAACATATTTGTTTGTTCGAGCAATATAATACAACTCCTGCCCGCGACTTCGGCCACGTGAATTTCTTGTTTTTCCGACCCACCCCGTCACCTGCCCGCCGTTTTACCTACTTCGCTTTTACTTAGTGTCCTTTATGACTTTCTTGTTTTTACTCTGATCCTGACACTACTAGCGCGATGTTATGCAGCTATTCCTAAGAATTGAGCAAACAAATCGAAAAATAAAAAATCGAATTCGACTGACAGATCCAGAAGTTGCCTCGTTCAAACGAAATATATATATATATTTTTCTGTATTATTTGTATAAATTTACTGTTTTTAAACCGTCATAGACTTTCATTGCTATGCTACAATATTCATAGTATCTTTATACTCTACAATCTGAAACTTCTGCTCAATCCCTTCAGTTCTCATTTATAAATAGCTGTCTATATTTACCGGCACAGGTGATGGTGTTCGCTATAGAAATACTCCATAGTGTGCCATGTGTTGTAAAAAAAAACTTTTGACTCAATCATTCGAAATATGGTGAGTGATGAGGTGCGAATGGAGTGAAAGTGGGTGTAAATTGAGGAGTTATCACCAATCGGGGTGTTATATTAGAAAGGCTAGAGGACTTTTTTTGTCGAAACGTATATTTTTTATTTTTATATGAAAGTATGTCTTTTTGGCGATCACCGTTTCAAAAAAGAAATGACTGGGATTGATTTTTAATGAAGAGTTCTCGTTGTCACCAGGTACCAACTGACGATCCACCATCGCAAACACAGAGGGAGTCGTGACGAAACCTGCGCCAGCGCATCGAGGACGCGTTACACGACAACTGGCGGCGGCTGACTGCCACGCGTACTGTAAGTCATCCACATATGTATTAGTTTATCTAGTTACTGGTCCTGGCGTAGGTCTTCCATCAGGAGTATGTCATGAGCAGCCCGGAGTTGCACATAAAACCGTTGAAGCCGCTTGAAGTCTCTTCAGTCATGTCGAATTGCTGTCCCTAACATCTAGGAGAGTGAGGGACAAAAGACTTGTACTTGCACACACATTAAGGAAAACTTGATGTCACCCAAAGAGATGAGTATCCAGGGTCGTCGGATTTAGTTAGATGTTAAAAACCGACCGATGTTTTAGAATAAATAATTTTTAAATTAAACTTGGAACTATGTATCTGATGATGCTGGTTACTTAGAATACTCTTTATTATACAGTATACCATATATAAATTACATTTGTATAAAGATTTTATAATGGGTGACACAATGTGCGGTCTTCAATGGACAACCTTTTCTCTATTGCTTTTCTCCTGTATTAATTTTTTAATAACAAGCGATTTGATTAGCTTATACAGCTGCTTGTGGCCAGCTTCCTCTATTAGCTCACCCAACATTATTTCAAACGTTTTTGCAAGACCTTACCCTATTATGAAATATGCTCTTCATCATTCCAGGGTTCATTCCAATCCCGGCCGCGCCTGCGCTCGTTCAGTCAGGAGCGACGTCGCCGGCCCAGTGCCTGCTCCCTAGACCTTCAGGAGTTGGAAGACAGACCCTACAACACTGCTACTATACACAGGTAAGCATTTTATTATACGTACTGAGGCATTTTATGCGTAATTTTTTTTATAAAACATGTAATCATTCATCGTTTAAAATATACAGGGTCAAGTGAATTTAGCGAAGGTTAGCAGTCGTATTGGGTTTCAATATCTAATCATAATGAAAAAGGGTTGCGAGTTGTTTTAAAAAGTAACCGTGACCCTGGCCTACAGGCAAGTGAAAGAACACTAGTGGGTTTTAGTCAATAAAAGTCTGACACGCCCTTCCGCTCCGCTTACAGCGGGAGAGGTCATTTGATGATTTCCCATCCCAAACAAAACAAATGGGTTTTAGACTTTTGATTACGAAACCCTAAAAATATTATTTGATGACTTTTTGCACCCTTTTTGAGTTTGCACTGCTTCAACGTTTCACCACGAGAGTGACAGAGATATCTTTTCGTTCCCATTCGAATCTAGAACCTTAATTCTTTAACGGTAAAGTTGATAATCTATTAATAAATTTGACATATTGTAGCAGCTTAATGCGTTGGCGTCTGTACAATAGGGTACATCTCAACCCTACAATTCAGGTATTATACATAGATGTGATAGCAAAAAGATTGTCACTTACTTTATTAGTGTATCCATGAAAATTTATAAGAACTCGAAATACTATCAAATATAAAACATTATTTTTTGTTTATTAAACCCGGAACATGTGTCCAGTATTTTTAAGTAAAGAATATTTGTTCAAAATTTCAAAAACATATCATGGAAAATTACAAAGTTATGAGCTTGCGAGCGCGGTGCGTTGACCTCTGGTGTCAGCTGTAGCTCGCGCGCAAGTACTATGATCGTGTAGGTAAAAATGATTGGAATCGATTTTCAGTTGCTTATTTTGAGCAAACTATTGACAGCCTCCGTGGCGTAACGGTAGCGAACGCGGCCGCTGCGCAAGGGTGCGTCCTTGCGCAGTCCGAACCCGCGCACTGCAAATATTTGTATGCATGAATATGAATATATACATTGGTCTGGTCGTGCCTCGGAAAGCACGTTAAGCCGTTGGCCCCGGTTGCCATACGAACATCCAGTGGCAGTCGTTACGGTCTAACTGCATTGCTTCGCTATCGCCTTCGGGTTGTGGAGGTCAGACGGCAGTCGCTTCACAGAAAATATCGAAGTTTAGCCAAACCAGCAGTTCGGCGGATCCCAGACTCCAAAGCTGAAAAGGCTTCGCATGTGACAGGGATGGGCGCTGAGATGATGATTCTGAACAAACTATATTCAGGTTTCTCATATACAAAAAATAGCGTTGTTTAACTATGTAAAGCACAAGTTTAATTTTGTCCACAGAGCACACTCTCTAACCAAGATGGCAGCTCTATCGCTAAAGATATCAATAGATGGAGGCAAGGTGGTCAAGACCATACAGTTCGACCCCTCCACCACCGTATATGACGCCTGCAGGATCATCCGGGAGAAGATTCTAGAAGCTAGCGGCGGTGATCGTAAGTTTTTGTGAATTTATATAAAATATAAACGAAAGCGGATTTAAAAAGAGCGCAAGCGCACGTATCGTTCCGTACCATTACCTACACAAAAAAAAAACTGTTTTTAGTATTTGTTGTTATCGTGGCAATAGAATTACAGAATCTGTTAAAATATGTGCCGGAAGACGCAGCGTGGGTAGGCCCCCGACAAGGTGGACCGACGACCTGGTGAAGGTCGCTGGAAACCGATGGATGCGGGAAGCGCAGGACTGGTGGAGATACTTGGGGAGGCCTATGTTCAGCAGTGGACGTCTTTCGGCTGAAATGATGATGAATGAAGTGCCTAGCTATCATGGTTTATGAGTTACAACTTAGCTACAACAGACTCAGTGGAATCCTAGTAATTTGTTACGGTGATAGTTGTATGGTACTGGAGAAAATGTGCTTTTTCCATTTCCAGTTTTTGCAATCATGTAACTTGTTCTTTATTTCGGTGGTAAGCCATAAGCTGCCGGCAGACGTTACCACCCACCAGACAAAGTCTTGCCGCCAAGCGATTCGTGGTGTTCCGGAGTCTGCTGAAGCCGTACGGAGGACGGGTCTGAGTAGTTGTGTTGTGATGTGTGCCGGGTAGGATGCGCCAAATGTTGTTGTGTCGAGAGTTTGGTCGTGAGGGGTCTCGAGATCAATCCCCCTCTGGCGTAGCATCGTTGGTCGTGTTGTTGAGTTTAACATTGCATCACCTCGCTCAGCTGCCGTCTTCCTTCCCATTCACTCAGTTTTCTTGAGTGAATAGGCTCTTAATAAACTAGCGCGCTTTACCATCAACGATTGCATCACTGCTTACCATCAGGCGGGATTGCGGTCAAGTACTAGTTTACATATAAATATTAAAAAGAAAAACGTAACTTGTAGTATATTCAAGGCCCTGATTGGCGTTAGAAGCTAACGGGTCAGGGAATTATTTTTTATCTTACTCCCGTTAATTTAAAGGTAGTTCAGTTTTTATGTGATCTGTAAAATAGTTTCCAAGATAAAATGTACCCGTACGAACTTTTATTCAAAATATTGAATCTCTCTAATGATGATGAAATATTTTACAATGAATGTCGTTGTTATCATTTTGTTCACAAGTAGCAGTAGCCTATTTGTACCGCAGCTAAACCTTCTCATTTTCTCAACAGCGAAAGAATACGGACTCTTCTTAGCCTCAGAAGAGGACAACAAGAAGGGAATATGGCTGGAGGCGTCCAGAAGCTTGGACTACTACATGCTAAGGAACGGCGACCTTCTGGAGTATAATAAGAAGACCAGGAACCTGAGGGTGCGGATGTTGGATGGTGAGTGCTTGTGTGTAGTAGATATAAGGTGTATATTTGAGTAGAGGAATATAAGAATCGGTTTATTGATAATGTCTGTCAGTTTCTCAACTTTCAATGATTATATTGGCTGATGAATCTCAATTTAATTTAAAAGTAAGTAAAAAACGAGAGTAAGACCTGAGAACCTAAAAGGAAAATAAATACGACACTCCAAAAATTTGACAATATAGTTTAATCAGTGTAATAAATGACGACACGGTTGGGCAATGGCTGAGCGATCGGCTCGGCTGCACAAATATTTGTATGACCCTACAAGTGGTTGTTCCGAGTTGGGCGGTTTGTGTATGTGATTTTACAGCCATACGGGAGTCATTGCAAGTATGGAGCAAATATTTCATTAAAATAAAAAAAATCGTCTTACACTTTTAAATATTCTAAACATATCTACCATATACTCGACATGTGTGAATTACGGCCCACTCCCTCTCATCGAGAGCAGTCCTGTGTCCCAGCACTGAACATTATAGGATGATGATTATTATGAATGTTGAATGATGCTCAACTGTTTGTCCTTGTTCCAGGCACGGTGAAGACCCTCCTAGTAGACGACAGTCAGGTGGTGGCCAACCTCATGGTGGTGATCTGTACCAAGATCGGCATCACCAACTATGACGAGTACGGACTGGTGAGTACAACTATTGGCTATTCCCACTAAGAGGCTGAGAGAGCCATGATTGTGGTGTAGACCCCATCTAACTAGTTGTAGGTTGTAAGTTCAAATTCAGTCTGGCAATTTGTGTACTTAATTTCATTACTTACCACTGCTCTCAAACCGGTGAAGGAAAACGTCATGAGTAACCGGCATGTCCTTATATCAAAACTTCGAAGATATGTGACATCCAGTAATGATTTTTGATAATGGACTGAGCCGTAAACTACAGTAACTAGCCCTATCCCCCGCATAGGGCTAGTTACTGTAGTTTACGGCTCAGTCCATTATCAAAAATCATTTATACAGATTAGGCTGAGAATGGGCACTTTTCGAAAGTCCATATTGCAATAGATAGTCCCAAACCGACCCCTCTTCACCAATTTCGAGCACTTTCGCTGGAAAGAAGAAGTGTCACAACAAACGCTCCCCAGCACTGCTGTCTTTTCAGTTACCTTATAACTCGCGCGAGTTAACTGTGCACCTCGCTAGAATGCGACACCTCTCTTGCTTCCCCGCGCGACGCCCCGCATTCGCTGTAAGCAATGAGTAGCGTTGTTAGTATCTTTGTTACAATTGTCTAAATACAGTTTAAATCCCCTGTTGTTATTACTGTTTGGATTTTTTGAAATTTTTTATAAAGTTTGTTTTTGTTTTTTACATTTTCGATGCATTGATGTAGCCTGTTGGTTGCACCAACATTATATTTTTTATACCATATGTATCAATTTAATAGCAAAACGTCATAAGTAAAATTATCTAGTACTATGACGCTTTATCATCAAAACGACCGTTTATTAACATAAAAAATATATTAATTTATATTTTTTTAACATAATTCTATGTTTTGTTTCAATGACGTCATAGAGCGAGGTGCACAGTTAAGTCGCGCAATTCGTAAGTTCAACTGTTGGGTCTCGGATGGCACGAAATGCCTAGCACTCCTAGGTGGTGCCTGGTTGACTACAATAAATTCATTTATATATGGAAGTATATCTCGTGAAAAGTCTACCTACATCTTGATCTGTTATTTCGTAAGAGATAACTTTTAGAAAAAAAAATTAAGAATCTCTTTTCCTTTAGGTTCGTGAAGAACAAAAAGAGGAGCCAGACCCTTGCGAGAAGCCTAACTTCGGCACGCTCACCCTCAAGCGCAAGCACCAGGAGAAAGAGAGAGATGCTAAGATGGAACAGCTGCGGAAGAAGCTCAGAACTGATGATGAAGGTAACAGAAACAGATATTTATTTCACATGGAACTTGGTGTCACTCTATAGTTTATAGATGGCATTCACTCAAATTATTTTAATACAGTTTTAATTGATGACTTTTTCGGTATTTTTATATTACATATCAATAAACATATCATATCTGTTTTTTAATAACATCATAATATCTTCAAAGAGACTTCAGTGAGTTCTATGTAGACATTGAAGATATAATTTTTCAAAGTATTGAATAATTTCAGTAAAAAACATTTACAATTGGGCCGCTCCCAATAATGTTATTACACAACGAGGAAATAATTTAAATACAAAACATTAAAATCTCCATTTAGTTATGATATGTCGACAATACCTATAAAACTTATATCAACATATTTCAATTTTATTTATCCCATACAAATAATTATGTTATGTCTGTTCAGTGAACTGGGTGGAGCCCTCGAAGACCCTCCGCGAGCAAGGGATAGACGTGACAGAAACCCTCCTCCTGCGTCGCAAGCTGTTCTTCTCGGACCGCAACGTGGACTCGCGCGACCCCGTGCAGCTTAACCTGCTCTACGTGCAGGCCAGGGACGCCATCCTCGACGGACAGCACCCCGTCACTATGGACAAAGGTAACAGACCAGTTGCTGACTGTACTAAATATTCAAGCCAAGCTATTGACTGCTGCGCTGCGTTTCGGCGGTTCGTTTCCCGCACGTAACAAATATTTAAATCATCTAGTAGTTGTTCCGGGTCTCGATGTTGGTGTATGTGAGTTTATATGTTTGTAAACGCATCCACAATACAGGAGAAATTCCTAAAAAAATATCATGGAAGCCTGAAATATGACCTATGATATTGTACTAAATAGCTACCGTCAGGGGAGGTCCAATTTATTCCACTCAGAAACTTCAACATCCTAAACTGTAACATCTTCCTAATCAATTTTGAACCAGAGTAGCTTGACGTGCTGGTACTGTACTTTCTTGTTATTTAGTCCAAAGCTAGACAAAGGCCTGAAGTCCTAGGAACATTTTTCCCGTAATTTATATACCTATATACTGGCACATAAATGAATTTGAATTGATCTGATACTTTATTACTAATATAATGTGTGTCTTGTCAACAGCTTGCGAGTTCGCCGGTATACAGTGTCAGATACAGTTCGGTGATCACAGAGAAGATAAACATACTCCTGGTTTCTTAGAGTGAGTATTAGAGTTGACAAATATACAGTAAATAACAGAGGGCGTTCCCTTAAACATGTTAATATATATCATTATTGGATTAAAATAAAAATATCAGCATAGAAAAATAAGCATAAAATAATCCAAATAAAAAGAAATTATAATTGAAAATAAATTTGAAACCTCCTGTTTTAAATCAAAATAGTAGCGCGGAATAGTATCTACCTAACGTTGCATTGCCTAACACACATCAATCAATTAGATCTTAGATCGCCGCCGCATACGCGGCTCGTCATTCATAAATAAATTGCGACGTTGCCGTCTTTCATGTTCGCGTGTAATTTTCATATTGAATATTGAATATTTTCATATTGAAAAAATTTTAAAACATTTTGTTTTCGAATGGAAATATTTTTTTTAGCATGTATGTATGCTATACTATTTCGGGTTAACGGGAACGCCCTCTGTTAGTTAACATACTGTATACTCACAAATATCACTTATGTGTACACATATCTACCAATTAAATGTGGCATTGTTATGTTGTTGTGGAGGCATGAGCAACATGAAATGAAATGAAATGAAATGAAATGAAATGAAATGAAATGAAATGAAATGAAATGAAATCGTTTATTAAGCAAGTAGGATCACTGATCACTTTTACACGTCATGTTTATTTTTTATTTTATTTTTTTTAACTAGATGAAGCCGGCATTTCCTAACTGACTACCTCTGAGAAGAAATGGCCGAAACAAACTCAGGGATCATCGTCTTTTTTAAAGTCCAGACATTAAAAATGAAAATGTTTACAATAATTTACCTTATAATTACGCATATTGCTTAATAAAAATTAACAATGCTTAACAGAGCGAGCAGCTCAATCCCAAGCTTTTTGTCTTCTAAATAATCTGTGATTTTATAATACCCCTTTTTGCAAAGTTTGGCCTTTATATGGTTCTTAAATCGTTTAATGGGTAAGTTTCGAACGTCCATGGGAAGCTTGTTGTAAAAGTGTATACATTGACCCATGAACGAGTTGCCTACTCTGTGGAGACGAGTGTGATGTAAAGCAAGATTGTGTTTGTTCCTGGTATTTACATTATGAATATCGCTTATCTTCTTAAAATTCGAGATATTTTTATGAACATACATAAGATTTTCAAATATATATTGTGAAGCTACAGTCAGAATGTTCACCTCTTTGAACTTTTCTCTAAGAGATTCTCTAGGACCAAGGTTATAAATGGCTCGAACAGCCCTCTTCTGTAAAACAAAGATGGTATTGATGTCCGCACAAGTTCCCCAGAGAAGAATCCCATAAGTCATAAGACTATGAAAATAACTAAAATAAACAATTCTGGCTGTATCCACATCAGTTATCTGTCTAATTTTCTTAACAGCAAAGGCGGCAGAACTGAGTCTACCTGACAGCTTCTCAATGTGAGGACCCCATTGTAACTTGGCGTCAATAGTTAATCCAAGAAAAACTGTCGACTCGACAGGGATCAACTCTACTCCATTCAGTTGAACATTGGTACTTAGCTGCCTGACATTTGGCGTAGAAAATTTAATGACTTTAGTTTTTTTTTCATTTAAAAAGGAGGTTATTTACATTAAACCAATGGACAACTTTAGAGAGTGCATTGTTAACTTCGTCAAAATTTGTTAGCTGACGCTTGACTTTAAAAATAAGAGAAGTGTCATCCGCGAACAATACTATGTTGTGATTATCCCTCACGTGATGAGGTAAGTCATTAATATAAATTAAAAACAAGAATGGACCTAGAATTGAGCCCTGCGGAACGCCCATGGTGACCACAGATCCTGCAGATCTCTTGCCATTAACATCAACCCTCTGAATTCGATTATTCAGATAAGAAGTCAGAAGGTCGAGAGCTCTGTCCCTCAAACCATAATGGTACAATTTCCTGATAAGAGTATCATGATGTACGCAATCAAAGGCCTTGGACAAATCACAAAAAATACCAAGAGCATCTTGCGATTCCTCCCAGGCCCCAAATATGTTCTTTAGCAACGCCACGCCCGCATCCGTAGTTGAACGACCCTTTGTAAAACCAAATTGTTTCACGTGCAATAAATTGTGGAGGTTAAAGTGCCTCAACAACTGTTTCAAAATTAATTTTTCAAAAATTTTGCTCAAAGTTGGTAATATCGATATTGGCCGAAAATTCGTGGGATCAGTTGTACTACCAGATTTGAACAGTGGAATTACTTTGCTTAGTTTCATCAAATCAGGAAATACACCAGATGTGACACAAGAATTAAAAACAATTGCTAAGAAAGGTGCGATAACATCTATTATTGAAGCTACAGTGTATACTGACAAACCCCAATGATCGGCAGTTTTTTTTACATCAAGATCCTTAAAAGATTCTATAATGTCTTTAGCAGTCACAAATGTAAATTCAAAGTGATTGTCACATTCAACAGGGAGTAAAGTTCACTCATCCTCCATAGAAAAGGGAGGATCCTCCGACCAGATGGGTGTTATGTCTGGCGGGCACTTGCCCAACAGTTGACGTTGGGAAGTTGTATAGATATGCTAGTTGCACGGTAAACTCTGATTGCGAGATGTAGAATTTGGGTGACGTCAGTATGACGCGTTGTTCGCATGTGGCGCGTTTTCTTGGTACCGCTACATTGTTATACAGAGTCATCAGTCTATAATACTTAGGTCCGTATTCCAGAAGGAAACTCAAGCATTGATCTCTACTTAAGCATTACTTAAGTCTCGTTTCAAGCTACTTAATTGGTTGAAACTAGTTTTTAGTAATGTTTAAGCAGAGATCAATGCTTGAGTTTTCTTCTGGAATACGGACCTTAGATTGAATATAACCACATCTCTCGAACAAAAATATGGCAACTAGGAGATCTTAATATGAACAAAACAAAACATTGAATAACTTTCACCTTTTTTTTATGAAAATGGAAATCATCAAATGACCTCTCCCGCTCTGGGCGAAACGGAAGTGCGTGTCAGACTGTTACTGACTAAAACCCACCCGTGTTTCTTCACTTGCGTGTGCAACGGGCCAGGGTTTCTTAAGAACTATTACGTCATTTCGAAGAAAGTTAAAACAAGTTTTTTTTTTTAAGAACTGACTACACAGACTATGTGATTATAAACACAGAAAGAAATAAAATAAACTTCCTTACCAAACCTGAGAATATTGAAATGAATGATTTTTCAATAAATGAAAATTTGTCATCCCGTTCCAGCCTCAAGGAGTTCCTACCCGCATCTTACATGAAGGTCAAAGGCATAGAGAAGAAGGTGTTCAAGGAACACAAGAAGCACGTCGGCCTGACCGAGCTCGACGCCAAGGTGCTGTACACCAAGAGCGCCAGGGACCTCAAAACCTATGGCGTCGCGTTCTTTTTAGTCAAGGTAAGTCACCATCCCTCTCCGACCATAGTCACCAGCACACAGAGAAGGAAAACTCTGCATTTTATAGCAAAACTCTCGCCAACCCGTCTGCCAAGCGTTGTGAGTATGGCATTTAGGTACCCCTCATGTTATTGATGGAGGCCAATGCCTTTTTAGGGGGTCGTAAATAGGCTGATGAAGAAGAATAAGTCGCCATCTGCCAAGCCTTTCTTCCCAACTACATACATTGTGGTTGGCCGCTCGACTAACGGATGCAGCTGAATATCAGTATTTTAGGCTTCTTACTTCCCAATCATTTGCCGTGCTTTATGAGGCTCTGGTCAGGTCTCAATATCTTAAGTATGGTCACCCATCTATTTTCAATCTGATAATGTATATTGCGTCTAGGTATTATACAATATGTAAAGAAAACCCTGTCCGATTCGTGAAGGTATTGTTAGGTAACGATAACTGATTCTACTAATGTATACAAAGTCGGGCAGAAGTTAAAAAAATCACCGTACAAAAATTAATATTATGTATTTCGAAAAAGCAAGGTAAGTTAATACGTGTGTGGTAGGCAATACATTCGCGGGCGAAGGGGGCAGGGCATGCGGCACGTGTCGCATCGTCGTAATAATACCGTCGAAAATGGTGTTGTCACTTTTTAAAAAAATACCAAATTTAAAAAAAAATCTCTTCCACAGGAAAAGATGAAAGGCAAGAACAAGCTAGTACCTCGTCTCCTGGGAGTTACCAAGGATTCAGTGCTACGTCTGGATGAGAAGACCAAGGAGATCTTGCAGACCTGGCCCCTCACCACCGTGAGGAGGTGGTGCGCCAGTCCCAACACCTTCACCCTAGACTTTGGAGACTACAGGTAAGGGTTACGCTAACTATCAACGCATAGTAGACCTCTACTGGGAAACAAAAGAAAATAAAAGAGGAAATAAGAGAGCAGAAGCGACATTAAGTTAATTTTAAGACTTCGTTCGGGACACTACCCGTCAGCAAAATTTGCATTTATCATGAAAAAGACCGAGTCTCCTAACTGCTCGGCTTGCAATCAAATTGAGGATGTGCAACATTTGTTGATGGAGTGTACAAGGAATAAAGATGAACGGGAGCTATACATAAGGGAATTTAACATAAATAAATTAGATATAGGTTTAATACAATCCATTTTGTCAGTACCATTATCGGAGATGACGAAAAAGTTGTGTTGTTTAATTAAGGTTCTATAAGAATAGCTGTAGTCTTTTTTTTAAATTTATTTGTTTATATTTATATTATTGGAGTTTATACTGTATTTAGTAAGTAAGATCAATGTAAAGGGAACGATGGGGCTGACATATCCCCATAAAAGCCCCAAAATAGAAACAGATTAAAAAAATAGGAAATAAAGGAAAAGGCGAAATGCTCCGTTCGGGTCGTTGTGGTGTCAACAACGTAAGAGTGGAAACTCACGGGCGGTGAGCTGTGGGCAGCTCGTCGCTCGGTAAGGAGCAGGCCTGAGTCGACGGCGTGTCGTGTTTCACGCGCGCCTCAAAGAGATGTCAGCACATCGTGACGGAATCTACGAAGACCGATGCCTCCTGGGTCAGGGTTGCGGGTTGGTTAAACAAGAAACCGTGGCCCTGGCCGTCACACAGGCAAGTGAAGAAACACGGGTGGGTTTTACAGTCTGGGTGGGTTTTAGTCTGTAAAAGTCTGACACGCCCTTCCGCTCCGCCTAGAGCAGGAGAAGTCATTTGATGATTCCCATTCCAACAAAAAAAAAAGGTGGGAAAGTCACCGTAAGACGGGTCATCCGATGATGGAACGGAGATGAGGGCAAAATATATATAGCTGTGTCAATAATACTAACGTTAGCAACATTATCTACAGTGACCAGTACTACTCAGTACAAACCACGGAAGCTGAACAAATCCTGCAAGTGATAGCGGGATACATCGACATCATAGTGCGCAAACAACGAGCTAAGGAGCACCTCGGGATAGAGGGCGACGAGGGGTCGGCCATGTTGGAGGACTCTGTGTCGCCTTCCAAGTGAGTCCAACTTGGTTATTTATTGGTCTAGTCTACCACTACAGGTTGCTTAACGTTTTCAATAAATTAATAGTAGATTAGTAGTCAAGGGATCAATAGCAACCCGAGATATTTACCTATAGCTCGAGGTTGCAATATGTTCTACCGTCAGCGGTGTTGCGCGCTCGGTAACCACACTGCAACAATTTCCAAATGTATTTGGAAAAAAATATAACATGGTGTAAAAATGATTGGAGTCGATTCAGTTGCTCATTCTGAACAAACTGTATTTAGGTTTCGTATAAAGTAAAAATGACATTGTATACTAATTGCTCGGTAAACTCTTCTTGAGCGATGAGTGATTTTGCGTAGTATGCATACCGCTACAGATACTGGCGCCGATTTTTAAGAAAAGTATACAAAATAACATATTAGTTTAATCGACGAACATGGTGACTAAAAATACGCCAATTTACAAGGAGCCGATTAATTTGACAGGTCTAAAGAGACATTTTATCTTCTGTGTGCACCTCGCTCTGTGACGTCACTCGGACGGTACGGTTCGGTTTGTAAAAAATGAGAATCGTGCTAAAAATATAAATTACAGTTTTTTTATTTTAATAAAAGGTATATGCTTTACAATACTAGGTCATTTTACTCATGACATTTTGCAATTAAATTGATACATACGGACCACATTCCAGCCAGGTGCACAGTTAACTTGCTCGAGTAATAGTTAAAAGGCACATACTTTCAACCCACTCTGACGCAATAGATATAAATGAACCCCAATAACATTTTGTCGTCAGAGCCAACATCATCCAACACGACACGTTCAAGTCCGGCAAGGTCAACACCGAGTCCGTGGCCAAGCCGGCCGTGCACCGACCCGGCGCTGAAGGTAATGGTCATTTATGTTATGTCTGCAGAGAAATTTATTTATACAAAATATTTTTTTTTTTTTAAGTTTACCTGGTGGGACACTGTATTGTGTATATCATTATTTTATGTTAACTGTTTTTTTATATCCCTTAACTCTATGATATAACTGAGAT
Organism: Sesamia nonagrioides; assembly: GCA_017933935.1. Lineage (NCBI taxonomy): Eukaryota > Metazoa > Arthropoda > Insecta > Lepidoptera > Noctuidae > Sesamia > Sesamia nonagrioides. The sequence goes on along the minus strand of JADWQK010001942.1, from coordinate 104,908 downwards.
CATTGGCATATGAATATTAAGAATTTTACTTAATGCCTAAAAACACCCTTATTACCACAAAACTGTATTCACAGTGTGATTAGCAGTTGTTTAGGAATGATAAACCTGACATTATCGTCTTTGGTATAATGCACTAAACACGTGTTTAAGTTTTGCGGTGAGACCCTTTTTTTTTGTTGCCGGGGTGGAAAATCCTCGTGGCTGTCCGCCGCCCTGGGGCGGGCGTCGGAGTCTGTCAGACTATTACCGACAAAAAAACCACCCCTGTGTTCCATCTCACACCTACACCGGAGGTTGCGAGAACGAACACTGCTTCCGCAACCCCCCATTGGTGCTGGGCCTCCTCGGGAGGGGGGTGAGGTGTATGACTCCCTTTGTGGTTGACATTATTTTATCGCCTTTGACATAACACTTACACTAGTCGTGCACTAAACAAATTATTGTGGTTAGACCCTATATTAACATAGCTACCTTTTTTGTATTACACGCCTGTGATCCCCATAGAGTTAGACTGAGGTATACTCGTAGGATAACCATAGCAAGGGGCAGAAAGAAGTTCAAAAAAAGGAATCAGTTTTGGTAATTAACTTAAAATTGTAACAGATTTTTAAATAAATCTCGGTTGTAGGCCATAAAGTCGGCTGTCGACAGAAGTTACCACCCACCAGACAAAGTTTTGCCGCCAAGCGATTAGTCGTGTTCCGGCATGATGTCTGGTGAAGCCGTACGGAGGACGGGTCTGAGCAGTTGTGTTGCGTTGTGTGCCGGGTACGATACGTCTAATGTTGTTGTGTCGGGAGTTTGGTCGTGGAGGGTCTCCACATCTATCTTCCTCTGGCGCAGCATCGTTGGTCGTGTTGTTAGGTTTAACGTTGCACCACCTCGCTCAACTGTCGTCTTCCTTCCTATTCACTAAGTTTTATTTAAGTGATTGGGCTTAATAAACTAGCGCGCTTTACCATCAAAGATTGCATCACTGCTGACCATCAGGCGGGATTGCAGTCAAGCGCTAGTTTATAATTATAAAAAAAAAATCCTTTCCTACCCTGAAAGGAAAAGTGTAATATTGTTATTAAAAAAGTTGCGCTATTTCACCTGTTATTCTGTAAATACAATGCAAAAGCACACATTATGATGTTCCACCAGCTGTAAAGCACATATTTATTGACGTTATGTTGCGCCGCTTGACTGGTTGTGGTTTGGTGTCGCTAGGAGCCAAGCCCTTCAACGTGAACCACGTGACGAGCGCCCAACAGACCACCGTGTCGGGACAGATCATCACCGGACACACGCCGCCCGCCGTCTGTATTCGCTTATCTATTTTATTTTGCTTTATTTTTAACTTCATATTCATTGTAGACAAACTTGAACAGCATTCAATGTTCTTGGAAATACTTTTGCACAATAAGAGTATCCGCTATTTTGACAGGTTTTGCCCGACCCACTCATTTGTGAATGAAGGAGATTTTCTTTAGAAAATAGTACCATTATATGACAAGAATAAATATGAAAAATAAAAAGTTTATCAAAAACAAAAACTTGTTTTAAAAAACTATATAAGAGATGCTATGTGCATCTGATATCCTTTTCTCTAGTTTTTTTTTTTTCCTTTTATTTAATTGCAGGAATGCAACTTAAAATCATGTTGCTGGAACAAGTTTATTGCAATGAATACGAACATTTATTTTTTAGAGATTTTTTTAAGAAAATAGGCATTGCTTTTTGTAATTTGAGGTAATATATTTTCATAGTATCAGTCCCTCTTGAATATTAACTTTTCCACTTAATATATTGCATGTCCCAAGGTGTCTTCTGTTTTTGTAATGTTTTTTGTTCGGGAAATTATTCAATTTTAATAAAATACAGGAAGGGAGTGAGTACTATGAAATACTTTGAAAAGAAACAAAAAAAAAAAAACTTATGTAAATGCCACAAAAACCATTGCCTCTTCCCCCTTATTCAAAAACGTTGCTTAAAGCCAACTAGTGATTAGTGACTGTTTGACTATACACTTAACTTTAATTATCGTTTATGAACATACCCCTTTATCTGTGACGTTCTATTCGGACCTGTTAATTGTTAATAATGATAATCATGTTGAACATTTTGTTCCACGCTGCTATTATGGCTACATGTAGTCATCGAAATGGGCTGTGTAGGTATATATTGTATATTCACTATTATATGTCTTGATAAAATCAAAATTGATAATGTCGCAAGCCGGGATCGAACCCCAGGTCGGACAATGTGTTGACTTGAACTTACCTACACACATGTGGCCGTGCAATGACCCCACAGAAACGTTAACCAATTTTGAACTATGTCATATCCTACTCATTAATTTTGCTACATTGGGCTTTTGACGTTTCATTGGTATATTGTATATAAAATCACAAAGTTCCATTGGCTTACGTGTTCGGAAGTTGTTCGTATTACACACCCCTGCTTACTCCATCGAGAAATACATGTACAGTATTCTAAAAACACTACCAGCAGCTTTAAATATTAATAAAACCATCGCAATTGACCACACAAGTGTTTCTAAAACCAATATCTTGATGTACCAGGCCTCTCAGATGCACCAGACACGAGTGACGTCAGTCCTGACGGAACCACAACGTGGCCTAATGTCCACCATCATCAGCGGCGTCGAGATCATCAAGCAGACGGAGGAGGGACTCAGCAGGGTATGTAGTCACTGTTATTAACCCCTTTTTTATGCACCTTGCGCCCACTCTAGTAATTTCTGCAGTATCGTGGGTGCGTTTACAAACATTTAAAACTCACATACATAATAAACAGCCAGACCCGGAACAACTACCTGTAGGCCATATTTGTTCCGTGCGGGCATCGAACCCGCGACACGCCAACCACCTGTGTCGTTAAGTCAATTATCTCTGGTTTAACTATATTTAAGGCAAGTTTTCACTCACGATACAGGAGTCATTTTTATTGTAGGGAAATATTTTAGAAAGAAAATTAAATGGACTTAGAGTAAAAACCCCAACGCTCTTAAAAATAAGGGATTTGGTTCAATTTCGAGATCTTCCAGAGGCATATTAGGTCCATTCCCTTCAATTTCGTCATTCGGTTGGTGAGATTCGGCTTATTTTAACTCTTGATTGCAAGACATTACCCGGCAAAATTGTCGTGGTAGCCTAGTGGTTAAAGCACCAGCCTCTCAAGTATAAGTGCGCGGGTTCGATTCCAGATCAGGGAAGTACCAATGTAACTAAAAGTTATATGTGCTTTCTAAGTATATCTTGGACACCAATGACTGAAGGTGAAGGAAAAAATCTTGAGGAAACCCGGAGTTTAAGTCTGAAATCGCCAACCCGCATTGAGCAAGCGTAGTGATTACGCTCATTCGTTCTCTGTATTAGAGCAAACCTGTGCCCAGCAGTGGGACGATAAAAAAAAAAGTTGATGATGAACCCGGCAAAAATGCGCCACTATACGCCACCATCAACTATTTGACAAAAATGCAAGTAAAGCTAAATGTTTTGCCCATAAGTGAATTATCCAGACGAGATACAGACGGATACTATTTCTATAAATAGTTAATGACAGTCGGATGTCCAATTCTATTTCGGGTTCACTTCCCTGGCTGCCTCATAGAGCGAACTTCCATTTTCACATAGGTTTGTAGGTTAAACGAGATTTTTTTGTAAAAACCAACGAAATGACTTAACGAATGATATAAAAACTTTGAATTTATCTAAAAAAAAAATCTTTTATTAAAATATGAGTTTCTTCGGATTTTAGTTGTCGTACCCATTTTCTTATGTTACATACATAGTAAACTTCAAATCATTATTTCAAACTACATTACTCATATTATCCGAGAAAATTGGCGCTGATAGCTGAAATACAGATCTTGCCTAGTTCGGTTACAGCTGCTTAACTCTTTTCTGCTGAAAACTAGCCTATTTTTCTTTGTCAAATATGTTTGTATCCTCTTTCAAATTAAAAAAAAACATTATTATATATTTATTATATTGAGAGTCTCCAGATCAATCTCCCTCTGGCGCAGCATCGTTGGTCATGTTGTTGGGTTTAACATTGCATCACTACGCTCAACTGTCGTCATCCTTCCTATTCCTAAGTTTTTTAAGTGAATAGGCTTAATAAACTAGTGCGCTTTACCATCAACGTTTGCATTACTGCTTACCATCAGGCGCGATTGCAGTCAAGCACTAACTTATAATAATAAAATATATATATATATATATATATATATATATATAACTTAAAGCAATTACATCAGAAGACCGTTTACACCCATTACAATAATGTATCCCCACATCCCCAGGCCACCCTACCAGCTCTCGGCCAAGACGCGGCCTCGGTGAAGTGGAAGCAAGTGACGATGGACACCAACAAGCAAGTCGTGACGTCACAGATCGCCGCCATGAACGCCGCCACGGCACAGGTCGTCACACTCACCTCAGGTAACAAACTATCTCATTATAGTAGACATATACAACTTTTTTTTTTAATGCGAAACCCGAAACACTTGTCCAGTATTTTTAACCCGTTGAGCGTCTTATGCACACACGGTGGTACATAAGAGATTTGCGCCCGACGTGTCTTATGCACCGACGTCGGAGCATAAGCGACATGGCTGACTTCACGTCATTCAAACCTATTACTACTGTGATTGGTTCACATAAAAATACTTCTATAGACAAGTGTGACACTTTAGCCAACATAATAACTTAAATGTTTACTATTTTTCAAGCGACAACATTTAAAAATTTAATTTTTTCTCGTACTCGGAAGAAGTGGTCCGCCATATTTTAATCACTGTGAACTCGGTCGTGTTTGGTGCTTTTTTAAAATGGATTTTAAAAGGAAACGGTAAGTGATTTTATTGAAATTATATATCAGATTACTGGAAATATTGTGTAGATTGTGACTCAAATATTGGTTTTAGATATTTTATCGTATATTTTGGTGAAAAAAGTGTGCAAAGTTTATGAGGCGCCAATTTTCGTTAGTGATACCGGATGTTTTCGATGATAATAGCTGTTTATTTTACAAAGTATTCTGCAAAATTTATATAAGTAGGTAGGAATTTTATCTAGGAAACCATTTGAGCAATGTAAATTCTCGTAATTCTAGTTCATAACACGTAAATTGAAGAATTTTGTTCAAAGTCAACAAATGCTCTGTCTCTTTCTAACGCACACTCTAACAATTCGCGTAAAAGCGCACACTCTAACAATTCGCGTAAAAAGTACATTCGCGAACATCACCCCATGTCCAGTTACATTATTTTTGCTAGTAAAAACGAATTTATCACTTAGACCATGTTTATTGAAATTATTGTGATTTCTCATAATATGTATTATTATAGAAGATTTTAAATTTAGTAATATTTTATAGATTTAGATAAATAGTAGTACACTGTTACTTATTGAAATTAATATTTGTTATTATAGTGGAATTTATTTTATTGATTCTTAGAATGGTGCGATCAAGGTCACGATCTCGGTCGGTGACGCCAGGGCCGAGATCCTGTGATCTTGAGCGCCAGAGCCAGCGTCAACTTCTGATGAAGTTGACAGCGGACAAGACCAGCGAGCCGACGGTGGAGTCCGAACCAAGGTTATGATTGCCCCTTCCACCCCATTGTGTCACTCCGTGAGTATTTTATATAATGGTCGTAACACGATTCTATGTATTCTACATATAGTATCTACAAATATACTATATAATAATCTTATTCATTTATCTTTTAGAAAACCACTGATGACGGGGCTCGAGGTGAACATGACCCGGGGGGTGCAATCAAAGTATCCGACATTGTCGAACTTGAAAATACCCCCCGGGGCTCCATCAGAAGAAAAACAGAGCTGGAGGAGTCAGTGCAGTAAGTGTTGCTATGACACCACCGTAGTCAGACTCTTTTATTAGACGCTGACTATGAATTTTTTTTTTTTTGCAGTATTGGACACTTGGAACGGGCGGCCGCGTGTTATTTGTACTGGGAGGATGGAGATGCGGAGATAAAGGAACACTACGATCATGTGAAGCAATGGATCAGTGAGTTGCCACCGCCAGAACCTTCCTCGGGATACTCCCGTATCTGTAGGACGCCAGTTCTAGATGTGTGCTCTGGTAGCGCTGGTGCTGTTAAAACATGTATTTACATCTTTTTCTCGTCTGTTTTCAATCCTAATTTATATAAATAAAAGTGTTTGTAAAAACCCTACTTAAGGAATAAATATCCTTATTTTGTAAATAAATTTATTTTTTTTAATTACGTATTTTTATTCCCAAAATCTTTCTTGAACAGACAGATATTATAATTATTTAAGTTACTGCTTAAATAATTATAATATCTGTCTGTTCAATTGTGTTCACAAACAACAATATCACTAGTATAAAATACATTCACAAGCTTTTCACTAAAAATAATTAAACACGACATACCCGTTAAAATAACTAGCCAGTTATACCTGAGTAAAACTCACCCTGTGTGGTGATTACTCACAGTGATTCCCACTACAAAGATATACTGCCTATATGAAAATAACGTACTTATATGAATGCTAACATATATACATAAGAGTGAGCTGTTATCTTAACCGGGTAATTTAGAAGAGTTAGTAATACCTACTTTTGGACAATCGTAGAAGAAACCCACTGTATTAACCATTTGATATACATACATGTTGCTATTATGATCGTGGCAAAAAATTACGCTTGAATTGGCAGTCACGCTGACGGATACACATAACTATCCTTCTTCTAACTTAAATCACTTGAAATGACATAAAAAATGTTAGCGTATCCAAATCGAGCAAATAACCCATATACTTACACGGATCCTTATAAAACACAAGCGGCCGCCAGAGACTTCGTTCGCGTGGAGTTAGTTATGCTCTGCTCCTATTGATCGCAGAATGATGTTATATAGCCTAAAGCCTTTCTGGATTAATGGGCTGTCCAACGAAAAAAAAAATCAAATCGGACCAGTAGTTCCTGAGATTAGCGCTTTCAAACAAACAAACAAACTCTTCAGCTTTATATATTAGAATAGATTACACTACTTTTTTTGGTAATCGATGTACCTAATAACTGTCCATTACGGTCAATATAATCATCATATGAATACATCACATGTTATTGAAATACGCTAAAAAATATCTTTATGTTTAATAGAAATGAAGTTATTATTATAGGTGAGTGTTACAATAATCAAATTTAACGCCCTGTAATATTTCGTACTCAGCATAATAAAAAATCACATAGATACATAAGTACGCGTAATGGCTTGGGGATGATTATTCGTATATTTTGCATTTCTTTTTTTCCTTGTTTGATTTGAGTTTCAACCCAAAACTAACAACAATGTATAAATATTGACTTGTATTTTATACCAAAAATATTCCATTATCCCGAAACTAGCAAAAAAGTGTAATTATTAGTCTACTCGAATGTACATCACTCCGCCCACTAGCGCCCTCTTGCGCCGAAACTGAGTAACCAGTAGTTTACGGGCCGACGGAAACTAAACAAAATGCCGCCGTTTTTTGTTTCGTAAACAAATGATTATTATAAAGTTATTAGCCAGTGTTGTACAAAATAAATGCATGTAATCGTCGCGTAATGTATTAGTGTTATCAGTGATGTAGTGAGATTGTGGTTTTTGTGAATAATTGTGAAGTTTTGTGACAAAAATGTTATGGATGACCTACGAAAAAACATAAACAAAGGTAATAATTTTATATTTTCATTATAAAAACGTAATACGTGATTAAAATTAATATGCTACAATCATGACCCATATTCTCAGCTTTGTTATGGTGTATAATTTATTACATATAAATAAGGAACATACGAGTATTATGATGTTTTCTAACCTAAGTCGTAATGAAAAAAACATTGCAATAATTTCGCGATCGCTTTAGGGATTCGCGAGCGCGGGAGGCGATGCGCTCCAAAGGTTAAGTAAAGAATCTATTTACAAAATTTCAAAAAGATATCATGAAAAGCCACAAAGTTATGAGCTTGTTATCTTACTTGGTTACTCGGGCGGGCGAGCGGTGCGTTGACCTGTGGCGTCAGCTGTTGCGCGAGCGTGCGCACGCGTCAGGTACTATTATCCACCGTAAACTGAATTTTGAACTCGGTAGCCACACTGCAACAATATCTAAATGTATTTGGGAAAACATATAACATGGTGTAAAAGTAAATTGGTATCGATTCAGTTGCTTATTCTGAACAAATTATATTCAGGTTTCATATAAAGACAAAATAACCTTGTATAATAACGAAGTTCTAAGTATTTGTACGATCAAAATAGGCTCGACCTTCCAAAAAATCGGAACTTTTACTTCCAATGTTTCCGTAATCTAGAACAAGTACCCCAATATCGAGGACTGTATAAGTGACTCAGTGTATTTTTGCTGCTATCACCATATTACGGCATTAACTTTCCAAAACTTCATATAATAAAACCTACAGGAACAGAAGAGGTAGACCACACGGCCGTAGGCGCCGCCATAACCACAATCACCAGCAACCTGCCCGAGATGACGAAGGGCGTGCAGATGATAGCTGCGCTCCTGGACGACTCCGAGCACGAGGACAAGCTGCTCGACGCCACCAGGAAGCTCTGCAGCGCCTTCACCGACCTGCTCAAGGCGGCTGAACCCGCCACCAAGGAGGTAACCATATGACATACAGAATAGAATAGAATATTCTTTATTATGTACACCATATAGATTATCCATACTATCCATACTAATATTATAAATGCGAAAGTAACTCTGTCTGTCTGTCTGTCTGTCTGTCTGTTACGCTTTCCCGCTTAAACCTCTCAACCGATTTTGATGAGATTTGGCACAGACAATCTTTAGACCCTGAGAAAGAACATAGGCTACCTTTTATCCCGGAAAAATTTGATGTTCCCGAGGGAAATCTAAAAAGCGCGATATAACCGAACTCCACGCGGGCGAAGCCGCGGGCGGAAAGCTAGTAGAACATAAATAAAAATATTTTACAAAGGGTGACACAATGGGCGGTCTTATCGCTATGAGCGATCTTTTACAGACAACCTTTGAATGGAATACTAAGGGGAAGGAGAGAGAAATAGTGTAGGTAGTCTACAGTGTACTATTTATATAGTCGAGTATAAAAAAAGACTAATTCTGTACAGTTGACAATGCATCTTCTAATTACAACTACAAGATGATTAGGGATGTCAAAACAGCGACAGTTCTGAGCGTATCTTGGACATAAATAGTTTAAAAGTATGACTTAGTTGCCTATAGTTCTAAGTGCATAACGCTTTGAACGATCAAATAATGACAACTGAATAACAAACAAAGACAGTGTCTTTGATATGTCAAAATATACCTTATGTAATGGTCCATACGTAACAAAATATCGAGTTTGTGGGTTGGATCATTTTCGCAGAAAGCGGTCCAACTATAATGCCACAGTTAATTATCAAACATATACTCTTATCATCATCATCTCAGCGTTAATCCCTATCGCATCCGAAGCTTTTACAGTTTTGTAATCTGGGGTCCGCTTTACTCTATACTCTTATATTACATATAAAATAATCTTTTGCACGACTACACTATCTATAAATTAATCCTACTCCCATCTGTTTCCAGCCGCGCCAGAATCTCCTTAACGCAGCCTCCCGCGTCGGAGAAGCCTCAACAACAGTCCTGTACACCATCGGCGAGGAGACAGAGGAAGACAAGGAAACCCAGGTAATAGACCCCAAGCGCAACCCTAAGAAATCTTACATCTATAGAAAACTTAACTATTGTTATGATAACTTCTACAAAGTATTTTTTGCTAAAGAAAAAGGTGACTCATACGACACTGACTTCGAAAGTGTTGACATGGGCGATGGCAAGTCTAAAGACGTAATTGACGATGGCATCTACGAAGATGTCGATACCACACGTAATTGGGGACTCGATGTTATACAAGAGGAATCAGAAAGCGATTATTACAGAAGTATCGATTACGCCAATATGTTGTTCAAGAATCGGCAGGAAAAATCGAATAGCGATAACGATTTTGAATCGATTGTGCAAAACTGTGAAGGGTATCTAGATAACAGTAATCCGAAGTTGTATCCGAAAACTATTTATGATAAGATTTATAACTTTAAAAAGGATTTCTCTAATCACGACTATGTTAACGTAAATTATGGCACCAAAAGTAATATCGATAAATCTAACTTGAATAACGGAAAATCTAATATTAACATCGATAAAACTAATTACGAAAACGTTAATGTAGGTTTTAACAAACGCTCCAAAAACGATATACTCCGCGAACAATTCTTCCGATCAGACAATATCGATAAAAATGACATTAATGACCAATTTAATCGATATAACGGCAAAAAAATTGAATGCCACAGCATTGTTAATGACATCACTAAGTCGGGCCCAGATGTCAAAGTATCAGGGTCATTAAATATGAAATTTCTGAACCCAGATAGATATAACCGCGTTTTAACAACAACAGAAACCTTTATGGAGACTTCAGAAGCTAGTTTTACTAAAAACCAAATATCGAAACTACGACGCGACGGTTTCGAAAACTTCGTCAAGAAAAGCGAACGGTACTACACTAGCGAGACCGGGGACAAACATACACAAGTTTTGAACAATTCCACTGATTCTAAACCCAAAACTGAGATCAGAATATTCTATAACCCGACTTTTAAAACTACGGCTGAAAATATTCGAGGGTTTTGCAAATTTTGTAAGCGAAAGTGTCCGAGGACGGACGAAAAGTGCTGTCCCAAGTGTGAGTGTTTGGAGATAGAGTTGGCGACGATTTGGAAAGAAAACTGGCTGAATATCTTGTGTTTGTTGTCCATACTTTTTATGTTTTTAGCGTTGTTGATACAGTGTTTTATGCCGAAGGATGTGTGTGGAGGGGGTAGTAATAGTACGGAAGACACCACTGAGAAATGCTTTGATATGATGTAGGATAAAAGCGGGAGTGAGAGCGTACGTTTTTTTTTCAAAAATATTAATGTTTTCTCGCAGAAATATGCCTACAATTTGTTTAGACGAAAGGCTTTATTATTACACTAGCGGCCGCTAGCGACTTCGTTCGCGTGGAGTTAGTTATGCTCCGCTCCTATTGGTCGCAGCGTGATGTTATATAGCCTAAAGCCTTCCTGGATTAATGCGCTATCTAAAACAAGAAGAATTTTTCAAATCGGACCAGTAGTTCCTGAGATTAGAGCGTTCAAACAAACAAACAAACTCTTCAGCTTTATATATTAGTACAAATGAACTTTTACTCAAGCTATCTAAAACGGTGATGAGATTAGCAATCGTAGATGGTAAAACGCATCTGTTTATTTATGATTAAGCGAAGCTTGTACATTGTGCTGGTGTCAACTCTACGTCCAAGTGCGCATTTTGGGTTCGAGTTTGAAGGAACAGTAAACTCAGTCGTCTAAATATATTCATATTTTGTTAAGAATTATAACAAAAATTGTTTCCGAATTCATTCGTGTTACTTAATATTTTTGGAAAAAACAAACAAAGGCGTGCGGAAGTTTTGGTTTTCTATGGTATTAGGGACCTATAGTTTGTTATGTATCCTTTTATTAAATAGGACCCCAGTGTGGTATTCAGTTCCTTTCAAATACCTCCAGTGAATGTAAAAATGCTCTTATAAAGTTATCTCTCTGAAAGAATCTTTGAAGTCTTAGGAGTCTCGATGAAATGTTAACTAAACAAGTTAAAATATGGCCTTTGGAAGCTTCTTGCTGGTTACAGGCATAAAACATTCACTATTGCCTGATAATATAAAGAATCCAGAAATCGATTTCTGTCAAAACTCGAGAAATCTTTTCACTTTCCTACCATTTCAGAAAATGGTACCAATTTCTCGTTTAAACTATAGTTACATAACTATATTATCTTTGCTTCTTTCTTTGAAAGTATTTAAAAATATATAAGCATTATATTTTTAACTAACTTCTATACTGCCTCTCGTGCCATTATTTAATATTTAAACGCACAGAGCACGTTTGTCTCTATACCAGTGTGTTTCAACCTTTTTCATGTCACGACCCTTTAGTATCGGCAATAATTTCGCGACCCCCTTCTAACTTAGGGTACATATTGGTTAAAAATTCCCACAATCAACTACTGTAACTTTGGAGTGTTTGATTCTATTTGGAACCAATGAGATTTAGCGCCCCCAGGGGGTCTTGACTCACGCATAGAAAAACACTGCTCTATAGTATGGATTTAAAAAGTCTTTTTCCTTTATTTTCACGTTTCTTGATGGATAAATGATATTAATCGAAATTATAAAGACAAATGAGTAAGGGAAAAGACTGCACGATAACATTTTATTATTAGTTTGTAAGGGTATGAGTATGTGATTCACAAACACGATGAGGAGAGCACGTTAGCGCAGTGGTTAAGATATTGACCGCTGCGCTGCGTGTCGTGGGTTCAATTCCCACACGGAACAATTATTTGTATGACCAAATAGCTGTTCCGGGTCTGGCTGTTTGTGTGTGTGAATTTATATGTTTTTAAACGCACCCGCGGCACGGGCGATACCTAGTGTAAGGCAAAATTTAAAAAAATATCCTACGTTTTGGGTAAAATAACAGGCGTCGTTCGAATTAACTTAATATTCCGACATAACCTTTTTTTTTTTAAAATAGCTTTTGCTCCTAGGACTTTCTTCTGTATGTATCGTGGGCGCGCTTACAAGCATATAAACTCATATACACAAACAGCAGACCCGGAACAATTACTTATCGCGAAACACATAAAAAAATCTAATACAACATTACGCCTTTTTTGGGCTCCGTTGCGGTCGGATAAGAAAATACCACTCTGGTATTTGCTATGATAAAGGTGGGTTCTAAAGCCGGGTGTCTTTAGAACCCAGTTTCAACTGGGCTTCTTCAATAGTTAAAATGTATGTGAATCACACACTTCTCCGGTTCCACAACAAAGAGTTAACGTACTAACTATCAGTTAGTTTGACTTAATCCTTAGTTCTGTAGTGAGATGGTCGGTAACGGTAAAGTAAAAACATATTACACTAACGTCACTGTTAGTAGATATTATAGTTTCATTGTGTAGGAGTTTGTGGAACTGGCCACTTGGTCGACAAGACGTCAAGTAGATGGATTATACTCGCTTATAAAAACAAATTGGGAGCCTCCTCCTAAGTTTTAGAGTCGATTTGGCTAATTAGTTTTATAAAACGGTCTTTAAATGCTAGTCATAAAATCATCACAAATTTTATACTGGATCTATCAAAATTATCTGGAGTTTTAACTCAAGCGTAAATTGATCTATTTTAATCGCAGCAGAAATTGAGTAAATCGATCTGTTAGGTGCGCATTTACTATGTATACTTGTGAGCAATAAATCCGGGGCTGTGCAATGAAAACTGTGGAAAGAGAACTAATTTATAATTGGATAAATCTGGCTACTATAAAATTTTGGGTCTCAGTATATTTATTCAATGTAAACATTTATAGATTCAGATTTTGGAGATTTTAAGTTTATTTTTGTGCGGCTGGCCTCGATTCATAGCTCATGAGTATAATAAAAATCTCAACAATCGACATTCTTAGCGATATTATGAGCCAAACTATAATCATCACAAACTTGCCATCACAAAGCCATAAGCGAGTTTATTATAAGTCGTGTAGCTCTGTACACAATGGTTTACGCTGAACATAAACATCATAGAAGGGGCCTTCAATAAACATCTTCACACTATAAGCATGATGGACAGCCCTCTGTGCAGAGCCTGCATGGAGGCTGATGAGACAGTTGCACATATACTCTTCGAATGTACAGGCGTCACCCAGACTAGAAGTAAAACCATAGGGGCACCAAGATTTTACACAGATGAACTCAACAAGCCAGGAGACTTGTGAATGGGCTCTGGAGGGAGGTGGGCTGGTTGGAATAGCCGCCAAAGGCAGCCATGGTCCACGCACAATGGTCCACTAGAGGGACTGAGTGCGGAAACGAAACCAGTAACATAGAACATAACGGCCTTCAATTAATCAAATCAAAAGCCATTTATTCAAATTAGGCTGAGAATCAGCACTTTTTGAACGTCAATATTACATAAGACAGTCCCCTAAAACGCCCACCCTTCGACACTTCCTAGTGCTTTCGCTGGGAAGAAGAAGTGGCGGAACAAACTCCCCAGCAGCACAGCTGTCTGTTCATTTAAAAAAAAAAAACACATGACTTTATACAATACTATGTATAGTGATGAACACAAGAAAATACAACAACAATGAAATTATTTACCATATGCCAGCTAGCCACCACAAAATACCAGCAAAGCAAATATCGGTATCAAGTTAAAAATTAAGCCCTTAGTCGCAGCTGTCCTTGTTGAACGTTTGACAGGTGTTATGGGTAGTCAGAGGCCAAGGGGTTACAAGGGGTACCAAGTTACATGCGGTACCAAGTTACACTGAGTTGTAGAAAACATATAACAAGTCGCTTCATGTACAAAATTGGTACTTTGCTGCATCCGGACATGGCTATTGGCATTGCAGATGATTAAATGGTTCTTATCCAATCCATCATTATTACTTTTACTTGCATATAGCTGCTTCGTTTGTATAGAGGTCGGAAGCGCTATGTGATGTCTTGGGTTCGATTCCCTCGTTAAGCAAAGCGTTTGACGTTTTTCAGCTGGAATTTCTCGCGATTTTATGTTACAGGATCTCCCTTTTTAAACTTGTTCATCGTAATCCATTGTGTAACGGGAGTGTCAAACGTAATAACGTTTGGTCAATTTTTGTGTTCATTTATTTTGTTAACAATAATCTTAATGCTTACTAATCTAGTCTTATTTTATATTATTTTACCTCTTTCTGTTAAAAGCATTAAGGTAATTGGCAGCTAAGGGTCGGCCTAACTTGCTAACTTATTAAATTGGAAGAAAATGTGAGCCGACCCTTGTATTTTATTTTTGTTGATATTTTGGCAGCTGTTTTCCAGTATATTAATGTCGATATCACATGTACATAATGTTTGATTGTTTATTTTTTTAAGTTCTGGTCACACTGTCGTATATATAACATTATTTCTTGTTTATGCGAAACCCGAAACACGTGTCCAGTATTTTTAAGTAAAGAATCTACATATGTATGTACAAAATTTCAAAAAGATATAATGAAAAACCACAAAGTTATGAGCTTGCTGCTTGGTTGTCCCAACTGGTCTGGTATGGTCAAAGCTTTGCTCGAGCGGGCGAGCGCGGTGCGTTGACCTCTGGCGTCAGCAGTTGCGCGCGCGCAAGTACTATGATCTATAGTAAGCTGCTTAGCGCGCTGGATAACCACACTGCAACAGTTCCTAAATGTATTTGGGAAAAAATATAACATGGTGTAAAAATGATTGGAATCAATTCAGTTGCTTATTCTAAACAAACTGTATTCAGGTTTCGCATAAAGAAAAAGTAAGGTTGTATAAGCACAGTCACAACTATTGTAAAATGCTTCTGGAATTATTTGAAAAAGTTTTGTTTAACAATCGACAGTGTGTACGTTTACTTATTTTGTTAATGATGTCCAGTGTATATGTGTCCTTTTTGCATTGCTAAATAATCATATTGCATCGACAAGTAATACATTAAAATTATAAAATTACTAATACATGTACTTAAAATGGCTTCAATAATAAGTTAATTCGTTAATCCTGAAAAGTACACCTTATAAAAAAGTCTTCAGTTCTTCTTGAAAGTTCATGTTCTGACTCTGAACTCTATACAGAATAAGTTTAAACAAACCTTTTTTATAGTAATTTGTTCAATCGATTTTGACTTTTATTCCATAGGCATAAGGATGACACACACAACTATTTACTGCAGCTACCATTTTGTTATGTCACCATCGCAATAGAAGTCAAAATCGCTTGAATGGGCTGTAAAAAAAGATTTCTTTAAACGTGGAATCATATTCCGGGTATAAAAGATCCATCTATCAATTTCATATGAACACGAATTAATTTATTGAATGCATAAAGTCACACATATACTTATGACTCAAAATATTGCCATCACGAAGTACAAACATACAAATTAATTTTATGTGAAAACAGAGGTTTATTTTTAATTTTATTTTTTTGCTATTTTTTTTATTAAACCCTTGGCGAGTATCGAGTTTCATGACAACTCGATGAAAGTGACTCTTGTGGAGCTTATTTTGTTTTTTTAAATGCATGTTACTTAAATTTGAGTAAAGACTGACCTTATAACTTTTATATGATATTAGCCGCCCCAACTGGTTGTTAATATCAAAATTCTATTATCTTATTTTATCTTCTCACTCGAAACTCGCCAGCCACTCGACATTTATTGTTTATGATTATTTTAATAAAATTGGAAACAGAATACTTGTACCAGTATCCAACGTTCTAAAGTTTATTATCCCTTGAAGTATCCATTTGAATCTCATCATATTAAATTATATCATGACATTTATATTTTAAAGTCTAACTTAACAAATACTGGTACAATTTCTCTGTCTCCCAGTTACGGTTATGGTTCTTAAACTCTCACCGCCATTTCGGTTATTTTTGGTTAATACATTTGCTTAAAAAAACAATTGTTTTATTTATAACTAACTGTCTTGGAAGTAAATGTATTTAGCAAAAATAACTAACTCATTACCCCCTGTATATTTACAAAATAACATCATGCTGTATATGTAGAAAAAAAAATGGAGATATCTGCTGATCCATCCAGTTAAAATCTCACTTTGGATATTTAGATGTTATGAGCTAGAAGTGAGTTTCTTTTGACATGATGCTGTGGACCTCCGGCAACTTACTTCAGCTAGGTTTTCGCGGTAATTGTTTTATATTTTTACTCGTGCCTTCTCTGTATGAGAAGAGCCCTTTATCTTGCAGTCATACTATTACAGGCAGACTAAAAGAAATATGAAATAGTTACTACTAAAAGACCTGCCATAATCCAAATGTGTCATACATAACATTTCGTTATATCAACAAACAATAGCCCCGGTTTCCTTTTACATATAGGGCAAATATGGATGTACTATTCACCACCCTCTAGTCCTACGTAGAACACAGCGTTATGTTATAAATAGGTGATTATATAGCATTCACATACATAAATCCGAAATGTACTGAAAGATACGCATGTTATACCAAACATATTTTAACGCAACACCATACTTGCAAGCATATCTCACGTTCGATATTTGAGGAAGTAATTCCAAACATTGTCAAGAGATGGCGTTGTTATAAAAATAAGCGCGCAGTGACCTAGATAGTCGAGGAGACAGATGTCTGGTTTTTATAATATGTGTGTCGTGAGCTCGATGTCTGACTGGAGACTAATGTTCGGCCTACATTCTTGACTGGGGTTGTTGTGATGAAAGAATTACGATTCACAGAAAGATACTTTATGATTAAGTATAATAAAGTTCTTCTAGTTAAATGATTATGAGTAGAGTATGGTCGAGGTAAAGTTAATTAGCACTTTTAGAGAATACTTGAGACATTTGCTTAAAACGGCAGCTCTTCAGCTGGGCCGAACTGTCGCATGAAACTGTCCAGCAGCACAGCTGTCTGTTTAGTTAGAAGAGTCCGTTCCATTGTGTCCGTAAAGGCTATGGAACAGATAAATCGAAGTGTATATAGAAATAAAAAAGCAAAAGGGTGTGTTAAATAATACTTAGAGAGGATGATACATAAGTTTGTTAAACCAAAACGTTGTGAATGTCATGTCATGTCATGTTCAGCGGATGCAAATAATATGAAACATATTTTTACAAATGAGTCAGTTTTTATTTATGCAAACATGATGTGTGGGACGACGGCGTTGCGTATTATTTAATAAAAAACGTTCATCGTAATATTTGAGGCATGTTTAAAATCTTGCTGTATGCATTGTATAATGTATCAAAACAATTTTTTCTATATCAACATTAAGCCTGCAATACATGTTGGTCGAGCTTAGACCAGCGCGAGCCTAGGCAAATTGATACAAGGCAAGCGCTACTGTCTATACGTTTGGCAAGTTTGAAGGAAACCAATACAATTGGCCAACATAGACGAGCTTTGAGAAGACGCCCACATGTTGGGCCCTGTCATAAACATGTGAATACTATTGGCCGAGCGCGCGCGAGCGCCTTTGATTTGTGCTGAAAAACCGACACCGCTCCGAAGTGAGGCCAGTGATCGCGAGCGACTGCGAGTGGAGGCAAGTTACGTCAAATGAGGTCTATACACGTTGGCGCTTGTCTTTACTCAGCCAACTAGGCGAGCGACACCGAGCGATAGCAAGACAAGGCAAATAAACTCTAGATGTTGGTATTGGCCTTCACTCGGCAACGCTCGGCCAACATGTATTGCAGGCTTTAGGAAACGTAAAGCGTTTGTAGACTAGTACACGCATTGTTACACACAATACACGTATTCAACCACGTATTATAAAACAAAATCAATAATTCAATGAAGAACATAACCATGGAGTTATTTGTCTATTCGTTTTTATAATAATAAAAAGTTAAAAAACTAAAACCCAACTACGACAAAAAACGACGCTGAAAAAGTATAAAACAAGATTTTCAGAATACTGAACTGAAGAAAGTTGCTAATATCGTTGCAAGTAAATGGACACAGTAGACTCTACCAAGATGCCTTCGTTGTAAATTGACAATAATGTCTTACGATACTATTCTGAAGTATGCAATATTCACTATTTAGAGATAAATTTTCATGTTTGGAACACCGCAGTCACACGTTATGAAAGTGCTACGGTAGGTATATGTAACGTGTGACTACGCCTTTCCAAACATGAAAATTTATCTCTAAATAGTGAATATTGCATACTTCAGAATAGTATAACCCATGTTTGGAACACCGCAGTCACACGTTATGAAAGTGCTACGGTAGGTATATGTAACGTGTGACTACGCCTTTCCAAACATGAAAATTTATCTCTAAATAGTGAATATTGCATACTTCAGAATAGTATCGTAAGACATTATTGTAAATTTACAACGAAGGCATCTTGGTAGAGTCTACTGTGTCCATTTACTTGCAACTATATTAGCAACTTTCTTCAGTTCAGTATTCTGAAAATCTTGTTTTATACTTTTTCAGCGTCGTTTTTTGTCGTAGTTGGGTTTTAGTTTTTTAACTTTTTATTATTTGTACTATTTTGGTGTTAAAGTGTATTTGTGGCGCATAATATTAATAAAAGTTAAATTGACGAACTAAAAACTAGGTAGTTAACATACGACATCTCTTTTGACTTATGTATCGGCGTATAGTAATATGTAGAGATGTCCTATTTTACTATTTCGTAGCACTTGAAGCGTAGCGCGTATAGCAACGGTTTCACCGTATGAAGCTCCCGGTTTTTCGTAGTAGCGACGCACATTTGCGTCGATGGCACCGAATGGGTCATGAATTAGTGGATGAGGCCGTTAGTATAAATAGATTGGATGTTTTTCTAACGGTGGTAGGCCATAACATCGGCTGCCGGCAGAAGTTACCACCCACCAGACAAAGTCTTGCCGCCAAGCGATTCGTCGTGTTCCAGCATGATGTCTGGTGAAGCCGTACAGAGGACGCGTCTGAGCACTTTGTGTTGCGTTGTGTGGCGAGTACGATGCGCCAAATGTTGTTGTGTCGGGAGTTTGGTCGTGGAGAGTCTCCAGATCAATCTCCCTCTGGCGCAGCATGGTTGGTCGTGTTGCTCTTGGATTTAACATTGCATCACCTGGCTCAACTGCCGTCATCCTTGCTATTCCTAAGTTTTTTAAGTGAATAGGCTTAATAAACTAGTGCGCAGGCATCAAGGATTGCGTCACTGCTTACCATCAGGCGGGATTGCAGTCAAGCGCTAGTTTATAATTATTTAAAAAAAAAAACTTATATTAAGAGGACCTGGGAAGATTTCTTAATCTATCTAATTCTGCTAACGATCGACTGTCATGTGGATTTTTAAGTAATTTATTATGATCCAAGGCACTTATAAATAATCCCTCTATGGTTTTAACTCTACTGAGAGCGACATAGGCCTATCCTTGAGCAAACAATGACTTTCCTAGATCTGTAACTTTTTTATCTAGAATACAACCTTGTAATTTATGTACAGTACAACCCCAAGAAAGAATCAGCGGGAGCATTTTACGCTGAATTTGCCCAGAACCCCTCAAGCCGTCAAATTCAGTGAGGCAAGGCTCGATTTTGATAAGTCCGTTAGTATCTGCTTTTATGGATGCGTCGTCAAATTGTATGAGAACAGCGCTTGGCTGTTCTCCTGTTCCAACTGATCGCGCCGAAGAGCAGGCCATTCGAAGGCCTTCACCACTCCCATCGCTCCGTTTACCAAACCCTGGTTTACATTCAAATTTCTACGAAGCATTACTAGGGATTATGTACAAACATAAAGTACTCGTGAAGCTCTTTCAGATGATACCAAATACGGTATATTTATTTTAATTTTGTATTAACATAGAACTTTTGTCCGCTAGAGGGCGTAATACTAAATTTGGTGACAAGCTTTATAGCTCATAACCAACAGAATATCAAGGCCCTTCTAATGGTTCTGCAGTGGTCTTATTCTGATAAGTAGTAAAGAAGCTATCTATGAACGAAAAGATGTGAATTAGATGCAATCAGCCCATGAATACAGGTAAAGTCACAAGTAAATGCTAGTAATATATATATATTCAAAATGTACAAGTTAAGCCCTTTCAAATGATACCAAACACGGCATATTTATCTTAACTTTATTTTTTTACTCTATATATTTTGTCCGCTAGAGGGCGCCACGTTAGATTTTGTAAAACTCCATATAGCCTATAACCAGCAGACAATTAAGACGCTTCTAATGATATATCATTTATCGAATTCGAATGAGTAGTTTAGAAGTTACGAGGGAACAGATGAACATACATACATACATACATACATACATAGCCTGTCAAAATCATAACCCTCCTTTTGCTTTGCCGTAGTCGGGTAAAAATGATCTCAGGAATGAAGAATCTACGCTTAGGATTTTCTTAAAAAGCTTCCACTGTTTTTGTACAGACGACAGCTCATCAAGCTACTACAATCTGTCAGATTTCTTTATTAGAGTTTAAACTTTATCTCTAAAGACTGTTTTACACAGTGCAATTTAATTAATTGTCTATGCTATCTTTACTTCCTTATTTTATATTATAAATGGGAAAGTGAGTTTGTTTGTTCCGCTTCCACGCCGTAACTACTGAACCGATTACTTTGTAATTTTGCAGACGTAAAGTTAGAAGTCCGGATTAAATGATAGGGTACTTTTATCCCGCAGAAAATTGATGTTCCCGAGGGAAATCTAAGAAGCGCGATATAACCTAATACCACGCGGACGAAACCGCGGGCGGAAAGCTAGTATACAATAAAATTGATGCAACAGATGTCTTGTATCGTCTAAATGGTGTTTAGACAATGCAAGTGTTATTATTGCTGCAACTTAATATAATAGAATACTCTTTATTATGTACACCATATAGATTACAGAACATAAATATAAAGATTTACAAAGGGTGACACAATGCGCGGTCTTATCGGTAAGAGGGATCTTTTACAGACAACCTTGAAGTCCTAGGCAATGAAATTGCACCGTGTAAATCAGTCTTTAGGCTTTAAGGCTCAAAGTTATGAAGCTGAAAATTTTTGACAGTTTCGGGTAGCTTGACCTGCTGTCGTCCGTACCAGGCCGACATGCGTACTTTTAAATAATGATATTAATAATCTGTCTTTCTTTCCACAGGACATCCTTCTATCCCTGGCCAAGGCAGTGGCTAACACGACCGCGGCGCTAGTGCTGAAGGCCAAGAACGTGGCGGCACAGTGTCGCGACGACCAGCCGCTACAGAACGCGATCATCTCCGCCGCCACGCACTGTGCGCTCGCCACTAGCCAGCTTGTCGCCTGCGCCAAGGTAATCAGAAACTAAAACAAATGGGTTTCCATATGAAAAAGATAGAAAATCCTGCATACATTAGTTTCGAATATACAATATGTAAAGAAAACCCATCTGTGAAGGTATTGTTAGGTATCAATAACTGATTTTCTGTTTTTCTGATTTTTTGCTTTTTTTTTTGCTTTTGCTTAATAAAGCCGGGCTAAACTTAAAAAAAACCCAATAAATAAAATTATTTCCCAAAAGGAGGTACCTTAATACATGTGCGGTAGGCAATACATGCGCGGGCGAAGGGGAGCAGGTTGGAATTAAAACGCGAAAAGAAAAAAAAAAGATTATTTCAAAATTCATTAGTATTATTACTATGATGATCATGTAAAAATTATTATTTAATTTTTTTTATATAACTACTGCATTAGTTATGTCGACGGTGCGGTGTGATGGGTTAGATTCCAGAACAAAGTTCTATTGGTTGTTGGAATCTGTGGAAATGCATTCTGAGTTTGTGCCAACTCAATAACCCATTCAGGGACAGCAGAGATATTGGTTTGTTTGTGGTCCAGGTGGTAGCCCCGACCCTCCACAACCCAGCGTGTCGAGAGCAGCTGACGAACGCGGCGCGGCAGGTGGCGCAGGCTGTGGAGAGGTTGGTGGAAGCCTGCAGCAACGTGCCGGAGTCGGCCGCGTCAGGTATCTAACGTGCTTTAGTAGAACTAACAAACTGACTATTTAGGTCATATTTTAAATAAACTGTAAATGTGTTTTAAAATAAATTCGTGGTGGTCTAGTGGTTACAACACCTGCCTCTCAAGCTTGAGTGTGCGGGTTCGATTCCAGGTCAGGCAAGTACCACTGTAACTTTTCTATATGTACTTTAGTATATCTTGGACACCAATGACTAATTACAAGATGAAGGAAAACATCTTGAGGAAACTTTAAGTCTGAAATCGCCAACCCGTATTGAGCAAGCGTTTTAGCAAGGTGATTACGCTCAATTCTTCTCTGTATGAGAGGAGACCTATGCCCAGTAGTGGGACGATAAAAAGGTTGATGATGATACAAACAATAATAATTGTAAAAAGAGAAAATAAATAAAACTATAACCTTAAATTCTACATACAGATATTTAACGATGTTATTAATTAATATTTAGTAAATGATAGCATAAGAATTTAACCTGAAAAGGGTTTGTTTACACTTTGATCGGATACTTTCAGTCTAACTGAATGCTGTTGAAAACCAGTCATTTTCATAAAGCGACTGTTTGACAAAATTAAGTGGTAGTGGGCGAGGCACATTGCTCGTAGAACCGATGGCCGATGGGGCAGTAAGGTTCTGGAGTGGCGGCCACGTACCGGAACACGCAGCGTAGAGAGGCCCTCAACAAGTTGGACCGACGAACTTGTATAGGTCGCGGGAAGCCGATGGATGCGGGCAGCACAAGAACGGTCATTGGGGAAAGCCTTGGGAAGGCCTTTGTCCAGCAGTGGACCTCTATACACTGAAGAAAAAGCCTGTCTGTCTGACCTCCAGTGGGTAACATGATGCAATGCATAAGACTATTTGTCAAACTTTCAAGCTTCTAACTAACTACCCGTAATGACTATCCAAGAGCTAGGTACCAATGCCAACTGGTACCCATATTATATGATATTTAAAACAACCTATACCATAATAAATGACGTGTTTCCTTTTCAGGTGTGGAACACTTGACCGCGGCTGCGCACAGAGTCGCCGAGGAGTTGGAGCGATTGTTGGCGCATTGTGATTTAGGTGAGTACCACCGGAGCTTCATAGCATTAAATTAAGCCAGCAAGCAAGCAAACGCTATGTGCGATAAAAAATACACTAGTGGAAACTAAAAGACCTTTAATTATGTTATTTCTCTCAACTGTAAATAATATGAATGTTTTGCTTGGCCGTCAGACCGTCGCGCACAACAGCCGACAGTGACGGAGCGCTCGGTGGAGAGCGTGATGACGGCCAGCGAGCGTGTGGTGGCGGCGGGAGACCCGGCCGACATGGTGCGACATGCCAGGCTGTTGGGACAAGCCACGGCGCATCTCATCACTAACATCAAGGTACGTACAGCGTGTGGTGGCGGCTATTAGAAAAAATATATAAGGCCGGCCATACAGGGACTGCTTGTAGCAGTCAGGAACGACTGCAAGAGCTGTCCGTGTATGGCCGGCCTAAAGATGCAACACAATGCACACATTCTAGCGAAGAGATCGTCGCCGCGGTCTAACAATTATATGTTTTAATGTTGTAGACTAACTAACAGAACAAAAATGTCTAAACCACGTTTATATTTGGCAGACGGAGGCCGAGTCCCAGCCCTCAGACTCCCAACGCAAGTTGTTAGCGGCCGCCAAGCTGCTGGCCGACGCCACCGCGCGGATGGTTGAAGCGGCTCGACAGTGTGCCTCCTCGCCACAGGTACGTCACGTCACATTACGTCCCATCTGACCAAATCGATCACAACATTAGTCCATATACAATATGTAAAGAAAACCCTGTCCGATCCGTGAAGGTATTGTTAGGTATCGACAACTGATTTTACTAATGCCTTCAACAAAAGCGGGCTAATTTTTTTTTTAAATCCCCTTAAAAATATGTAAATATTATTTCGTATAACGAGGTAAATTACGCAAGGCACGGCCCGCGCGAGGTCACTTTTTAAAAAAATACTTTTTTTTTATGTAAATTATAAACTAGCGCTTGACCGCAATCCCGCCTGATGGTAAGCAGTGACGCAATCGTTGATGGTAAAGCGCACTAGTTTATTAAGAGCCTTAATTTTGGGGAAGCTTGAATTAATTCGCGGAAAAAAGAGATTATTTCAAAATTCATTAGTACTATAAGTATAATGATTATGTCAAATTTAATATTTTATTTGGTCATGTGTATACGTAACTTTTATTATCCTTATGGGTCGGACAGGGTTTTCTTTACATATTGTATGTAGTTATATAACACAATGAATCCCTCATTTCCTTCACAACAATAGTTATTTTGGCCTATTCAAAATTTAAAACTAACAAATGCTTTATACCATAAAAGTGTGACCTTGTATTTCCCTAATTTCACTTAATGAACAAGCATACACAGAATACAACTGTTGAACAATGCATAGTATGTTATTAATAAGTTACCATTATCATTTGTTTTACAGGATCGTGAAAAGCAGGAAGCTCTTCGCAAGGCAGCGGAGGAACTTCGCTACATCACCGTGGACTACGCTCAAGGACAAGACATCGTGGGCTCACAAGTCGCGAGACTACAGGTGACAAACAAACATATTTATGTACTACTCAATATACAACGTTATTTTTTGTTTTTGAGAAACCCGAAACACATGTCCTGTGTTTTAACTAAAGAATCTATGTACAAAATTTCAAAAAGATATCATGAAAAACCACAAAGTTATGAGCTTGTTATCTGACTTGGTTATCCTAACAAAAATATTTTGAACGCGGAGCTCGCCCGGCCGGGGCTGTGTCTCACGCACCTAGTACTATGATCTAACGTCAGCTGAGTTGTGCGCTCGGCTACCACACTGCAACTCACATAACATGGTGTAAAAATGATTGGAATCGATTCAGTTGCTTATTCTGAACAAACTATATTCAGGTTTCGTATAAAGAAAAAAAAAAGTTTTATAACAGAGTTCTGAGGCGACAGCAGGTCAACTTACCCTAAACTGTCAAAGATTCCCAATCAACCTTGAGCCTTAATTCTTTACTGTTAAAATTGAAAATCTAATTAAGAAATTTTACAGATTGTAGTAGCTCGATGAGTCTGTACTTATCATTATGAACAAATTTTATAATATCAAGCAAAAAATAATGGCGTAAAATCTCATGTCACATTGTTTGCAGCTGATTGAGAATGAATAAAACCGTGATGATATTAGATATGTATAAACTAATATTTATGTGTTTTCCTCAGGAGAGTGCCCGTCAAGCCGCTTCAAGCGCTACACAGCTCATCACTTCAGCTCAAAACGCGACTCAGTTCAACACTAATAAGTATACACAGGTATGAAAGTTTAAATTCTCCTAAACTGAGGGACTTTTAAACTGTTCACAAAGTGATTTCAGTCTGAGTCTGTGAAAAATACCTATACTTAAAATATATTTTTGGCATCGATTGTCGCTGCGATGATATTAAAACTAGATTTTGAAGGTTTTTAAATTGTATTTAACATATTGTTTTCTTCTGTTCTCCAGGAAACCCTGATGGAAGAGTGCAAGACCCTGACAGAACAGATTCCCCGTGTAGTGGACGCGGTTAAGGTATCCAGCATGAGGCCGGGAGAGGCAGCCGCGCAGCTTGATCTGATATCTGCTTCTGAGGCTTTCTTACAGGTATGGTATTTCACAAATGGACTAAATCTATGTCGAAAAGCTTGGGATCGCTTCCAACACGTTACTGTACTACATATATCTGTGTTCTATTGTCCCTTACAGCCCAGTGGGCATGTGATTGCCGCGTCCCGGGGGGCGCTGCCCACGGTAGTGGATGGCCCCACCGCCAAGCATCTCGCCGACACCACCCATACCTTCACCTCCAGCTGTGCTGAGCTCAGGTAACACCATACAACATAAACATCGTTTCAATTATCATAAAAAAAATCGGTTGTCTATAAAGTCGGTTCACTGATGATGGTTGAACGTGACAACCTCATAAGACATCCGCCGCAATTATCGTTGCTATAAACAATGGTCGACCTCCGTGGCGCAGCTGTCAACACGCCTGCCTGCGAAGTTGAGCCCCGGGTTGAATCCTCGGCCAGATCATGATTGAAAACGATCTTTTCCTGATTGGCCTGAGTCTTGGATGTTTATGTATACCTATATTATAAATATAGTATCGTTGAGTTAGTATCCCATAACACAAGTCTCGAACTTACTTTGGGGCTAGCTTAATCTGTGTGACTTGTCTGTATATATTTATTTATTGACACCACATTCACTTTTCACTGCACTTCATACTCGACGAAAACATGTAAATGTATTATTGTATAGCAGCCTGCTGTCCACGCGGACGTATCACTCACTCAAGTAGGAGAGTGACAGATGTTGAACCCTGCCGAACGCGGAGGCCTCTTTGACGTTCGTTCCGCGCTCTCGCTTGCACTTCAAGTCTTAAATGGAACGCCTCAGACCGAGGTAACAACGCATGAGTCCTGTTTTTCGTGCGTGCAGTCGGCTTCAACGAATTATAAGACGTAGTTGTCACGTCAAAAAATGATGAAATGTCAATTTTTAGATTTTCTGACCCATTTTGTTTCCCCAATAGATCAGCAGTAGGCCGCGCCCGCATATCCTGTAAGGGCCTAGAGCTGGACGCAGCAGCAGAGATCATCAAGTCTTTGCAAGCCGAACTTGATGAGTTAGAGGAAGCTGCCAGAGCTTTTGAACTCAGACCTCTACCTGGCCAGACGGTAAGACATTGTTCAATTCTTGTTACTATTTACATTAAAAAAGTGTTTTTTGGTGACTGCAGTAAACGATTTGACTTTGAATAATGGAAAATTTTTAGTAATTATTTCAAATTTTGTCGCAGTTTCATTTTGGCGACGAACAAATGTCAAACACTTATTATCGACACGATTGGTGTAGTAGCTAAGCGATCGACTGCTGCGCCACGTATGGCGGGTTCGATTCCCGCACTGAATATAAATTTGTATAGCCTACAATTAATTGTGCCGGGACTGGCTGTTTGTGTATATGAGTTGATATGTTTGTAAAGGCATACAAACACGATACAGGAGAAACATCAACATTACAAAGTTAACGTTACGAAGTTACTTCACGTAATCCTAGAAGTGCTTGTTACAGTTGTCTCTGTAGATGTTCTCGATTATCGCTTTTTTCACTTCAATAGTCATATGTAGACTGACTGAAGCGATAAGTCATGTTGCTTTATATATTGAAGTTAATCGAATATTCCAGATCTATCTAGAATTATTAATAATAAGGATTTCCAGTATATTTCGTTTACAGCGGCGGTTTACAGAAAACGAAGTTTCTAGTAATTTCGATGATGATTCTTCGTTGTCAATATTGATGAAACCTGACCGTTCGATAGGTCACCTTAGTTTTTGCAAAGCATTTTTAGATCGTACCTGTACAATGCCTAGATCTCAAGATAAAGGGTTTAAAAGTTACGTAGAACATGTCGCACAACATTAAACCTTATACCATTGACATAAGAAGCATTGGTAAGAATCCGTTGTGTCCCCAGGCGGAATGGGCGTCTTCGACGATGAAGACGTCGTCACGTGCGGCGGCGTCCCACACGGCCCAGCTGGTGTCGGGCGTGCGTCACCACGAGCCCGCCGCGTGTGGCCGGGCCGCCGGCGAGCTGGCGCAATCGCTCAAGGACTTCACGCAGGGACTGCGGGCCTCCGCCGCTCTGCACCACGACCAGCCACGGAGGGACAGGTAACAAACTTAGAAACTCTACACCTTCAACATCGTCCAATAATTAGTAAGCTCATCGTCCATCGATCTATAGGATGCACTTTGGAGAGTTTTTTTTTTCTATAAATTATAAACTAACTCTTAACCGCAATCCCGCCTGATGGTAAGCAGTGATGCAATCGTTGATGGTAAAGAGCACTAGTCCATTAAGAGCCTATTCACTCTAACCTTGAAGACACTCAATTTATAGTCTGACGGTAACAAAACCGCTGGCAAGATGAGCAAGGGAATTGCATGATTTGATTCCACCATCGGACGACCCGTCATACGGCGAGTTTCCACCCTTACGTTGTTAACAACACTACGATCAGGACGAAGCGTTTCCTTCCTCTTTTATATCGCTAGGGACTGGAACAATTTGCCAGCGACGGTTTTTCCGTCGGACTACAATTTGAGTGTCTTCAAGCCTAGAGTAAATGGTCTCTTAATAAACTAGCGCGCTTTACCGTCAACGATTACATCCCTGCTTTCCATCAGGCGGGATTGCGGACAAGCACTACTTTATAATTTAAAAACAAAAGTAAAAAGATCAGCTTCAAAACAAAGGTCCGATCTTTCGCTTCCTCGCCAGATCATCCATCATTACTCATAGTTATTTCTCCTCTATTCTAAACCCATTCTCTCTATACAGGGTGATCAAATCAGGACGACAAGTGCTGTACTCCTCACAGACCCTCGTGGAGCACGTCAAGAGATACCTGACCACCTCGGAGACTGTCGACACCACCTCTATCATGAACATCGCTAAAGATATATCTCAGGTAAGCCCTCATATAAACATTTCTTATGTAATTACTTTTCAGGACAACACTTTGGGTACTTTTAACTAAGATTTAGCATTACCGATTAATTAACGAATTACTGTCATAATTGTACTCTTCAATATAGAAACGTTATTAAAGAATTATGACATCAGGTAATGTGTAACGAAATTCAAATCTTATTTTGTTTTTCAAACTTCATTTTGGAAAATCATTCAAATCTGTTTAGTGGGTTTTGCGTGAAACACATTCATCCATATAAAGTTTATCCTTTATTATTGTACTAGCGACCCGGCCCTGCTTCGCACGGATGCAATGCTGATACTAAATACACTACAGAAAAACTGTCAACGTTGTTTAAAAAACATAGCATAGTATTTTTAAATCTGGCTCTCTCTCTCTCTCTAAAAATGGCGATATTGATCTATATTAAATCAACAAGGTATTAAATTAGATAAGGGTTAATGCTGTGTTGGTTAAAATCGCTTCGAAAATTAGACAATATTTGTTGAAAAAAGTAAACGACAAAAAATCTTATTGTCGGATATCCACAAGAGATACACATATACCATCGCGGACTTTTCTGTAGATCTTTTCAATGTGTACAATATTTAGTACATTATTTTAATAAATCTCGTAGGGTTCAGCTTCCGTTTCACTGCAAACGCGGAACAAATGTAATTATTTGCGACATCACATTAGGAACCACAAAAATAATAGAATTTCTCTCTATATCTGGGATTTGGTCTTTCGATTTATCATCATAGTTACCTCTATTACTGAAACAGCGAGTAAATTTGATATGCATAAACCTCTGTAACTGAGACAACATTGTTTGTTTACTCATTCTTATTCTACCCACAAATTCCACACGTAATTCCAAGTACGTAAGTACAAATTTTGAGCTTCAATTACCTTCAGTTTTAGTTTCGCTTTACTATCATACAGATGTTTATTAGAAAAATGCCAAAACGAAAGCTACAATCGTTATCATTACGTGAAAAACTGAAGTTAATATCCGTTTCTGTTAATGGAACCCTTTGTAAATGAGACAGATGTTTATTTATGCCTGTATATCTGAGACACTGGGTAAGTGGAATACCTCTATAAGTGAAACGACATTGCAGGTCCCTTAATGACTCACTTAACCAGGTTTCACTGTATTTAATGGATGTTATTCTACATATAAACTTTCCTCTTTAATCACTCTACCTACTTAAAAAACCGCATCAATATCCGTTGCTTATACTACATTTTGTGATTCTCTTTGTCCTCAGGGTCTAGAATCAACACTAGAAGCCATCCCGTCGCACACTGAGCTGGACGTCGCCATGGAGAACATTAACGAGACTCTCAACATCCTCAACATGAACGAGTTCCCACCCTCTGACAGGAGCTATGGGTAAGTCACATGTTGTACACTCTTGACGCCGATTGTTTTAAACTTTGACTGTTGAATACAGTAATACTGTCTTTTTGTCATTTCAAACAAAGGTTTAGAAACTTTAATTCTGTCTGATCTGACCAAAATCCCGAGTGTTTTGAGTGCCTAAAAGTTGAACACCTGCGATTACTTTTCAAAGCAAAGTAGTTTTTAAAGTAGCAAAGTTTTGAACCTTATCCCCTTTATTACAAAACATGGTTTAAAAATAAACCATCTAGATAGTTATTCAATTATGCACCTAACAATTATAGAAATACAGTTCTTTATAAAATAACTAGCGACCCGCCCGGCTTCGCAGGGGTGCAATGCTAATTAGGGGATATTCGATATATATCGATGTATTGACAACATCGATGTTTACAATGCGATACATCGAATAGATTCGATGTTTTGAAAATCTATTGATATACTCGATGTATCGATGTTTTTAGTGTTAAAACATCGAATCAACCAATTAAAATTTCCAAGTCTGACCACTAAAATTTTACTCTTACCGACAGCCCCACTTTTATTTTAAAAATGATGGCAACACTGCGTACGAGTGCAATGAGTAGTGTCTTCCTTTTGGTATTATTCT
The DNA here is from genome assembly GCA_017933935.1 of Sesamia nonagrioides. Classification (NCBI taxonomy): domain Eukaryota; kingdom Metazoa; phylum Arthropoda; class Insecta; order Lepidoptera; family Noctuidae; genus Sesamia; species Sesamia nonagrioides. The sequence goes on along the minus strand of JADWQK010001942.1, from coordinate 73,678 downwards.
ATGGTAGTGTCTATGTGTATATACTGCATGGTAGTGTCTATAATGACATTAAAAAAAACTATTACATATGTCAATGTCGGTCGTGTCACGTAATGTCGGCTGGCGCTTTTGTATAGGTTTAAAAATATTGCAATAAAGAATATTGAATGTTGTTAATTGCATTACGTTTTACATTTGCTGTTGTGGATTGAAGAAATTGAAGTGGTTTTTTTATAAATATACCGTTATTTATCACTGATAATAAAATCTTTTTTCACTGATAATAAGATTTTTCTCATGTATGGCTTTTACTGTTTTTTTTTTAAATAATACAATGCTTAAATTAGTTGATTATAAAAAATCTTCAAAAAGTACTCGATTTATACAAAACATCGATGTTTTCTTCCAATACATCGAAAGTAATCGATGTACAGTTTCGATATATCGAATCGAAAAAAACATCGATGTTTTTTCAAAGTGGACACCCCTAATGCTAATACTGAATACATTACAAAAAACGTTAACGTTGTATAAAAAACATAGCGGCCCGCCGCCCAACCGGTTGGTACCGCCGCAAATGCGACGCTTTTTAATATCTTCGAAACTATTTATTGAAATCATGTGCTGTAAAGGGCGATATAAATCTACAATATGTAAAGAAAACCCTGTCCGATCCGTGAAGTATTGTTAGGTATCGATAACTGATTTTAATAATGCCCACAAAGACAGGCAAAACTTGTTGTAATAAACATAGTCTATAATATATCTATGGTATTAATCATCAAGCCTTGCTTATCTCTGGGCATGTTTATGTTTATCTATGGTCATGTGTACTGTAATAGCGGTCTTGTGAATAAAGTTGATTGCGATTTGAAAACTATATTTTAATTATGAACACCATATAAAACAAAATTTAAAAAAAAATCCACCTAAAACAATAAATATTATTTCGCAAAAAGAGGTAACTTAATACATGTGCGGTAAGCAACCCCACTCCGCGGGCGGCGGGGGGCAGGGCATTCGGCACCTGTGACGTGGTCGCGTCGCTATTCGCTTATAATAATACCGGTGTTGTCACTTTTTTAAAAATTACCAAATTTCGGGGAAATTGGAATTAATTCCCCGGAAAAAAGGATTATTTCAAACTTCATTAGTATTGTTACTATGATGATTATGTAAAATTTTATATTATATTTGGTCAAGTGTTTACCTAACCTTTATTATCCTTATGGGTCGGACAGGGTTTTCTTTACATATTGTATATTTAAAAAAATTTGGGGTGAATTATCCTTAACATTTAGGGGGATAAAAAATAGATGTTGTCCGATTCTCAGACCTACCCAATAGGCACACAAAATTTCATGAGAACCAGGAAAGCCGTTTCGGAGGAGTTTAACCACAAACACCGCGACACGAGAATTTTATATATTAGATAACAGCTTAGTTTGGTACTAAGTAACCTCAAGAAAGTTCGAAATACAAATACTGTCTGGAACAAAAGTTAGAGTTTGTAAGGAGCGGTCTGAACATTTCGTGTTTTAATCAGGACTTATTTATGTGCAGCATTTTCTATTCCATTTGTTCTCTTTATGAAATCGGAAATTCACTACTACCGTAGTAAAACCTTACTTACTTACTTTTAGTACCTTTTCTTATAATCTTGTTATTTTGCTCTTAGCGAACTACAAACTGAACTCAATGCAGCCGCTGTAGGCTTGAACACCGCCTCATCAGAAGTAGTCCAGAATGTGGACCGTCCTGCCGCCCTGGCCTCTACCAGCGAACAATTTGGAAATGCCTTCAACAGACTGCTGGGCGTCAGTATGGAGATGGCAGGACACACAGAGGTAGGAGCTCAAAGTCTTTATCATCATCTACCTAACCTCATCCTATATCAGGATCAGCTCCTAGTCCAACCGGATACAGATAATTATTAGTGGTTTTCATGGAGTGACTAAACAGTTATTCCATGTGTTTATCTGACCTCCTCAACCCTTGTCACTCAGCATGATACTGCTTACCTTAACTCACTAGGACAGTTCTTTATGAAGGAGCTGTGTGGCTACCATGAGTTTTCATTACGAATACTCGCTTCAAGGATGTAAGAACTCTCAAACAATAAGAGCGCCAAACGCGTTCGATGCGTATGATCGAGTCTCGTAATGAAAACTCATGGTAGCCACACTGTTTGAAGAAGTACACACATTAAATAAAACATTAGGAGTTTTGGCGGGAAAGTTAAGCTGAGTGTCACGCTCATTTTTCATTGGACTTTTAAATTATTTATACCTATACTCCATTTATTATAACATTAGAAAAAAGAGGCTCGCAGAAGCAGGAGTACAAAACCTTTTATTTTGAAGTCAAGTTCGAACAATTTTAACAAATAATGTATGTGATTTTAATGTAAGTGTATGACTTCTATGTATGGCAAAGCGTATTCTATGTATCTACTCATGACGATGCTTGGAATAGATACATGAAATGAAAAAAAATAGTAACAATCAGTTTATTAAAAACTATTATTTAAGGCTATTAAATAAGGGAAAAGGTTTTGCCACCTTAATGATATAATTAATGGATGTGATAGATATGTGAATTCTTTATTCATCATCCTCTGATGATGATGAAGAAGATTCACCAACGTTAATAATGAATCTTTCTACAACATTATCCATTATACCATCAAGTTGGCAAAATCTTTCCTCTTCTTTAATCGTATGAGCAATGCAAGATTGCCATTTCTCTGCAGTTATATTTGTGAGTGCTTGAGGGAGCAACTGCTTCACTTCCTCTAATTTAAAACATTTATTGTTTTGTGCTACATATCCCTTCACTTGAGCCCATACTAATTCGATTGGGTTGAGCTCGCAGTGGTAAGGTGGGAGGCGCAACACTAACACATTTTTTTCTTTAGCCATCTCATCTACTACAAACTTTTGGTACAAATGTTTTACTTGTTTCACTTTCTCTAATAAAGTGGCCCTAAGGTCTTTTTCCTCAAAAGGAATACTTTTGTTTTTCAGCCACTCCTGAATATCTGCCTTTCGTGTGGCTGTAGTTGGCAGCTTCTCCACTTTTCTTGAATGATATGGCGCATTATCCATAACAATAACTGAACCACTCTCGATTTTAGATAATATTAGTTTGAACCACTTTTCAAAATTGTGTGCATCCATTTCAGAATGGTAGTCTCCATCACACTTTTTGGCTTCAAATATTAGTTCACCATCCATTAAAAACCCATCTGTTGATCCTGTGAAATGAAATAAAAACAAATCAATAATTGTGTACCGGTGGCATAGAATACTTGATTGCTGGAAATAGATTTTAACCTTTAAATAGCAACCGAAATTAATTGCATCATTAATGTCCTTGAACAGATGATTCTAAAACCATAAACATCTTTCTCCGAGGGAAAGTATTAAGACTTAACCAGTTTTAGTGACCGAAAATGCAGTGGTCATTTTATTAATGTTTTGGTAATGTGACAATTGTTAATGAATTAAAAATAAAATAAAAGTTTTACCAATATGGCCAATGATAAGACGTTTCCCTTTTCCAGTTGGGTTCTTTAAACCAGTTGATAAGCCTGCTCGGTGTGCTTCCTTTGAAGACTTAATAGTGGTGTCTTGCCATACCTTGCTTTTTGTGTGTCCTGTTTGTATAATTAAAGTTGTAGATGTAAATGCAATATTAATTCAACTTATGTTGAACTAATAATACTTCACTGTATTGTTTTGCATAAAGGAGGTTTTACATAACTTGATAAGCTATTTACCGAGTTATGTAAAGCCCCCTTCTTCCAGACTTCATAAATATTAGCAGCACTGTACCTTCATTTAGCCAAGTCTCATCTAAATAATATATTTTTTTTTCCTTCATTCCTTAATTTCTTAATTTCATGAAGATATTTCACCCTCCATAACACAATCTCTTGTTTGTCGATAAGGGCACTTTTTCTACTTCTTTTAATATATGTAAATTTTAATTTGTTCTTAATTAAATTATATAAAGTGCTTCTTTTAAAATCGGGTAGAGACTCATCACTATTTACGGCTTCCAGAATCTTATCCAATGTTGGTAATTCATTATCAAAGAAAAAAGAATGAATTTTTCTTCGTATTCCACTTAATGTTATATCATCATATTCATCAGATTTTGAGTATTTCCGTTGGCGAGGAGGGGGTGATTGCAGGCGACCTTTTATATTGTACTCTTTGAGGATATTATAGACCGTTGCACGAGATATGCCTATAAAATGATTAATAGTGTATATTAGTACCTCACAAAGCATGCTATTTTCAAATATATTTATTTTTTATAGTAAAATCCTTAAATTCCTGCAATTTCTGCATTGGATATGATCTTTACCTGCAATTTCTGCAGTTTTATTAATTAACTGCGTCTTATAAGCAGGGGTACCTTCTGGCATGGATCCCTTGACGTCTTTATGAATATTTATAACTGTTGTTTTTTCTGCAGAACAAAGAGGTCTTTGCTTTGATCGCTTTTTCTTGGGAGACAATATTTTAACCTCATGATCAACGTTGGGGCCACGTTTTTTTCGCTGTTGACGTTGCTCAGCTTTACCAGCAGTTTCAGAACGTACATGTTGTGCTTGCAAGCCACTTGGACCTGCACCGAGATAGTCCGTGTTCATAATTCAACAAAACGTACTGTTTTGTATGTACAACACAAAACTAACACTAATAACAATAACAAACAGAAAAACAGTAACAAATGACAACTAAACCACGAATATTCAACAATAACAACGAGAGAAGGCGTAGCATTCACAAGTATCCACAAGCGAATAACGGTATGTCAATATTGACAATTGCAGATAGATGATATTATAAACCAACAAAATTAAAAAACACGTGCTGCCACAACTTAGGAAGGGAATAGGTAACATTTTAGATTTGGTTGAGTTATAGTTACATGAAAAAACGTTTCGGGCGTTGTCTGCCTCTGCTTCTTTTAGATTTTAAGCATTGACACGACATTATTTTATTTAAAAAATAAATAATATTAAATGAAGGACATGTAATTTAAGAACGTAGATGGCTTAAATAAGTACAAATTAGGTGTGACAGTTGCTATTTAAATTGATAATATTTAACTCTACATCAATCTTGACTGTAATAGTGTTTATTGTATTTTTTTGCAAACTGTGCACTTAAAAGAGCCTTTTTTAACTTCTGTCTAATGCTATAATAAATGGAGTATAGTGTTGTTTACTAAATAAAAGTTGGTGATTTATGTAGGAAAAAGTGCATTCAGTAAATAATTCATAAAGAACATTGAGATATTGCAGCATAGTGGCCTCATCATGACTTTGCCTCAAACTCCCTCGTAGACGGTTCACGCGGCCGTCTTTTTCGACATGAATGAAAATTCATTACGTGACATTGGCTACGTGCACAAACCATGCGAAGCCAAAGAAAAAACAAATTTTTTTTTTGCTGTTTCTTTCATGGCAACGCATCTGTGTTGTGTCTGGTTTTGCAGATGCGCTGAAACGTTGACTACTTATGAGCTAAAGGACCGCCAGCCTTCTTACCTATATTGTTGTCAGGAATGACTACATTATTTCCAATTCTTTATTATAATCTTAATAATTATTGTTCTGTTTCAGGATCGCGACGCTCAAACTCTGATGGTGAGCTCTATGAAGAGTGTGACAGTGAACTCGTCCAAACTGCTGGGAACTGCCAAGTCTGTCAGTCAGGTGAGATGATAAGGAGTACAACCTGTTGCCCTTGGTTTCACTCGCGTCCAACTAACTTATGTTTACTGTATCTAAAATCAAAGCCAAAAATGTGCACGACAAAGATTTTTTCCTGAAATAGTATTTATTAATAGGTGTACAAATAAGTTTCCGTCGTTTTTTTGAACATGTGGACGAGCATTATCATATAGAAGGATAATTTTGTCATATCTGTAATAGTAACGAGCGCGTTTTTCCTCTTCCTTCTATCTTCCTCCAATAATGCTTCCCATTCCGTGTCTTCGTACGATTTCAGTCTTCCACTACGTTCTTTGTCTTCAAAGTTTCTAGACTTTTGAAACCACTCACGACAACTTCTCTCACTTAAAGCAGCTTCACATTGCAGCTTTAGATTTCTTCAAATTAAAGAAGTAACAAAAGTTCCCGCAAACGACGATTATTCGATACAAAACCTAATACTCTAAGGTCCATATTACAGAACGGAACGTCACTCAAAACTCAAGCTTTACTTAAGTTTCGTTTCAAGCCATTTGATTGGTTGATACTAGTTTTAAGTAATGTTTAAGCAGAGATCAATGCTTGAGTTTCCTTCTGGAATACGCTAATACCTTAGTGTATGTTATTACCAGATGTCCCAACTTACGATACCACATTTTAGATCTGACAATTTCAACGAAACCTCTTAGTGAGCCTCTTACACCTAATATGATCACACTACAAACAGATACTCTATGAGAAACTGTGCTTGTGTTTTTGTTTTGACTGTAATAAGTGTATTTTTTTGTATACATATATTAATTATGTGTTCTTGATTTTAGGATCTAACTCGGCCTAACGCTAAGAACCAGCTCGCAGCCGCAGCTCGCGCCGTTACCGAGAGCATCAACAGACTTGTGAGTAATTATAACAATAGTTTATCTATTTGACAACAATTGTGTAATAAGGTTAGTAAAGGTATTCATCTTGCTGCCATTCTAAATACATGCCGCATTGTTAGGAAGTTTTTGCAAGAAGAAATCTCCAACCAAGATTCGCCACCTGAAATGCACTTGGTTTAGGCTCATTTCAGTGTAAAACCGAAATTCTGAAAATTTCGGGAAAGAGTTATCTTGAGTATAATAATAAGTATTTCACAAAAAAAATACATAGCACTTTACACTGTTACATGAAAGGAAAGTTAATAATTACTATGCAATAGTAGACTCTATCGTATAAACTAGGACTCGCCTGTATCTTAAAAGATAGATTAGGTAAACAGTTTTTCGACAGATGGAAAACACAATACATTAATTGATACATGTACAATATTCAATCTGTCTGTAAGAAACCATTAATAAAATACAGCAGCTTATATGTTTATTTGATTACTTATTGAAAGTGAACTTTTATGTAATACATATGACATATGTTCTAAGACAGCTGTCAAAAAACTGTTTATTATGAACCAGACGAACTCTTCACATGAATCATTTATATATGGCAGATAGTTATGCTGACAGCTAAAAGTGCTTCATATTTACAAATTGTAAGCGCTTGGACTGAAATATAACTACAAAAATTTCTATACAATGCTAGGCTCATATCAACGCTTCACTGGTCTACCTGAAGGACTAGGTGCTACGGAAAGCAAACATGTAACTTAGGTCATAGCTCATGTGAACATCATCATCATCCTATAATGGAGGAAGTGGGCCGTAATCTGTAACGCTGGCCCAATGCGGGTTGGTGAGGTTCACAAGTTGCTCTTAGCTATATAGTAATAATTTGTATTCCCCAGGTGGACGTGTGTACCGAAGCAGCGCCAGGACAGAAGGAATGTAACGCTGCCATCCGCAGCATTGAGAGCACTCGACCGCTGCTCAACAGTCCCACACAACCACTCACTGAGCTGGGGTACTTCGCGTGCCTCGACTGTGTCGTTGAACAAAGCAAGAGCTTGAGTAAGATATTATACTATACTACCCTTTTCTCGTAGTTATGCCATAAGAACCGTACTCTAGCACTGTTGCTGCGTGCAAAAATGGCTAAGGATCGGTTTTTTAATCCGTAGTTATACTCGTAATTGTTAGAAATATGTACTAACTAATGATTAAATTATTGTAAAATGTGTTTATTTTGTGTGTTTTTTAATAATAAATAAGAATATGTCTCTCAGTGTGGCTACCATGAGTTTTCATGACTAGACTCGTCATACGCATCGAGCACATTTGGCGCTCTCATTGGTTGAGAGTTCTTACAACCTAGAAGCGGGACAATCTCTCTCAGCTGCTCGATATCGATGATCGAGTCTTCGTAATGAAAACTCATGGTAGCTGCACTGTTCAGTAGTTTTTAAGGCGTCGTGAAGTGCAATTTGTAATATATTATATCTCTTTAATTTTAGGACATTTTCCTTGGTACTAACTTATAGTTGATGCTCTCCACAGGCGAAGGAATGTCCTCAATGGCCAGCTCCGTGAAACGCAGCGAAGTGGATCAGTTCTGTCGCGCTGTCGGTACTGTCGCCAATGCGGTGCAAGGTCTTGTCGAGTGTACAGCTCAAGCTGCTTATTTAGTGAGTAATACATCATCATTATCAACCTTTTTTTATCGTCCCACTGCTGGGCACAGGTCTCTTCTCATACTCAGAAGGATTGAGTGTAATCACCACGCTTGCTCAATGCGGGTTGACGATTTCAGACTTTAAAGTCCAGGTTTCCTGAAGATGTTTTCCTTCACCTTATAAGTCATTGGTGTCCAAGATAAACTTAGAAAGCACATATAACTTAGAAAAGTTACATTGGTACTTGCCTGACCTGGAATCGAACCCGCACATTCATACTTGAGAGGCTGGTGTTTTAACTATTGGGACACCACGACTGTTACAACTCTAATTCATACAACACCTCATTTTACAATTATAAGTTGGTGTGTCTCTTGTACAGGTGGCTGTATCAGACGAGACGAGTGTGGCCGGCAGACCAGGTCTAGTAGACCAGGCTCAGTTCGCGCGCGCCTCCGTGGCCATCGACCAGGCCTGCAGGGCGCTCTGTGACAGCAGCAGTAACCAGCAACAGGTAAATATACACAGGACGACCACGAACTTTAGTCATGTCGCCAGGACAACAGTCAACACACAGTCACATGTAAATTATTTAACACACTTCCTATAACTAGTCTTCAGAATCGTTTACTGAATCAGTATATGTCATTTAAAAAAAAAACCTTATTCCAAGAATGCTAAGGTCTTCATTCTCCAAGAATTGGTATAACTAATTTAATAAATAACAGTGCATATAAAACGCTTTTAATCCGTTGATAAACACGTAATCTATAATTCTTAGATTCCGCGAGACTACCTGCTTTATGAAGCAGGTGGGTAATGCTTGTTGTCAGAAATTGAGGTAGCGAATTGGGGTAAGGATGACTGAATTTGAAATGTCAAACAAGTGCAAAACTTTTTTTTTTTTTTTTGGTTCGTTTCTCTCCGTTCGGGCGAATGGAAAAGGCAAAGGCATAGCACGCCATACAGCCAAGTCTTCAGTAATTATTTTTCATGAAATATCTATCCTAATTTATCCTAATTTTTTTTTTTTTTTTTTTTTTTTTTTTTTTGCATTTACGCACCATACCCCGAAGGGCGTGTGTGGGACTCGCCCAGCCGAAGCCGGGAATACCCACTAAACCCACAGCGGCACAACGACATCGCCTGAGTGGCGGGGTCATGGGAAAATGGCACAGCCTAACTACCAATCCCCCGCCGGCGATTCCCGCCTAGGGCGGGCCCACAGTGGTCCCTCCACTCCACAGGGAGGGGCCGGGCTGGGTACGTCTTTTGTGCGAGAAGACGCAGCAGCCAAGGGTTTTTTAGCGAGGTGTCCTTCCTCTTAGCCCCACTCGTTTGCCCGGAGGCAAACGGGGCCCCCAGCTCCTCTCAATGAGGAGACCGGGTTGCCCGACGGTGACCCGGAGTTCGGGTCACGTCAGCCACCTCGAGTGGTGGCCGACCCGCCGCACGTGTGACCGCCGAAGTGGTCCCCGCATCTGGTTTTGGTCCGCGCCGGTAAACCGGTAACCCCCATATCTGGGGGCCGTTCCCCTATCCGCCACCTGGGGACGCGTCCGATGGCAGGCCAGAAACTGCACACGGAAATTTATCCTAACTTATCCTAACATAACTTAACCTAAACTAACTCCTTTCGTTTTACGCGTTTGGACGATAAGGAGCGGTTTAGCGTAAAGACATGATGAGGCCACTATGCTACAATATTTCACTGTTCTTTTTGAATTATTCACTGAATGCACTTTTTACTACATAAATCACGCGTTTTTATTTAGTAAACGACACTATAAATAATTTTAAAAGTCCAATGAAAAATGAGCGTGACACTCATCTTGACATTCCCGCCAAAACTTCGTGCAAAACTTATACAGTCCAGCCCGGTGATGTCCAATTCGGCAACGGGCAGACTACTCTGGCTCCGTGCAATGGCGTTTATTATTATGTTATGTTATTGGTTTGGTTTCCGCACTCAGTCCCTCCAGCGGACCATTGTGCGTGGACCATGGCGGCCTTTGGCGGTTATTCCAACCAGCCCACCTCCCTCCAGAAGCCCATCAGGTCTCCTAGCCTGTTGAGAACATCTGTGTAAGATCTTGGTGCTCCTATGGTTTCGTTTCTGATTTGGGTAACGCCTGTACACTCGAAGAGTACATGCGCAACTGTCTCGTCAGCCTCTATGCAGGCTCTGCACAGAGGGCTGTCTGTTATGCCTATTGTGTGGAGATGCTTATTCAGCGAGCAGTGGCCCGTGATGATCCCCGTCATCAATCCTAGGTTCCTCCTATCCAGGCGCAGCAATCTTTTGGTTAGCCTGTCATCCAGGGATGGCATGGCCTCCCTGGACTGCCTGCAGCCCGGTGACGAGGACCACCAGATCTCCGCTTGTTCGTAAGTATGCTTTTGTAGCCATCTGCGTATTTGAATAAAGGGGATAGGCACAATGGGCTCCGGTCCGCTGACCAACGCGCTAGATGCCCTTCTAGCCAGCTCGTCAGCTGCGTCATTGCCCAGTGAGCCGCTGTGACCCTTTATCCACTGTAGTGTCACAGTGTTGCGGTTTGGTACGGTTATCCGTTCCAATGCATCGTGGCACTCAAGTATAAGACTTGATGTGATGCATCCCTGCTTTAGGGATTGGAGGACGGAAGCACTGTCAGTGAGTATGCGGACACGGGCGTTTATTATTATTATTGTTGTTGTTTTCCCGGAATTATCATCAAGTTCCGTTGGAGTCCATAACGTCGGTCCGTCCCCAGGTGCTGTCGGCGGCGACAGTGGTGGCGAAGCACACGAGCGCGCTGTGTAACGCATGCCGCGTGGCGTCAGGCCGCACTCCGGAGCCCGGAGCCAAGAGACACTTCGTGCAGGCCGCCAAGGACGTCGCCAACTCCACCGCCGCGCTCGTCAAGGAGATCAAGGCGCTCGACACCGACTACAGCGAGGTCAGATATTATAAACAAACCAAACAGGATACAATGAATAGGCTCTTAATAAACTGGCGTGCGACTGCATCAACTATTGCATCACTGCTTACCATCAGGAGGGATTGCGGTCAAAGCACTAGTTTATAATCCGAGACACCAATACGACGATTATTTCTCACGCATACTTTACAATATTTTCTGAATATCAAATAAAATCTAGCATCCGTTTATTTTTCTAATACACCAAATGTCAATTATGTATGCCAACTAGATTTTCTTAATATTTGACTAGTCTTTAGTGACCAAAATATTATATAGGGTGTATCTGACATCGTAACGCTAACTTAACGAAAAGGATAGACCGTATACCACTAATAAAATTATGATAGTCATTAATGTAGTTAATGAGCGGTTACAGAAATCACAATTTTCGAGCACGTAATTTATTACTCATAAATTATCAAGAAAAATAGTTGAAACAAATATCAATTTCAATCAAATTAATCCAGACGCAATGGCATTTTGCAAATACATTCCTTTACACTTTCTTATTTCATGATTACATTTTTGGTGAGCAAGTATTTGCAGATGACTTCTTTATATGTGCCGATATAGAGATAACAACTAGCTAAAATATACCGAATTTCGCCGCCAAAGAAAGCCGATACTTTGTCGGTGTGTTTGAATGTTCCGCGCACTTGTTAGACTAGATTTTACTAACATTGCGCTTTTTTTGTGTAATTAGCGAATTAATTAATTTTCAGTTTAAAATCTTATTGGGTTACAAAATGACCATTATTAGCGGTCTAAAGTGAAAAAACTGCATTTTTTTTTTAAATTATTAAATACCTGACGAAAAATTTCACCATTGGGGAGTTCAGAATCATGTACCGGATCCATAGTACTCGTTTGTGCGTCGATGTCAGAGACGCTATGTATACAATATGTAAAGAAAACCCCGTCCGACCCAAAAGGATAAAGGTCGAAACATACTATCAAAACGCAACGCGATGTGTTGTGCCGACACCCGACGCTCGTCGTGCACATAGGCAACACGCCACGCGATGCTACAACCCGTATCGTGTAGTGTAGTCTCTCACGAAAGACTGAAGTGTATTGACGTGTCACGTGCCCATGGATACGATTCTGCTTGAAGACGAGCTAGATGAAGATTATGAAGAAGATTTATTGCAGATTTTGGGGATATATTTTGTACAGAAACAATAAATAAAAAAAGACGTACTCATCTATACTAGTATATAAAGCTGAAGAGTTTGTTTGTTTGTTTGAACACGCTAATCTCAGGAACTACTGTTCCGATTTGAAAAATTCTTTATGCGATGGATAGCCTATTAATCCAGGGAGGCTTTAGGCTATATAACATCACGTAGCGAACAATAGGATCGGAGCAATTAAAAAAAAAACCGGCCAAATGCGAGTCGGACTCGCACACCGAGGGTTCCGCCGTACAAACGTAGCGGTTTACAATTTATGACGTACTAGCTTTCCGCCAGCGGCTTCGCCCGCGTGGAGTTCGGTTATATCGCGCTGTTTAAATCATCAAATTTTTTCGGGATAAAAGGTAGCCTATGTTCTTTCTCAGGGTCTAAAGATTGTCTGTGCCAAACTTCATCAAAATCGGTTGAGAGGTTTAGGCGGGAAAGCGTAACAGACAGACAGAGTTATTTTCGCATTTATAATACTAGCATTGATTTAGAATTTTTCACAGTTAAGAGGCAATTAGATTTAAGAAGTGTTTGACATGAATTTCAACTTTAATATCTCTACGCGTTCATGTGAAAAGGGTAGGTAGTAAGTTTATAATTATTAAAAAAATATTTCATGTCATGTAAGCAAAAATAATATTTTAATATTTTATGTAACTTCAAATTTATCATTTTCACAATTTTTCCTTTGTCTGTCTGTACTATAATATAACGTTGCTTCGTGCCGAATTTCAAGATTTTGAGTTCACGGGAAGTACCTTGTAGGCAAAGAGATTTAAGATATATAGAGATGGCATGTGTCAAAATGGCATAGAAAAACTGTTATCCCATGGCTCAGTTCCACCATCTAGTGCAATATAGCAAAATTAGATCGACAATTGGAGACATCAAATAGTAAAAATGAAATAAGTTTATATAAAATATATTCAGCTATTGCCCGGTAGGTGGCCAGTGTGGTCTATGTTGCCACATCCGATTTAATACCCTAGTATAGTTCAAATCGGGTAAATAAATATTGAAAAGTAAACAAATTAAGTGAAACTTGTCTTGTACAAACAAAAACTATTTTAGAATTTTATTCGCTACTATTCATTTACCGTGACACCGTCTATTGGCATTTTAGATGTTTTATGCTTACGAATTATTTTAACGCTCAGTTTATTGCCATTTTTGAGTGTAACAGACCTTTTAGGCCATAAAGCGCATTTTGTTTTGCAATTTTCGTTTGCATTTCGTTTTTAGCAAAATTATTCTTTTTACACGTTTGATTGCAAATATTTTTAAATGGCAATGCAAAAAACTGTGGTAGGGTTTGTATCATTTCGATATAAAGTTATCGATAATATTCAAAGAAGTTACTACGACGATGTTTTGTCGCATTATGATAGCTTGAAACAAAAAATTAGGAAGCAGAAAAATTATGGGTAATTTTAAGTTTACAAGTTTCTTATTTATATAATTCTTTTAATATAATAGGCGTTAAAGTTTAAAATTGGCGATTAGTACTGAAAATCTAAATAATTGCTTATTTTTTAATTTTTAAATAATTCATTTATAATCAATATATAGGAAGGTCGTTTATGCCTTTGTGATAGAACTCTGAGGCAGTTTTGATTTCACACAGTTTGTGCAGTCTAGCACAAACTGTGTGAAAGCAGAACTGCCTCCTGGGACGAAAACTTCTTGTCACGTAGATAATTGTCCAAATCACGACAAAAATGGTAGTCTGCTGGAGCAAGACCTTTACCAGATACGTACGCCAATATCTTTAAAAACGGCAAAAAAATCACGGTTATTGTATGGGAGCCCGCCTTCAGTATTTATTTTATTTTAATTATTTATTTGTAATTTGAATATACAATATGTAAAGAAAACCCTGTCCGATCCGTTAAGGTATTGTTAGGTATCGATAACAGATTCTACTAATGCCCACAAAGACAGACTAAACTTAAAAAAAAAATCCCCCTAAAAAAATAAATATTCTTTCGCAAAAAGAGGTAACTTAATACATGTGCGTTATGCAACCCCTTCCGCTGGCGCAGGGCGGGGGGCGGGGGGCAGGGCACGCGGCACCTGTGACGTGGTCGAGTCGCTATTCGCTTATAATAATACCGGTGTTGTCACTGTTTTAAAAATTACCAAATTTCGGGGAAATTGGAATTAATTCCCGGGAAAAAAGGATTATTTCAAAATTCATTAGTATTGTTATTATGATGATTATGTAAAATTTTATATTATATTTGGTCAAGTGTTTACCTAACCTTTATTATCCTTATGGGTCGGACAGGGTTTTCTTTACATATTGTATAACCAAATATTGTGTGAACATTTTAAGCGTCTATCTGTTTCCGTTATTAATATGGAGCAAAAAACGGCAAAAATTCACGTTTTTTGTATGGGAGCCCCCTTAAATATTTTATTATTTTTATTCTTAGTACTTGTTGTTATAGCGGCAACAGAAATACTAACACAATCTCTGGAAATTACAACTGTCTCGCTATTACGGTTTATGAGATACAGCCTGGTGACAGACGGACAGACGAACAGAGAAGTCTCATGAATAGGGTTCGTTTTACCTTTTAGGTACGGAATCCTCAAAATCACAAATTAGCTCGCAATCATTGTACTACATATACGTACCTACATATTTTATGAATATATTTCATTATAAATAAGTTATGTAATCTATGTACTTATCCACTTAACCGTAAATTTTATTCCAATTTTTACGGTTAAGTAGAAAAGTACTGAAATTGATAACTTACTATTTCATTTCTAATACAAGGTACCTATTCTTTTTTTTTTTTAAATTTGATCGACAAGTCTTTCCAAAGTAGATAACTTCTCTTTTAAAATGCATTGAGCATAATTTCGACGAATGAGACGGAAGCCAATTTTCTCCTCTACGGTCTATCTGGACAAATCGTATCCACTTTTTCCCTACAACATTATTTTTATTCGGAAACCAAAAATAACAAAAACCTAGATAAATGAATAGTAATTGTTCATTCAATTTTGTTTATTAATATGATATGATTATGTTTAAATTGAGTTAATAATGAATAAATTTGAAATATAGTAATATTTTAAGTTTATTTAGCTATATTTTAAATGTCAATAAAATACAACAAAATGTATTCATCTTATTAAGTATTATCGATAACTAAATCGATAAACAACATTACTACATCTCTACAAGAAAATAGTAAAACTACTCAACAATAGAGGGCGCTTAATGATACATATATGATCATATACAATAATGGAAAATTTTCTAGGACTATTTAAGATTTTTTTTTAAATTTGAATTGCAGACGAAATATACCTAAATAATTCATAGAAAAACATTCCGAAGTTAGGTCCAGTCGTTTTACTATAACGAGATGTACAGTAACACAAAGCGCAACATGGCATATTTCCTTAGAAAATGTTTATTCTTGGTGGACACAAATTACGTCCTGACGCGAAGACTAGACTGAGCGCCTTTTAACCAAGTCGATAAAAGTATTGGCTTACGATTTTGTTCGTGATGTCCTATCTATTGTAAATATAATTTTAATGTCTTTGCTTGTAGGTATTGATTCCCTAGCGTGTGACGGAAATTCGTCTAAGGTGTCGGTATAAACTGCTGTATCTTTTGATCGCTTTAACGTAGAAGTTTGATTTTTTCACTGCTTAAAGGGACAATAGACCTAGGTATTTGGTATAAATTTCAATTTGATACCTTTATTAGTTCGTGAGAAATAAGGTAGTAAGTTTCGTTTTATTAAAATATGTTTATTATATTATATAACTAAAAAAATGTGATTTTCGCAATTTTTCCTATATTTGCATTATATGACAATCCTTCATGCCAAATTTCAAGATTCTGAGTTTACGGGAAGTATCCTGTAGGTTTTGATTCCTTTGCGAGTGTCGAAAATTTGTTGAAAATATCGACATATCGGCTGTATCTTTTGATTGGCTTGGCTTAGAAGTTTGATATTTTCACAGCTTAAAGGGACAATAGACCTAGGTATTTGGTATAAATTTCAATTTGATAACTTTATTCGTTCGTGAGAAATAAGGTAGTAAGTTCCATTTTATTAAAATATGTTTATTATATTATATAACTAAAAAAATGTGATTTTCGCAATTTTTCCTATATTTGCATTATATGACAATCCTTCATGCCAAATTTCAAGATTCTGAGTTTACGGGAAGTATCCTGTAGGTTTTGATTCCTTTGCGAGTGTCGAAAATTTGTTGAAAATATCGACATATCGGCTGTATCTTTTGGTTGGCTTGGCTTAGAAGTTTGATATTTTCACAGCTTAAAGGGACAATAGACCTAGGTATTTGGTATAAATTTCAATTTGATAACTTTATTCGTTCGTGAGAAATAAGGTAGTAAGTTCCATTTTATTAAAATATGTTTATTATATTATATAACTAAAAAAATGAGATTTTCGCAATTTTTCCTATATTTGCATTATATGACAATGCTTCATGCCAATTTTCAAGATTCTGAGTTTACGGGAAGTATCCTGTAGGTTTTGATTCCTTTGCGAGTGTCGAAAATTTGTTGAAAATATCGACATAATCGGCTGTATCTTTTGATTGGCTTGGCTTAGAAGTTTGATATTTTCACAGCTTAAAGGGACAACAGACCCGAGTATTTCATGTGAATTTCAGCTTGATACGTCCACGCGTTCTTGAGATAAAGGGTCTTGACAGACAGACAGACAGACAGACGGACAACAAAGTGATCCTATAAGGGTTCCGTTTTTTCCTTTTGAGGTACGGAACCCTAAAAAACGTATCGAAACCCACGCGGGTGAAACCGCGGGCACCTGAGTACCGTTTCACTAATTCTTTATCTGACATTTTAAACCATTTTTTAAACAATAAATGTCTTTTTTATTATAACCGCCATAAAAACGTGGAGTGTTAACTAGAAACATACTGCGCTGATTCGTCGGGTGGCGTGTCCCCCCCCCAGGTAACACGCTGATCCAAATCGGTTGGATGTTGCGGCGTGTGATCACGTATCGTGTTGCCTATGCGCTTCTGGCCATATTAGATGTATGGAATTGATACGTACTGACATGCGTCGGGTGGCGTGGCGTCGTGTCACGTTTTGATAGTATGTTTCGACCTTAATAAAGGTTAGGTAAACACATGACCAAATAAGATATTAAATTTTACATAATCATCATAGTAACAATACTAATGAATTTAGAAATATGTAATCTTTGTTCCGCGAATTAATTCCAACTTCCCCAAAATTTGGTATTTTTTAAAAAGTGATAACACCATTTTAGACAGTATTATTATGAGTGATGCAACCACGTGCCGAGTGCCATGCCCCCTTCGCCCGCGCATGTATGTCTACCGTATTGCCTACCGCACATGTATTAATTTACCTCGCTTTTTCGAAATAATATTTTATTTTTTAGGCTTTACTTTTTTTAAGTTTAGCCCGGCTTACAATACATTACCTTCACGGATCGGACAGGGTTTTCTTTACATATTGTATAGCCTGGGAACAGTATTAAATATCATCATCTCAACGTTCAGTCCCGGTTGCATCCGCGATCTTCTCATTAAAGCCCGGAGTCCGCTAGGAACAGGATTAGGTATACGCGGATTATTGTGGTCATTCCCTTATATACTAATGAAATAAAAATATTGTTCTCTATGTGTCAGGCCAACCGTGCTCGCTGCGCCGCCGCGACAGGTCCGCTCCAGGACGCTGTGCGCAGTCTGTGTCAATTCGCAGACTCGCCTGAGTTCGCCTCCATACCGGCCAAGATATCACCGCAGGCCAGGAACAACCAGGAGGCCATACTGGACTGTGGCAGGTATGTAATTGTAACCGGATACAGCTGAGTAGTCATCATCATCATCATCCACCTTTTTAACGTCCCATTACTGGGCACAGGTCTCCTCTCATACATAGAAGGATTGAGCGTAATCACCACGCTTGCTCAATGCGGTTTGGCGATTTTAGACTTAAATTGCAGTTTTCCTCAAAAGGTCCTCCTTAAAAGGTGAAGGAATAGCTGTATTTTACATAAAAAAACTACATGTCTAATTTCCTTTACAACACACAGAATTCTAGCTTTGTCTTCAGAACTTCGCTCAGGAGTTAACTTTGAACTTCTTTGCCTAAACTCGTCAATCCGGCGCCCGTGTTCTAAAATACCGCTTTATCCCCTTAGTGAATAGTCTACTAATATCATCATCATCTCAAACGTCAATCCTAGTCGCACCCGAAGCTTTTACAGTTTTGGAGTCTGGGCTCCGCTTTACCAATCTAACTGCTGATTTTGGCTAAACTTCGATATTTTCCGTGAAGCGACTGCTGTCTGACCTCCACAACCCGAAGATGATATCGAATAGTCTACCAATATAATATGTGCTAATAACCAAATTATTTGCCCCCAGGAACATAATATCTGGCTCGTGCTCCATGCTGGAGTCGGCCCGCTCGCTGGCGGTTTCTCCGGCGGAGCGCTCGCACTGGCAGCTCCTCGCGCAGCACAGCAAGACTGTCTCCGACAGCATCAAGTCGCTTGTCACCAACATCAAGTGAGTACTCATCAAACTGACCACTCATTTCTACGCCAGGAGTTTGTTGAATATGAATTCTAAATTCGGTTATAGTTGCCAGTAGTTAAAAAAAATCCTGTATCATAATATTTCTACCTTTTTCGGTAGATTTGGCAAGTTAATGATTTGAAGACTAATAGCAACTTCCCTTTACAGAGAGAAAGCCCCGGGTCAACGAGAATGTTCGGCTGCTTTGGAGACGCTCAACAAGCAGTTGAGAGAACTAGACCAGGCCGCCATGCAAGCGGTCGGACAAGAACTGTATCCGAGGAAGAACAACTCGCTGCAAGGTATTCTTCATAGAAACATTAGCAAAGAAACCTTTAAGATTTTTTTTCGTTTATACAAAAATTCAATTATAAAGATCAAGTGTTTCCTGCTACATAAATATAAAAACATCATTTAAACGTAATCTATTATTAGTTTTAAACAAATCTGTCGTGTTATCGTGTATGTAAATGTAATATCACAACAATAAAAATTATATTGACTATTCAATAAACATTACTGAATGACTCCCTCCTCCCCCCCTCCACCCAGGCTACTCGGAGCAGCTGGAGAACAGCGCCACCGAGATGCTGGAGCGCCTGGAGCCGCTGCACATCGCCGCCAACGGAGAGGCCGAGAACCTGGGCCACGCCGTCATACAGCTGGTGCGTTGTCTTTCTAATGTTCTAAACTTTTAGACATTCAAATTTTCATAACTTGAAGCGGAAACCGAAAGAATTCCACTGCTGGACACATAGGCTCTCTAAGTAACAATACCAAAACCGTTCCTGAATCTCATTTGCAAAATTTACATAACATGTGTCGACCTTGGCGCCATCTTATCTCCTAAGCGTAGTTTGCTACGATGCAGTGGCTGCTGCTGGTACAGAAAACTAAACAACTCAAAAATATTCCAACGTGGTTGGGAATTATATATTAGAGTCGTTTGGGGTTAAAACATTAAGGTCATGGGATCCCCGTGCCGACTTGGTTATTCTAGATATTGGCGAGCGGTCACTCAACTCTTTTGTCAATTTCTTGGTCAAAGAATTAGCATCATGAATATCATGGCAATCCTGAGTCTTTAGGGCACTTTTTCTATTGATAGCGATACATATGAATTGTTTGATGCCCCATGATTTTTTTGCTTTAAAGCTACGTTTTGATTTTAGCCAAAGTCGATGAAACATCGTTACTTTTACACATTATCGTGAGTTTGGGCGAATTATTTGAAATGGTCACTGTATACAACGTGTAACAAAAAGGGTATATACATACCAAGGGCATGGCATCTTTAGATGATATCAAACGATATCGGAAGGGTTTCAACTCAAAATAAAATACTCAAAAAATTGGTACCAAACTTTCGGTTTCGTGTGTTTCTTAAAATAAAATCATAACAAACGTGGCAGCACACTACATACGTTAATAACTACTCGTTACCCGTCACGTTACTTGCCAAAATCCGATAAATGTCTTCATTATCTCTGTGCGACTAGTATGATAGTAGCCTATCACAGGCGGTGTTTTTCCTCATAACTTCCTAACATAAAGAGATAGAATTAAAAAACCCTTCCAATATCGTTTGATATCATGTAAAGATGCCATGCCTTTGTTATGTATATACCCTTTATGTTACACGTTGTATACTGTATTTTACGAACGTTCAGTTCAACTTTACGGTGATTCTAAAGATCAAATCAGCTGTGAATAATCTTGAATAGTTTCTAGCCTAATATAACGAAATGAAAATATGTCTAAAACACTCGGCGTTCCGCAGGTGTCGTACGCAGAGCCGCTAGTGAGTGGTGCCATCGGAGCGGCATCCAACATTACAGAGTCCAGTACGCAGGCGGCGCTGCTGGAGCACACAAGGACCGTGCTGGAGACACACGCTCACCTCGTGCAGCTCACCAAGATCGCGGCCGGGAACCCCAGGGTAAGTTATCACAATCAATATCTGTATGTTTAGTACTGCCTCTAATTGAACTGGTTTCTTAGATCTTTATGACAACAAAAAAACTTATTAATATTAAAGTAATTGATTAATACCTATTGTTTGTAACCACAATTTTGAAGAGAAAATCTTTTAGTATTTATGGAGGTATAAGGAATAAAATGTAAAGTTCACTCGCCCTGTATAGAAAAGGAAAAATCCTTCTACTAAACGGGTGTCATGCTTGGTGGGCTACTGCCCAACTGAAGTTGTGTATACAATATGTAAAGAAAACCCTGTCCGATCAGTGAAAGTATTGTTAGGTATCGATAACTGATTCTAGTAATGCCTACAAAGCCGAGCTAAACTAAAAAAAAACCCTTTGTGCGGTAGGCAATACATGTGCAGGCGAAGGGGGGCAGGGCACGTAAGAATCGTTCATAATAATATTGTCGAAACCGGTGTTGTCAATTTTTTAAAAAAAGACTAAATTTTAGGGAAGTTGGAATTAATTCGCGAAAAAAAAAAAAGATTTCAAAACTCATTAGTTACTATGATGATTATGTACATACATATTTTATTTGGTCATGTGTTTAGCTCACCTTTATTATCCTTACGGGTCGGACGGGATTTTCTTAACATATTGTACATTAGGTTCGTAGTAAACTCTAGTTGCGCGATGCAGGATCTAGTTATGTAACGTAATGTTGTTCCCGTAGGCCGTGAGTACACACGGGCAGGTGTCCAGTGCGGTGTCCCAGTGTCGCGGCGCGCTGGGTGAACTTTCGGCGTGCGTGCGCGACCTGAGCGCAGCGCGCGGAGCTGTAGGCCCGCTGCTCGACACCATGCAGCGAGCCATCGCCAGGCTCACAGAGCACAGGTACTAAACATTACACTCTTATGCCGGGGCTACATTAGCGAGCTACGGCGAATATTCGGGCTACGACCATGTATGTGGCCGGGTACATCGTTGCAACGTAATGTATTCGTGCGCAAACGATGTAGCATCGGGGCACTGTCAGTAAAGTGGCGCGCTTCAAAGGACTTGTCGCGACTGTATTTGCTTAAGTGGCCACACCTACGTCGCTTCAGTGTCGTCCAGACTTTAAAGTGGGACTGACGTTCTTTTTGCATATATTTCCATTGTTTTGGTTTTGTTTGTTTCGTAAACATGTAAGAAATAATATTTTATAGACATATAATGCAAAGCCATTGCTTCCTCCGTCGTCTCGGGCGCACAACTAAACAACGAATATTTTTCGCGCCAACGCGACACGAATCTTCGCCTGCTAATGTAGCCCCGGCATTACAGCTACTACTCGCAGCCTGCCTGTATCATCAAATGTATCAACGTAAACAGAGCAAAAGGTGTCTATATTTTTTTTTTTATTATTGCGTCTCGTAGTTAACCTTAAGGTCGTGACTACTTAACCGGATTACCCTGTGGCTGCCTTAAATTAATTTAAAGCCTCCAACCAAGGGCATCTAAAAACTAAGCGACAACACGCTAAGGGCACCCCCTGTGGGGTACGAACCTCGAATTAAGGCGTCGCTGGAGAACACAGCAAGGAACGGCTGGATCGAAAATTTTATTATTAGTTCGGTTTGATGACAGGGGCGTTTCCTGGTGCTAGCTCCGAAAAGAAACGCTGAAACAAACTCAGAGATCACAGTCGGGAATTTATATTTACTAGCTCAGCTGCGGCGCGGGCTGGCCTTCATCGGACAAGAAAGAGATCTGTAAGGATCCTATACTGCATTTGTTTAGGATGACAACAGACCCCAGCATCGTCTAACATGCTGGATTAGTACTTCTGAGAAACTTGACTAAACCTTGGTTGTTGCCTTTTTTAAATATAATTAACGAAGTACGTAGAGATGATAATAAGTGACAATCTGTCATGTCTGCCTATCCCAATCAAAAGAACGCGTGGGTTTGTGGTACAGATATATATACAACAAATAATGCAATTAGAATATTATGTTATAATCATAATACATACACTGAACTTTTAATTTAACATGTATGTGCATTGTTATTTATTAAATTAGTTAAGGTCTTCGTTCTTTAGCAATTGGTATATGATGATGATGATGTTCCGACCAATAGGCTATTTGACAGTATTCAATTATTTGTGATTTTTTGCTTTAATTGCATAAAATGAGGGTTCTTTATATCATTTACAAGAGTTTTAATAAAAAATAATAACAATTATTATATCCAAAACACAAAAATATGTTTGGCTTTTTGTTTCTCGCGCCACACATTGTGAAACGATCCGGATTGGCTAATGTCGCGATGACGTCATACGCGCATCATCGCTTGTTTTCGGCAAACTTATAAACTGTTTTTCGGGGGTTTTTTTATCGATTTATTTGTACAACCCAGTACAGCACACCACTTGTAAACCATTTTATTAGATAACAACAGCAAATAATAATTAAAAACAAACAATACTGAGAACCGAAAACCGGTTGTGACGTCACTTACCAGGCGCAACGCCATATTGCTGATTATATCGTTTTCGCGGCTTATTTGAATTTTGAATTTTTATTTGCATATTTCTTACGAAATACGTATTTAAAATTAAAAAAAATACTTTGGGTGAACTTCTTAACCGCAACCAAGTAATTCAAGATAAAAATTAAAAATCTGTCAAATAGCCTATTCCGGCCACGGCGACCACTTCGACTCCTAGCCGCTGATTTGGCGCTCATGCGCCCGAAGATGGCTTATGTAGCCTATCTTGGCGGCGAAACTTCGTGCACACTGAGGACACGTAAGCACGCCGTCGACCGTAGTTGTATGTGATGGCAGCAGGTGGGCGAGCCTTTAATTGGTTGCGTTTGGCATCGAGGACAGCTTTGCGCCGCTCCTCAAATTCGCGCACTTATCCGTACACCATTCTGCTGCGCCATTCAACAGTCATTCAATGGCCAGCCCCCTAATCGGCGAACACATTTTTGTCAAATGATTACGATTCGTTGGGATCGTTTGGACCGAACGCACCAATGGGCGGTTCGAACGATCCCAACTGATACCAACTAGTCGTAATCATTTGACAAAAATGTGTTCGCCGATTAGGGGGCTGAATTGGTATAACTAATTTAATAAATAACAATGCACATACATTGTAAATACGAACTCTTGGAATAAGATTTTTTGTTTTTCTTTATTTTTTATTGAATGATTAAATTTGTATGAATACAAGTAAAATCGCTATTTTAAAACTCTATACCAACATCAGATTTAATATGAAAATAACTTCCGTAGTTTGAATTATTTTTGGGATAAAAAAATTCCTATATTAAAAGTGATATAAGAAGGAAGTGCGTTAATTAATTTTAACATGTTGTTAATGTATAATATACAAACCCTCTGGGTGTCTTAAGTTACACAATTCGATATAAGAATAAATGCTCCAAATGTCTTAAGTCGATAGGGAGGGAGGGTAGGGGGTTAGTCGTCCAGGGATATTTGTCGACCAATCCTAACCAAGCCCTTAAGTATAACTGTCCGACTTAGACATTTGGAACTTTTTTGTCGAACTGTGTAACTTAAGACAATCAAAGGGTTAAACTGTTAGTACTGGTAAAAAAATATGAATCCTATAAATAAATAGTACCCGATCGACGATCGCTCGATGGTGGTACAATTTCTACCAAACTCGATCGATGAAAGTATACTATAAATACCGATGTATGGTGTGGCCTTAACCGTTCAGCTGTAGTACTAATATAACGCAGTGACGTGCGCTATTTTAAGATGCACTCACCGCACCACATGTACCGACATCTTCGTGTGTAGCCTCTATATTTTCTATGATACACATTGTATGGTACTCACTGGTATATTTACAAGCATTCCATGACGAGATAACATTATCATAATCAACAAAAATGTAAACAAATACTAGTTTATAGTGGTAGGCCATAATATCGGCTGCCGGCAAAAGTTACCTCCCACCAGACAAAGTCTTGCCGCCAAGCGAATCGTCGTGTTCCGGCATGATGTCTGGTGAAGCCGTACGGAGGACGGGTCTGGGCAGTTGTGTTGCGATGTGGGCCGGGTACGATGCGCCAAATGTTATTGTGTCGGGAGTTTGGTCGTGGAGGGTTTCCAGATTAATCTTCCTCTGGCACAGCATCGTTGGTCGTGTTGTTGGGTTTAACATTGCATCACCTCGCTCAACTGCCGTCTTCCTTCTTACTCACTAATATATTTAAGTGAATAGGCTTAATAAAATTGCGCGCTGTACCATCAACGATTGCTTCACTGCTTACCATCAGGCGGGATTGATTGCCGTCAAGCACTGGTTTAAATTTATTAAAAATAAAATAAAAAAAATAACTAATTCCTACACAATTAAAGTCAGCTTATGAAACAATATCAAATATTTCTTAGTCTGTATAGTCTGTCTCACTGTCCCTAGTACTATGATCTAATGTCAACTGTGTTGCGCGCTCGGTAGCCATACTGCAACAAGTTCTAAATGTATTTGAAAAAAATTATAACATGGTGTAAAAATGATTGGAATCGATTCAGTTGCTTATTCTGAACAAACTGTATTCAGGTTTTGTATAAAGTAAAAATAATATTGTATACAAATTTGAGACCTAAAAACGCCTCACTTGTGCCTAAATATAATAAAAGTCGTGGTTTGTTTATTGATACTTTTGTTTTTTGTTTTTTTCTATAACTGTTTGAGTTATATAGCGAAAACATTGGAAGTGACCAGAAGCGGACTATTAGGGAAACTACCTTATGTAATTTTTACGTTCGAAAAGTGATGATTCTAATTTATATAAATTTTAAATTAATACCAATAGGTAATTATGTACATCAAACCCCGTCAATTGCCCATGATCTCAACTCAATACAGCGCACTCCAGTCCAGTTGTGATCTCCAACAGTCAGTTATTAATTAATTATGGCTCGCTAATTTCTAAAGTATCTGGTTCAATAAGACTTGCATTTGGCTTCGCGCCAACTCTTCGGTTGTCGATGATCTAACTGAACATGTTATTATTTTTATCCATAGTTAATTGCATGACGTCATGCGATGGGTCAACAATGCACTAAGACATCAGACTCCTTGAAATGTTAGATTACAGATTGTCTGACACATTGTATTTGGACAAAAAAAGTATGATAAAAGAGGCTGCACTATAATTTCTCTGGCGCCGAGGGCTAGTCTCCGCTTATGATTCACGGCTTGATAAATGGATGTCTTTCTTTAACTCATTCACCTCTCTATATACTAAAAAGATATCCTTCCAGTGGTCACCAATCTTACCAAGAGGGGTATCGTCTTACCTAGGAACTAAGTTGTGGTCGTCAGATAGGCTCGGGCTAGTCGGTCGAGGTAAGATTACGTAGATCATGAATCCGTTGTAATCCTAGACAAAAACACATGAATTCACAAAATGTTAAAAGTGCGCACAAGATAAACATCAACTTTATTTCAATGACAGTTAAATTGATTTCAGATTGACTAGCATTAGGTGTTGAAAAAAATACAAAAAAGTTGGAAATTGTAGCCTATTAAACTTAATTGTGTAGGAATTAAAGTTGTTTTTCCGTCATATCATATTTGTTTCAAGTTTTTGACGTATCGCAATGTCTTTCAAAATGGAGCTCGTTAAGGAGCTCGCCCGGGGTTGTACTACCACCACACGTATGTGCAACGACAATGTGAAGGGTAACTTACTTATGACCATTTAATAACAAGTACGCCTCTTGCTTATTCGCCACGAAAATCATTTAACATAACCGATATATCCCGAATAATTGGGAAGAAACTAAAGTGGTCATGGGCAGGGCACCTGGCAGAACAGTTGTCCGATGACGCCGCATGGTTCTGGAGCCACCGCGTACAGGAACACGTAGCGTTGGAAGACCTTCCACAAGGTGGACTGACGGAGTGCTTGGTGGAAGCTAGCAGTGGTCAAAAGATGATGATGCAGTTTGGCGTTACCGTCGGTCAGTTAAGATTTCGTGAGGTTAAGGGAATTGGCACCAGATGACCGGTCCATAGACTTTCCGGTTGTAAGTCTTTCAATCAGTCTAGACCCTGTATCTAGATGTTCGATATAACTACGTCAGCGCATACGCAGCTCTTGTTTACTGTAACGGTCAGTTGTGTTAGGTCGCTCGCTACGAGCCGAGGTATACACGCTACGAAATCGCCCTGTTCTTACATAGTGTTGTTTTAAGTTTAGTATGAAATTATTTAGTGAGAATTGTTTGTGGTTAATCAAAATATAATTCACTTTAGTGTTTATTAAATATTGTTTTGAGATTTAGTTTGTGTGTTAGTGTTGTGATTATATTTCATGTCATTTTGTAGACTATTTGTGATAATAACAGAAGTTTTCATAGTCAAGCATTTATCACGGATATATTGAAGTAAGAGTTATTTACTTTGATCTAGATTTATTATATTTCATCAAGGATATTGATCTAAAGAAACCGTGGACCTGGCGCACAGGCAAGTGAAGAAACACGGGTGGGTTTTAGTCAGTAACAATCTGACGAGCCCTTCCACTCCGCCCAGAGCGGGAGAAGAAATTTGATGATTTCCCATACCAACAAAAACATAATAGGATAGGTATTGTACAATTATTTATTTTTGTACACTTTCGCACATGGACTGTACAGAGGCGG
Organism: Sesamia nonagrioides; assembly: GCA_017933935.1. Classification (NCBI taxonomy): domain Eukaryota; kingdom Metazoa; phylum Arthropoda; class Insecta; order Lepidoptera; family Noctuidae; genus Sesamia; species Sesamia nonagrioides. The sequence continues at coordinate 46,088 of JADWQK010001942.1, read as the reverse complement.
AATTAATGCCTTAGGCATTCTCTACCAGTAAACCACGGGTGGTGAAGAGATTAGATGGCAGGTGCTTTAGTTAAAAAAATTATAAAAACAAAAATATACAGACACACAATTACTTAGTAAATAAACCACAGCGTGACTGTCGCGTAACTAACCACCACATTACTGAACAGACATGATCGTAAACTTTATTTTAACACTCTTAACGTGCCCGTTTGAAATCACAGCTCCTCAAGGTTAGGCTTACTTGGGATTATATTTATCTGGAAATAGGGATGCTGTAACCTGCAGTACATTGATATTAAAAGTCATCTTAACCAATATTATCATCAGCAACCTTTTTATCGTCCCACTGCTAGGCACAGGTCTCCTCTCATACAGAGAAAGATTGAGCGTAATCACCATGCTTGCTCAATGCGGGTTGGCGGTTTCAGACTTAAAGTCCAGGTTTCCTCAAGATGTTTTCCTTCACCTTTTTAATCAGTCATTTAAGTCCAAGATATACTTAGAAAGTACATATAACTTAAAAAAAAGTTACACTGGTACTTGCCTGACCTGGAATCGAACCCGCACACTTATACTTGAGAGGCTGGTGTTTTAACCACTAGGCCATCACGACATAACCAATATGCTCGTCCGGTATTATGTGAAACTCTCTTTCACTATCGCTCTACTAGATGTACTGCACGTTACTCGGTTGAGACCCCGACCAGTCGTACTCAACGCGTCTCCTCCACATTCACTATGCGTGGTTACTTACCAAGGTGTGGTACTCTCATCCAGAGTCTGTGTTCCCTAACCCTACAAAACAAAAAAAAAACACGCATATTCTGGGCGTATACGTCCCATCGTAGACCTTCATCCGATCAAACGTGATCGAGGTCAAGAGTATGGCTAAATAGCAGGATAAAAGATATACAATCGTATCTGGCGATATAACTTCACAACTGCTAACGATCTGGGAATTATAGGCGTAATATTATAATTGTTCAGCATAAGATCGTCTTATTGAGGGGCGAATACCTCTTCTCATTCAAAGAAGAAATGAGCTCAAGGCGTGCTAAACTGTCGTCAGAATAATTACCAAATATCTCGCTTCTAATCCTCGAGTAGGTTCGGCAGAGATGTAGTTATATTAAAGGTTTCATTGGTTACTTATTTGAGATTGAACTTATTGCCATCACGCGGACACTAATCTAGACTTCGGACCGCTACTGAGAAATTCCGAAAATTCAGATAAAAACTATTAAAAATCTTCAAACTAGAAATTTCTTGCCTGTTGTGCATGATAACAGACACCAAAACAATTTGTTTCCAACACAAAGCCCTTGCCAACAATGCTTGGCATCCCTGACCACTCCATGTAGTAAATTAGCGAAAAGTTCACGCGATATATAAAGTCATGTCCATCTGCGTCTGTTTATTTGTTTCTGACTGACATCCATCTGAGAAAGTTTCAAATATTTATAACCTGGTGACTCAGTATTAAGGCCCACCTATTACGTAGTTCGTTATGAACAAAATCTATGTGATCATTTGCGAAGCAGAGTCACGTTAACTGACAGCCTCCGTAGCGTAGCTGTAGAGAACGCGGCTGCTGCTCAAGGAGGCTCAGGTTTGATCCCCGCGCAGTGCAAATATTTGTATGCATGAATATGAATATTTGCACTGGTCTGCATGGCAAAGCACGTTAAGCCCATATGAACTACGCACTCGAAAGTCCAACAATTGATTTAATAGCAATGTTTCGATATCGCCTTCGAACTGTGGAGGTCAGACGCGGCAGTCGCTTCACGGAAAATATCGAAGTTTAGCCAAAATTAGCAGTTAGACTGGTAAAGCGGACCCTAGACTCGGATGTGACTGGGATTAACGCTGAGATGATAATGACGATGTCACGTTTACTGATAACGTTATGCTTCAACGTTTGAATGCATGCAATTTGGCGGTTAGTAAAAGACAATAGTTAAGTAACTGATTTTCTAAACGATCTCTACTCTTTGGCCATTTTTCTGGTGCTTATGTTTTGACCACAGACGCAATTCCTTTCAATCAAAATTATTTACTTCAACCAACTTCCAAATGAAAGAGCTCTTCCTCTCCTTCAAGACTCTATTAAAAATAGCTAAACATGCTCAATCTGTGTTACAGAATGTCACTCATCGGAACGTATGACGAGACAGATTCGTTCGTGGACTACCAGACCAGGATGGTCGGCGCGGCCAAGGAGATCTCGAGACTTGCTACAGACATGGTAAGGACATGGGAAACTACTTACTACAAGAGATTTTATATATAAGTTTTAAACAGACGTCCAGATATTGTGGCAATGGTGTCATTACTGTTGAAATTGGTATTAACATATCTAAAGTATATAAAAAAAAACTTAATAGTAAATACGACAGTTATGCTGTAATCTAACTCTATTTGAAATTTTATTATATTCCATCACTCAAAACTATGAATGATCAATATATTAATATATTTAACTGACTATAATTATTTTTCAATTATTTATTTAATTGTTTATATATATATATATATTTTTATATAAGTTATAAACAAGCGCTTGACCGCAATCCCGCCAATATACACGCAGTTGAATACATAAGGATTATTTTTCAATGTGCATACAACATAATTCGACAGTCATTACCATGACATACAAAGTCGCATTTTTATCCATGAATTTGGTTTGATGATTGGTTTGCATGAAGATGAGTTACTAGTATTTGCACTGAAACTTGCAACCATACCTTCCAAACTATTTTAGGACTTTTATATTATTTTTATTTATATAGGAGAGCTGAGATATATAGAGTTATGAAATATAAAAAACAATATTAATTTAATATAATATGTATTTCGTTTTACGCTTAATATGGCGGGCCCATTTGCTTATTCTGTGAGCTATGCGAATCACCTCATTGAGATTTCGATCCCTCAAAAGACTCCAAGCATGGCCCTTTCCAGTTACCGTTGGAGTAGAAGTGTTCTTGAGCGGAGACCTTGTAACTTTTCTAAGTTATATGTACTTTCTAAGTATATCTTGGACACCAATGACTGATTAAAAGGTAAAGGAGAAATACGTACATCTTGAGGAAACCTGGACTTTGAGTCTAAAATCGCCAACCAGCATTGAGCAAGCGTGGTGATTACGCTCAATCCTTCCCTCTATGAGAGGAGACCTGTGCCCAGCAGTGGGACGATGAAAAGGTAGTTAGTTGTAGGTGATGATGTTTTCTTATTGTCCTACAGACAGCAAAATCAGCTACAGATGCCAGCCGCTTAGTCCAACTGGGTAACGAGATGTGTCAGAAATACGAACAACTTGCTCAAGACAGCGTCGGAGCCTCCGCCACCACGCCCAATGGAGACGTCGCTAACAGGTATGCATAGATAGCTGAACTACGTTTTAGAGAACATTGAATTTGTATCACCTCATCATCATGTCAGCGTATAATCCCGGTCGCATCCGCGACTTTCGCGTTGGAGCCCGGGGTCCGCTTTCCTACTAATACGCCTCCATTTTGCACGATCTCTGGCATCCCGTGGTGTGAGATTGTTGGCACGCATGTCATCTCTTACAACGTCAAGCCAGTACTTCTTTGGTCTGCCTCGCTTGTTCCGGCCCGGCGGTGGCGCCATGGTAAGACATTTGTTAACCACGTAACCTACCGGTTTACGTAAGACTTTGAATAGAAAAGAATTGAATTTGTATCACCTGTCTAGGATAAATACAAGACACGACAAGAAACTAGAAACACGTGTCCAGTATTTTCAAGTAAAGAATCTATGTACAAAATTTCAAAAAGATATCATAAAAAACCACAAAGTTATGAACTTGTTATGGCTGTCCCAACAAAAATATGGTCCACGCTCCGGTCGGCGGGCGGGCGAACGGTGCATTGACCTCTGGCGTCAGCTGTCGCGTGGGCGATGATCGACCGTAAGCCACGTTTCGCGGTCGGCAACCACACTGCAACAATTTCTAAATGATTGGAATCGACTCAGTTGCTTATTCTGAACAAACTATATTCAGGTTTCGTATAAAGTAGAAATGACGTTGCATAAATATGTCATGTTTGTCCTCAGGATCCGCGTAGCAGTAGTTGAGCTGGGTGAAGGTGTATCGGAACTCATCAAGGCAGGAGGACACTGTCGCCTGTCCGCCATCCCCACCAACCAGCGCGCCGTCGCAGACGCCGCCAAGATTGTTAATGAGAAGGTAACGTGACACCACATAACTTGAAGGTTCCTTCTAGGGATCCTACTAGACTCTACTGTCCGTCTGTCTGTTAGTAGGCTGTACCATGAACGGTGACAGTCTGACATTTGAAATTTTAACAGATTATGTATTTCTGCTGACGCTGTAACAACGAATGCAGAAAGCAGATTTTTATCATCGACTGCCTTATGATCTTTGAGTTTCTACTCGAAATTAAGGTTCATCCTGTCTGAGGTTAAGTTCTGGCTGTATTATCTGCAATTCAATCTCATAATTATACTGTTACTAAATTGAAAGGTACGGTATACTTTTGTGTGCAGTAAGTTTGAAACCTGCTTCTCTTGTGTCAGGTGATAGCGGTGCTGTCGGGTCTGCAGGCGGGATCCCGCGGTACTCAGGCCTGTATCGACGCCGCCGCCACCATTGCTGCCATCATTGGCGACCTCGACACCACCATATTGTTCGCCAGCGCCGGTGAGTCCTCATTTCTTCACATGCTATACCATATTGAATTGCGAATCATGTCGCGATCACAGTTAACAGTTGCACCGCAGATGGTACAGAATTTGCTCTGTATATTTTGTTTTCTTCATACATCTATTAATATTAAAAAAATGAAACAAAACAAGCCTGATTTTGTACAGATCAGCCAAAACGATATTTTTTTTTATCATCACCATCATAATAAAAAATAAACAGATTTATTTCCCTTTAAAATTATGTTCAAGATTTCGTTAACTTCTAGGTTGTGTTTGTCATAACATTGATCTTCGACTTAAATTATTCAAACCAAAAGGTTGAATGAAAAAGAAATTATAAACTAATCTATCTCTTGCGACAGGAACTCTTCACTCGGAGAAAGAAACAGACACGTTCTCCGACCATCGCGAGAATATCCTCAAGACTGCCAAGACTCTTGTGGAAGACACCAAGACCTTGGTGGGTGGAGCCGCCGGCACACAGGAACAACTAGCCACTGCAGCTCAGAGTGCTGTCAGCACTATTGGTAAGTAAATACACTATTAAACTTATATTGAACTGTCCTTTTTTAATAAAAGAGAAAGACATAAATATACTGAACGTAAATTGTCCATAATTATGCAAAATACAACCAATCGACAAATTTAAATTTCTTTTTTATTTAATGAACACTTTTAAAAGTGGTCGAAATTCTATGAAGTAGGAAAACTACATGAGAAACAAGATGGTTCTTGTTGATTAGTTTTTATATGAGAATTTGGACCACTTTTACAATCCTTCGCATGACTTCCAAACACAATGCTTATGAGTGTGTCTTTGTGCAGTGCAACTGTGCGAGGTGGTGAAGCTAGGCGCCATGTCCCTCGGGTCCAGCAACCCCGAGCCGCAAGTACTGCTGCTGCACGCGGCGCGGGACGTGGCGGCGGCGCTGCGGGACCTCGCCGCCGCCACCACCGCCGCTAGCGGCAAGCATGTCGCACACCCCGACATGCACCGCCTCAAGCACGCCGCCAAGGTACCACACACCACACACCACACCACGCTGACATTATTACGGCTGTATTTTTGGCAAAAATTTGTTTTTTCCTTCATTACATACATGAAAGCTGCTCCTAAATCTATCTCTAAATCATTAAAATGTGAGCAACTTATCATGTAAAATAAAGTTGTCATTTGCAGTTCAGAACAACACATCGGCCACCCGATGTCAACCATTGTCATTACTAATTAAGAAAATAACACTGATACTTGACTCAAGAGCCTCATTCCTTTTAATTTTTGCCAAAAATATCCACCCTTTTAATGGTACAACACTTTGATCGTTATTATTGTAAATAGAAATGAAAATCCATATCTTTTTTGCGGTTAATTGTTGCTTAAGTAGTACTAGTGAATATGCAAATCAAGTTTTTTTTTTGGAAATTAATTTGTTTTTCAAAATTTTATTTTGTATATAACATATTTTGGCAAAACGCAAAATAAACTCAAAATTTAATAATTCAAAGGAAATGCACTGCTTAAAAAATCTATTGCATCACTTATGCTAGCTTGTTTTAAATATAGAAAACACTTTTTGATTTTCGATTCATTTTTAATCCTAAAAACTAAAATAAGATTAGAAATGACTCTGTTTACAATAGTTTTTGTGCTGCAGTATTTTTTGATGCAGTGTATATTTTAAAACCCGTTGAAAAACAACTATAAATGGAACAAAGGAACATTTCCATTCCATAACATCTGTGTTGTTGTCTCCGCGGCAATATACCTTCCATCTGGCTATATTACCGCCACCTGATTAACCGCCACATTGTGTTCGTCTGTCAATATTGGACTGAGCTGGTATTTTTCTTAGCGGCTGTCGGATACCACTCGTCGATGGAGCCTCCCCCTCAAAGCCAGCACCATTCCTCGCCCCAACAGGCGCTCCACTCTCTTGCGAAGCGACTATAACTCGGCCGACTCCGAAACCGACATTTTCCAATCAGACCAGGAAGAAGAACTGGTCAAACTCTTCGACTACTCGAGCCAAGACGATGACGTCTCCCCGAGTGTCTTCTATGATAATTGCGAAGAGGTCATCACCTATATTGAGAGTCTGATGACCATACCACCTATTAGGAGCCATAAGAATGACGATCTAAATGAGAGGTACAATATGGCTGCTACCAACAGCTTGCTAGATATGGATTGGAGAGTACTTAAGTATGGTGAAAACATATTCTTAGGAGAGGTCAAAAAATTAGCAGATCTTGTACATGATATTGGTGACAGAGTCGAAAACAAACGTAAGATTGAAAAGATCCAAAGAATTAAAGCTAACAATGATTTGGATACTGAAATGAAACGATTATCAGCCGTTATTGAGAACATAGACACTGAAATTGTAAACATACACATTGAGAACATAGACACTGAAATTGAGATGAATGTTAAAACGGAAGTTAAAAAAGAAACTGTGCCGCAAAAAGAGCCCAAGTTAGATGATGTTAAACTGAAAAGTCCTGTTTTTACACTTAAGAAAGTGAGACCAGTAAGCTTGGATATTCAGACCACATCTCCTGAAGCGACAGACGCTATAAAACAAATGCTTAGCCCAGAAGAGAGGCAGAAAGAAGAAACCGTAGAAATTGTCGTCAAACCCGAGGTAAAGACGAAACCTGTCACAAAAGACGTATCTGACGTCAACACAATGACGAAGAAAGTCAGAATAGAATTCTGGAATATGTTCAAGGATGATACCGAATGGTGGAAAGCTCTAGCCAAGAGAAATCTGGACAAAATGGAAGAAACTAGACGAGAGTTGGAGCGATTCAGTGGACATGAACTAGTTCTAGGAGATTATCAAGCTCAACTAGATAAATTTGAGAATGAGAAACATACTCTACAGAATTTCATCGAAGAAGTCGATAAGTCTAAAGCTGTTAACCAGGACTTGGAATACAACAAAAAATACGAAGACATGGTTTTAAAACTCATCGAATTTGCCAAAAAGGACTTTATCTATAAAGGCTTTGATCCTCTAATTGAACAACTAAAAGCTCTGTCAAACATTAAAATCGATCGCAGAAAGAAAGTCGATATCCGAGAAATACTGAACGTCTACTCACAAATTGACACCAGCCAATATACGTACGAGGAACTGTGCTTACTTGAAAGATATTACAAAGAAATTATCAGAAAGTACAAAAAAGATTTCAGAGATAAAGAAAATATTATCCCAGAACCACATCAAGAATTTAACAAAAAAGTTACTATAACAAATGTTTACAACACAAACAGTTTACATCGGAATATCAACCATCATGTCACCTACAATACAGATACAATGAAATCAACAAGATCTAACCCGGAGAGATCACAACATAACCTCGAGATTTTAGACCTAACTCGCACCTACCCTCTCCAATACTACGCAAACAATTGGTGGACAATTTACGAAGACGTGCTCAAAAGCCGCGAACAACAATTCGGCTCCATTGATAACTGGTGGAATGTTTACGAAAGGATACTTAATAAAAGTGAAACGTACGAAGATATTGAGAGGGTTCGCTCTCTAATGAGGAGTCAGTCCCGATCGAGACCGAACTCAAGAATGGAAGAACAACTACGGATGTTGGACGAGATTAGGAATGATCGGTTTAAGGAGACCGAGGCCGTGACGAGGAACGACGATGAATCGGTCAGATATACTTGAGTTTGATCACTACTGATCGCTACTGCGCACGCCGAGCATGGTGTGGAGGCTTCTCATTGGTTCCAAAGTCATTGTCGTATGGCGGTCGGTTTTGCACTGTGATCTTATTTTGCACGCTGTTCTAAAGCTTTTTATATTGCGTTTTTTTGGTTCAGGGGTGTAAAGATCATTATCATTAAAAATTGAATGGAATTTTATTTTAATTATGAAGTATCATGGGAATTCTCTGCTCACGAAAACATCGTGAGGAAACTGGCATGTCCTAGAGACAACATTTGAAAGACATGTGACATTTACCATCTATCTCTCTCTAACGGATAGGAGGCCTGTGTGCCAACTGTGGGATCATTATAACCGCTTTACATTATTAGCACTGGTTTTACGACTATTTAATTTCAATTGTTTAGTAATCGGACTATTGATAAAACAGTTCATAGTTAAAACTTATCATTTAATTTGTTTTAACAATCAATTTCAGTCTCATTTATCATCAAAATCTGTACCACATTATTTAATTAGAATGTGCATTAGTACTTTAATAGGCAAAAACCCTTTTTTTTTTGTTTGTGATGGGAAATCATGAATTAATAACTTCTCCCGCTCTGGGCGGAGCGGAAGGACGTGTCAGACTTTTACTGACTAAAACTCACCCGTGTTCCTTCACTTGCCTTTCAAATGGTTTTTTACTTCGTCCATTGCCTATCCGTACAAAATGTCAACAGGAACAGCTGCACAAACCGTCCGCCACACAAACTAACTCGCTTCCGTCATTCTCATTGTCACACTTGTTCCAAATGTGTTTAGTTTTATGTCTCAGTGTGGCATGACCCTGATCAGTGTCCTAGCTTGTACATCTATTTGTTTCAGAACTCCATGTTGACAATGTGTCTGTGTCACTGCATCTGGTTAGATTGCAACCTGATCACAATATGGTTGAGAAAAGATAGGATCTAGATATCTCTTTCCTAGGAATTAATTTTTATGTGTTTAGATTCTGAGCTTTAAAAGAAGTTGAATTATTCTTAAGCCATACCTAGTAATAAGTTATTTCTATTATATAAAATTAAGAACTCCTCCAAAACAGCGGAACCGATTTTAATGATATCTCGTTAGGCATGAGAATAGGTTTTTATCTATTTTTTATATTACTACTACTTATTCGAGTAAAACCGCGTGGCGCAGCTAGTAAATAATATAATATCTGTTATTGACGAGTTTACAGTATTCAGGCTTAGGGGAGTAAGACTAGAATAATAGCGAACCTATTTACCCAGCAGTGGTACAAGAATAAATAATAATATAACAGAATAATAGAGTGCTATAGGCTGATTATTTTTATACTTAATAATATGTTCTAGTTTAAATCTTGCCTTGATGTTCTAAGATTAGCGTTCTATTGTAGCCTCAATCAAGTCTTGAGACTTGGAGTCTATAGTAACTATTTCTTACAGGTTTTGTGTTCAAAAATAATCTGCTAAGATACATAATTAGTTTATTGTATGTGTATGTTTAAGGTTATCATTCGTTAGATATTGTAAAGGCTTTTTAGGACTGTTTCGAAGAAGTCGTCCCCTAAACACATTTCTTGTAGGATTCATGTCATGGTAGCCATCAGCTCACGGTGCCCGGTTCAAGAGGACGCCTGCTTGTCATCTGTCCATAACACAAACCACAAGCTTTCATATCAGCCATACGGTCCAATATTGACAAACAAATATCTATGAAAAGGCTGGGATCAGGGCGTAAAATACGCCGCTCAAAATATACTGAAAAATTCCGACACAGATTTTTTTAAGTAATTTCGGTAACTCATTTTCGGTGGCGTAATTTCAGTAGCTTATTTTGAGAGCCATAAATTACGCCACGTTACGCTTTTCTGGTCCTACCCTTATTATTTTGACCTACCATTATGTATGTATATTTTTAAAGATTATATATTTATGGTGTTTTTTTGAAAGCTTATGGGTTTACAGCTATAGCATGGCGCTTGTCGTTTAGCTAACGGGTTTTATCATTTTTGTTTAATAATTCGTATTAAAACAATCCTAATTTCTAGTTGGCAACCCAAAGCTTTAAATTCATGTTTTTAGTTTATTATTTGATTGAAACATTATTGTTGTTAAATTATTTAATACCTATTATAAATGCTTATTCAGCTGGGATGTTTCTTTCTGATCATTGTTTTAAGAACAGTTATATTTACTTGGCGTATTTACGTCAATGAAGCAAAGGGAGTGTATAAGATTCGTGTCAGAGAATGTTCTATAATTACTGCTACCCCAAGGGACAAGCGCGTGTTTGTAAATTGCCACCGATCGCCCCATTATAGCTCTATTGCACTACTTGAAACTATGAAATCAATTTATATTCAGTTAAAGTTTAAATTTGTTTAACGTACCCTACGTGTTTAATACGGTTTAAAGTCAATCCCAACCCATTTATTTCCAACAAACATGGAAAAGGTAAAGTTGTGGTGGCCTAGTGGTTAAAACATCAGCCTCTCAAGTATGAGTGTGCCGGTTCGATTCCAAGTCAGGCAAGTACCAATGTAACTTTTCTAAGTTATATGTACTTTCTAAGTACATCTTGGACACCAGTGACTGATTAAAAGGTGAGGGAAAGAAAACATCTTGAGGAAACATGGAACTTAAATCTGAAATCGCCAACCCGCATTGAGCAAGCGTGGTGATTACGCTCAATGCTTCTCTGTATGAGAGGAAACCTGTGCCCAACAGTGGGACGATAAAAAGGTTAATGATGAGGTATAAAATTAATTCTAGTTGCTCCCTGCTAATATTGTAGTTTCGAATGGAAAACAAGGACAATTAGAACTGCGAGTTTTTTCACAAGTGTTCATAAGACTTTGATCAGAAGCCAACCATCCCATAGAGAGCCCTCACTAATAGTATGTCTCCGTTAGGTGATGGTGACCAACGTGACGTCTCTGCTGAAGACTGTGAAGGCTGTGGAGGATGAGCACACGCGCGGCACGAGGGCGCTGGAGTCTACCATTGAAGCTATCTCACAGGAGATTGAGGTAAGAGAAAACTTGATTTATAGAACATGCTTTTTGCAGTGGCTAAAATTCAATTTTCTAGCGATTCTCACATGCTCGGTTCGGTATCCACATTATCATCTTCTCAGCGTATAATCCCGGTTGCATCCGCGGCTTTCGCGTTGGAGCCCGGGGTCCGCTTACCTACATATGTAAGATTGTTGGCACGCATGTCATCTCTTACAACGTCAAGCCAGCACTTCTTTGGTCTACCCCGCTTGTTCCGGCCCGTCGGAGGTGCCATGGCAAGACATTTGTTACGCACGTAACATGCCGACATCCATATCACAAAGGCTAATAGGGTAGTTGACAAAAAAAAAAAAAAACTAATTAGTCCGTCAGTCAGATTTCCAAAAAACTAGACACGTATTTTTTCTATTTTTATATAAACAAACAATGTGTGACGTCACTGCACGCCGCCGCGACTCCTGATCTTTGATTCCTTTTATATTTGTCAATGTTTTATTGATTTGATAAAACAAAATATACGTCCATATCCAATATTTTTCTATAATCTGAATAACGGACTAAATAGAATCATTTTTTTTTTTTCCCAGGAAACATTCCTGTTGGGTTTATCTAATAACAGGTTTTCTGTAGTCATCCGAATATTCTATTTGAGATTGGCGAATGACATGCCTGTAGATTCTACAGTGTAGAGTGGTAATATGTTATATAGTAAGTGTGATTAACCATCGTGTTCGTCTGCAGGTCCTCATGTCTCCCTCGCCCCCCAAGTCGAGCGCCACCCCCGAGGAGCTGATCCGTGTGACGCGACAGATGACGGTGGCCACCGCACGAGCGGTGTCGGCCGGGAACGCCAACAAGCAGGACCAGCTCACGGCCGCCGCCAACCTCGGACGCAAGACTGTGGTGGACTTGCTCGTCGCCTGCAAGGTAGGTCACTTGTTTTTGCTGCTGGGATTGTAGTCCAGCCCGCGAAATAGGTTTTTAAGATGTCGCTGTAAGATATTAGTGAACATTTTTATAGTAAAAGGTAGATGTTTAACTGTTTGTATGTTAATACGTTGATTTATGCGAAACACAATGACATTTTAATTGTTATAGTAATAATTAAGTTATACAATCCAATTTCTTGTTTATACGGGACCCGAAACAATCCGTGTCCAGTATTTTTAAGTAAAGCATTTAGACAAAAATATGGTCAACGCACCGCACGCTCGTTCGCGCAGGGCGCAGCGCGGTGGCCCTGTCTCACTGTGCTCTTATTACTATGATTTATCGTCAGGTGTATTGTGCGCTTGGTAATCATACTGTAATAATTTCTAAAAGTGTTTGGGAAAAAATATAACATGGTGTAAAAATGATTGGAATCGATTCAGTTGCTTATTCTGAACAAACTATATTCAGGTATCGTATAAAGTAAAAATAATATTGTATATAATAAGGTAGTATAACCCGCGCAGATAAAGAAAAGATCTGAAAATGGCGGCGGATACTTATGGTATGGTTGACAAAACATGCCATTGTTCAATCGCAAACCAAATGCTAAGATAGAAAAATGTCAAATTTACGTTGTAAATATTGTTATTTACAACGTAAATTTGACATTTTATTTGTTTGTTGTTGTGTTTGTTTTTATTGTTGTTTTTGTTGAGTTTGATTGTTCAAACTCAACAAAATAACAGAAACTTTAGCGGAACGAAATTAACGATAACTCGGAGTGCATCAAAGTAGCAGCTTGGAAAGCGAATCCTGAATTCCTGATCGATGATTTTTTTTGCAACACTTACTTCACTGTGTGAGTATAGACAGCGATAGAGAGCGAGTGAGAACGCATGCGAGCGGACGCAATTTACAGATCTTTTCTTTATCTGCGCGGGTTATGACTTGCATTATAAATTTTAATAACTAAAGTAAATGTTGAAGGAATATATGAAATTATTCTATTTATTTCGATCGATTGAAGGTGATAAAAAAAATAGTTTTAATAACGTTTTTTACAATAGTTATTTAACAAAGAAATATATGATAATGTTTTTGCTGATGTCATTTGTTTTGTATTAAGCTCTAAAGATAGATGTTATGACATAATGTAAACCTAAATGTTTCTCCCCAGGGAGCGGCTCACGCTGCAGAGTCTGCAGACTTGCAGTCCCGCACGTTGTCTGCGGGTCGAGCGGCAGCTGAAGCCTACCGCGCCCTCCTGCAGGCCGTGCTCACGTGCGGGACGGACCCCGCCGCGCGACACGCACTGCCCGACCTCAGTCGACAGGTCGCGCACACCACCGCCGACATCATCGCCATCGCAGAGCTACTTAAAGGTGACCTACTAGCCTCATTTTCTCCCTGCAAGAGAAGGCAACCCCTTTTCGCATCATTTTTCTGTTAAAAATTTACTTTTTATGATAATCTCCATTGAACTATGTAATATATCTGCTACTTTCACGTTTTTCCTCTTTCTTTATTTTAAAAATCCTAGACCGATACTGGGAATTTGTCCTGTATCGTGGGTGACTTTAAAAATATATAAACTCACTTATATACAGATAAACAGCCAGATAAACTACCTGTAAGCCATACAGATATTTGTTCAAAGATCGAACCCACGACACGCAAGGCACTAGTCAATCACTCAACCACTACACCATCGTGTTGTAATTAATTTAATTCTCGTGTAACACAAAATCTATAAACAACTCCTTTTTCGATCAGGTTCTGACTGGGTGGACCCAGATGATCCTACAGTGATAGCTGAGAACGAACTCCTGGGCGCGGCGGCATCCATCGACGCGGCCGCCAAGAAACTAGAGTCATTACGACCTAGAAAGAGTGTTAAAGTACAGGTCAGTACCGCCATACATTGTACGTATCACCTGTGATTTAAAGACAAATTAACACTGCTCCATATATTAAAAACACCCATCACAATGCTATAAAAAACACAATACTTTAAAAATTATAATGTTAATCAATTACTAAATTACATATTAACTTTTAGTGAAAAATTATATAAAATAGATATTCTTCTAACATATAACAGAGTCATAATATGTATTGTTTATGCTATGTAATTTTTCTATACATTATTTTTTGCGAATTCATAGAATGAATTTAAAAATGTTTCATATGAATATTACATATCATAAACAAGGCTTATCATGCAAGGGAACATGATAAGCCCTGTTTATTATACTTAATTTATTAAATATTTATCTATATACATACTTAAAACAACCGTAAAAATACATACCGTAACCGTGTCCTACTTTAAAATCATTACCCAGAAATGATCTCAGTATACCTAGTATGAGTTTTCATTACGAGACTCGATCGTCGATATAATTGATATCAGAGGCGCATTTGCCGCTCTGATTGGTTGAGAGTTTTTACAACCTTCAAGCGGACCAATCGATGAGTCAAACGCGGTCGATATCGACGATCGAGTCTCGTAATGAAAACTCATACTAGGCCTACTGCAATATTACTTAGTTTGATTCACAAAACGCGCAGTAGACGGCTATATGATGTGTTTTTACGTCGTGCATGTACTTATGGAAAACTACTTCATCATTAAATCAACAACTTCTATCAAAGTACAGCACATACTTTCCACAAAGAAGAATTAGTCGCTGAACATCCAGAAGAACATAAAAGAAGGCCACGCCTGAAGGTTACCGTGTGTCGTTGAGATATGTTTGATATTCTTGGTTGTATCGTTAGCGTCACCCAGGAATCAAACATATTACACATCGATGCCGGTACTAACTACTGAACTGCGGCGACAAAGGAAGATTGCCTCAAGATTTGACTCTAACAGACATTATTTTATCTTTTGTATTATAATGCATATTTATTTTGAAATGTGTCTGTTTTTTATATTTTTCTTATTATGTATGTATTGTGTTACTGGCTAAATCTAAATATCGTAATAACTTTATTCGTTTAATTTGAATTTTGTAATAAATTCGCGGATCGAATTATTCACTAAATTTAATTTTTGATATTTTTTCCATTCAAAATCTATTGAGACTTTCTGTCGTTTAGCTTGTCATATAATTTACACATAGGAGTTGTAGATGCCAGAGTGATCTTTTGATTTTCACAATATATCATTAACTGTGGGTTTTGTCCGTAACATTATTACTATATGTCTTGTAATGTGTATAAATATGTATTTCAATGTATATATTTTCATATTTGTATTATTTACATTCAGCTTCAATAGTATAGGGACAAAGAGGTGGGTCAAAAACTTTGTTAAAAAACTTCAAGTAAATGTTTACGTTGTTATACAACGTTATTTTTTGATTATGCGAAACCCGAAACGTGTGTCCAGTATTTTGTTAAATAAAGAATCTATGTACAAAATTTCAAAAAGATATCATGAAAAACCATAAATTTATGAGCTTGTTATCTTACTCGGTTGTCCCAACAAAAATAGGAACCACGCTCCGCTCAGGCGGGCGGGCGCGTGGGGCGTTGACCTCTGGCGTCAGCTGTTGATACTATGATCTATGGTGCGCGCTCGGTAACCACACTGCAACCATTTCCAAATGTGTTTGGGAAAAAATATAACATTGTGTAATAATGATTGGAATCCATTCAGTTGCTTATACTGAACAAATTATATTGATGTTTGATATAAAGAAAAAATGACGTTGTATATTTGACGCTGACTGTACTGTGTGTTTCGTTATTTATATGTACCTATTTCATTTGATATCTGTTACAGTTTGTCTTAAGTACTTCTGTCTTTTATATTTTACATATTATGTAAATACAATCTCCACTGACACTTGCTCCCTTGTCTGCAGGAAGCAGACGAGAGCCTGAACTTCGACGAGATGATCTTGGAGGCTGCCAAGTCCATCATCACGGCTACGTCAGCGCTTGTCAGAGCTGCGTCGGCCGCACAGAGGGAGCTTATTGATCAGGTTAGTGTGGAATAGTAATCTAATAAATGGACTTTTTAAATAAACTTGATTGTCTATAAAATAAAGAGATGTGAAGACATTTTTAGGAAATTATTATTTTTTTAAAAAAAAGGAAGTCTGAAAAGACCCGAAGAAGTAGCTAAACTCAGAATTTATCCTTACTAATATTATAAATGAGAAAGTGAGTTTGTTTGTTTGTTCTGCTTTCACGTCGTTACTGCTGAACCGATTGCTTTGAAATTTTGCAGACGTAAATTTAGAAGTCCGGATTAAATAATAGAGGCACTTTTTATCCCGGAAAAACTTGATATTCCAGAGGGAAATCTAAAAAGCGCGATATAATCGAAATCCACGCGGGCGAAGCCGGGGGCGGAAAGCTAGTTTGTTATAAATGTTGATTATAATGGGAGTCAATATAGACTTACCAACATTGTACTAATCCATACTAATATTATAAATGCGAAAGTAACTCTGTCTGTCTGTCTGTTACGCTTTCCCGCCTAACCTCTCAACCGATTTTGATGAAATTTGGCACAGACAATCTTTAGACCCTGAGAAAGAACATATGCTACCTTTTATCCCGGAAAAAATTGAAATTCCCGAGGAAAATCTAAACTAGCGCGATATAACCGAACTCCACGCGGGCGATGCCGCGGGCGGAAAGCTAGTAATAATAATAAATTAATATCGTAACAATACATATAATAATTTCACCACATTGTACCTATAATACACACTAGTATATTAAATGTTACCTTTTTGTTCCCAGGGCAAAGTAGCCCGCCGGCCTACCTCCTCCTCAGACGACGGACAATGGTCCGAGGGTCTGATCTCCGCAGCCAGGCTGGTGGCCGCGGCAGCACACTCGTTGGTGGAAGCTGCTAATGCCTTAGTACAGGGAGCAGGCTCCGAGGAGAGGCTCATATCCAGTGCCAGGCAGGTGGCGTCTTCAACGGCACAGTTGCTGGTCGCTTGCAAGGTACGTAAAAATGGTCAAAGGTTGTGGTCGTTTAAAGTGCTGAACATCGGTATAGCTCGGTCATCATCAGATTGCCTTAACTGTACTTTAATAAATAAACCTGAAGAGTTTGTTTGTTTGAGCGCGCTAAACTCAGGAACTATTGGCCGGATTTGAAAAATTATTTTGCGTTGGATAGCCCATTCATCCAGGAAGGATTTGGGCTATATAACATCACACTGCGACCAATAGGAGCGGAGCATATCGAAACCTACGCGAATGAAACCGCGGGACGCAGTTAGTTCCAAATATGTTAGGTTGACTTCCAGTTCAAGTGCATCTGAATACCTGTAATATCTATTTTAGACATGGAACGACTGTCAAAGGTCGAGACAGCGTGACTAGCGGAGCAGCATAACGTGCTTTCTGGAGTACGGAAGGTGGGACTTGGATGTAAAGTGAATGGTCATTCATCCATGGAGCAAACCATGCAGCTACAAAACCACTTACCACGAGCCCATTTGAGAATCAAAAATCGTTCATTCCTATTTCAGAAAAGATTTTCAGTTTTAGTTACAAACTTTTATTATTTTCAGGTTAAAGCCGACCCATCATCAGAATCTACCCGCCGCCTCCAATCAGCCGGAGCCGAGGTGATCCGCTCCACCGACAACCTGGTACGTGCCGCCCGCGACGCCATCCAGACCGAGGAGGAGAGGAGCCTCGTGCTCAACCGCCGCATGGTGGGCGGCATCGCTCAGGAGATCGACGCCAGGTCAGTAGGAACTCAATGAGCCGGAGCCGAGGTGATCCGCCCCACCGACAAGCTGGTGCGTGCCGAACTCAATCCTCGTGGCCAACTACAACACAACTCATCGTCTAGTCTTTTCGAAGGCCTATTCATGAGGAACAGACCTTCCACAACATGCATTATTTAATAGAGTATTCATGAATTTTCTCGTCAACTTTGCGTCAAAGGAAATGTACAATATGTAAAGAAAACCCCGTCCGACCCATAAGGATAATAAAGGTGAGCTAAACACATGACCAAATAAAATATAAATAAAAATAAATAATCATAGTAACAATGAATGAATGAATAGAATTTTCAAATAATCTTTTTTTTTCTGCGAATTAATTGCAACTTCTCCATGACAACTCCATTTTCGACGGTATTAATATGAGCGACACGTGCCGTGTGATGCGCCCGTCGCCCGCGCATGTATTGCTATCTAAGTTACCTCCTTTTGCGAAATATATATACATATTTTTTTTGTTAGGTTTAGCCTGGCTTTGTACCTTTACGGATCGAACAGGGTTTTCTTTACTTCTCGTATACGTTTATCTGTGACTACCTTCTTTAAAAGATACGAACATTTTACTCTTCAAGCTATTTCATTACAATTGAAAATTTCTCTCACCAGATCCGAAGTCCTCCGCATAGAGAAAGAGTTAGAGGAAGCTCGCGGCCGACTGACTGCCATCAGACAGGCGAAGTACAAGATACGCGCTGGAGAGACGTCGGGAGATGACACCGACACAGATGTGCAACTGGGATACAATAGCGACGCGTCGCAGCATCAACGGTGAGCACAACAAAGCCGGATAGGCAACAACATCAGCCGCCGGCATAAGTTACCACCCACCAGACAAAGTCTTGCCGCCAAGCGATTCGTCGTGTTCCGGCATGATGTCTGGTGAAGCCGTACGGAGAACGGGTCTGAGCAGTTGTGTTGCGATGTGTGCCGGGTACGATGTGCCTAATGTTGTTGTGTCGGGAGTTTGGTCGTGAAGGCTCTCCAGATCATCCTCTGACGCAGCATCGTTGGTCGTGTTGTTGGGTTAAACACTGCATCACCTCGCTCAACTGCCGTCTTCCTTCCTATTCACTCAGTTTTTTTGAGTGAATAGGCTTAATAAGCTAGTGTGCTTTACCATCAACGATTGCATCACTGCTTACCATCAGGCGGGATTGCAGTCAAGCACTAGTTTATAACTGTTAAAAAAAATAAATAAAAGAAATTATTAATTATAAAGAATAATCCATCAAAAAATTGGATATCCTATGTTTAGAAGCACTTCATCATCAACCTTTTTATCGTCCCACTGCTGGGCACAGGTCTCCTCTCATACAGAGAAGGATTGAGCGTAATCACAACGCTTGCTCAATGCGGGTTGGTAATTTCAGACTTGAAAGTCCAGGTTTCCTCAATATGTTTTCCTTCATCTTGTAATCAGTCATTGGTGTCCAAGATTTACTTAGAAAGTACATACATATAACTTTAGAATAGTTACATTGATACTTCCCTGACCTGGAATGGAACTCGCACACTCATACTTATGAGGCTGGTGTTTTAGCAGTCTATGCCACCACGACCTACTAGGCCACCACGCAAAAGCAGAATTGTTTTGATTTTCTTTAAAAATAAAAAATATTTTCAAAAATTTAGAAAAAAAAAAGCAACAATACAACTCAACATATTTTTAATACAGCAGACAATGTATTCTCTGAATCTTTTGGAATTTCTAAAGTAAATAATATTTTTATCCTACTCCCCACAGGTTCAAAACACCAAACAGCAGTTTCGCGAACACAACGTACAGCCCCAACAGCACGTACTCGCCACACAACACGACGCACAACACCACTAACATAAGCACACACATCTCCCACCTCAACCAGTCGATACACGGAACACCCGGCCAACCTGCAAAAAGTCCTGTTTCACCTGGATACGGATATACTACCCCAAAAAGCCCGACAGTACCTGCAAGACCGGAGAACTTCAACAGTTCGTCAAATATGAACCAGTCATCTGTGAACCAGTCATCATATAGTCAAAATTCGGCTTACAACCAGTTTAGAGACGAGAAGCAGTACACGGTCCAGAGTCCAACATTCTCAAGTTTCAGACCACAGGAAGAACCCAAGCAGAATTATGAAGGGTTTACTACTCGGTAAGTGATTTTATAAGGATTGTGAAAAAAAAAGTTGTTTTTGTTAGCGAAGTTACTAGTTTAAAAAAATCGTACGATTAATTTTGTGGTTTTTTTATACCAAATATTTTTTAATATATGCCAATAAATAATCATAATTGTGAATTATGGAACTTTATTTATTAAAAAAAAGATCATGATTAGCTAAGATTTAATAAAACTGAGTTTCACTACCAGAAACAACCACCATTTTCATTCAACAACACAATAATTCTAACACTTATTTTTCCAAATAATTAACTCCAAACTTTTGCTTTCCACGCTGCCATCGGACACAATCAGATGATTCTTGAACTATTTTATACATTTTTATAAAAAAAAAACACTCAAAAAACTTCTATTTCAAAGTGCCTTCAAAACTTATGATATGTGCCTACTATTTAAATTATGTATACATATATATTATAGTTTATAAGATTACCAATACAAATATACAAACACTCTGGAAGCCAAACTCAAGGTTAGAATAATTATATTTTATAAACAAATTACTTTCACCGGTTATTCTGCGATTTGGCCACATAAGTATTTAAAATATCCGAATAAACTCAAAATTATCGATTTTTCACAAAATAACCGGTAAAAGTAATATTCAATGTGTAGTACATATTTACATAGTTACAATATTTAGAGTAGAAAATATAACAGTTAAATGCTTTACATGACACCATCAGTCATGCAACACAGTTTTCTTTCCATTTTCAAACTTGTGAACAGTAAAATAAATTGCGAGAAATCCATGTCAAGCAAAGCCTCGCCTATATCACCACTGATTAAGTGTGCTAAATATGCGTATATTTAAATTTCAAATCAGTTACACTAAGGAAGCATGTATCTTGGGCAACAAGATGCAGGCGCTATAATCTTACGAGCATAAAAGTTGTTTCTTTTACTTCTTTTAAACAGGCTTTCTACTTGTTTATTTTACTGTCATAAACATTCATAATTATGCTATGCATGTGTTCACGCTTAAACAATGTATACTCAGAAACTATAAAATACTTGTGTGTACAAACCATGACAATTTACTGTTAAAACTACGGTTAGTGTTAATAATGCCCGGGTAATGTACAAGTCAAACTACGACATATTATTTATATCCTTCACGCGGTTGTAATGTGCCCGGTCAATATCAACACTAACTAATAACTATAGCCTCTACTAGCACCACAGACTGGTCTAGCTTTAAAACTGTCTATCCTAGCTTAGAACCTAGCTTAGATCTTTGCCTATAGTCTGTTCCAAAATTATCTGATAAAATGTAAACAAATATATCGAAAAATCTACTATACGAATTTGTAGTGTCAGTTACAAACTGAGTTCTAATTTTAAATCTTCTCAGCCATATTTTTCTTTTAATTTATTTTCGTCAATGATTTTTAACCGATTTCAAAAAGGAGGAGGTTTCTCAAATGACCGTATGTATTGTTTTTATGTTTGTTCGCGGATAGCTTCGTCGTTTTATTTTTTCAATAACCATTTTATGTTTTTAAAACTATACCTACTGGTATGCAAATATTCATTCGGCTGCACCTGGGAAGACCGGAAGCAGACCTCACAATGGTTGGTTGGTTCGTTATGGCTAGACTAACCATCCTTACTTAATATTATAAATCGGAAAGTGAGTTTGTTGGTTCCGCTTTCAAGTCGTAACTACCGAACCGATTGCTTTGAAATTTTGCAGACGTAAAGTTAGAAGTCCGAATTAAATAATAGGGTAATTTTTATCCCGGATAAAATTGATATCCCGAGGGAAAACAAAAATACCGAAGCCGCGGACTGAGAGCTAATGTATTAACAATTCCCGTTAATTTCTGATTACTTGATAATTGAAGCTACACAAGGTTTGTTTACATTTTCGTGAGATACTTTTGGAACATGCATTAGTTTCCTAAATCTGTCTAGTTACTTAGATCTATGCCTAGTTGAGTCTCATGTGCCTTTCGTTACAGAGTCTCTTCCAATGACAGAACGATGAATCAAGAGTAAGTTTAAAACAAAACAACGCTTTTTACATACATTTATACATATATTGTAGTTGATTTTAATGTTATTTTATTTGGCAATGTTGATAAAGATACTGTGAAATACATATCCAACGCATTACTCCAAAACAGTTATTGTAATTTTTTTCTTTTTAATAAAAATCTAAAACCATATATAGAAAAATAAACTACATGCTAGTATTTTCCATATTTTTAAGAGACTGGAATCCCATCTAATGAAGATCAAGCTTATATAGGGCCATAAATTCATAATCCTTATTCAGGAATTTTACTTCAAATCAGCCACATTTTTGTCAAATGATTGCGACAAGTTGGGATCAGTTGGTATCGTTCAGACCGCCCATTGGTCCGTTCGGTCCAAACGATCCCAACTAGTCGCAATCATTTATTTATTTATTTATTTATTTATTTATTTATTTAATCTTACACTTACTCCCATTACAGGTTGCTTAACCTAATGCGGCAGCAAGGATACATTTCCCCACCTACCTTTTGGAAAGTTACACATATAATAAATAAAATTTAATTAAAACAAATCAATAAAATTTAAACAATAAAATAAAAAATATAAAAAAAAAGAAACTTAAAAATAATATTAAAATTTTAAACAACATTTCAACTTTATATTCGATACAAAGTTTGTTGAGCAAACACATTTCCGAACATTTGTAGGAATAGATTAGCAATATCTTCAAAATGATTCCAACTGACCGCAACAGAGCGCAACGCCACTAGGATGCTGGATAGCACAGTGTCATTAAAAGAACTCTTGCGAACTCACTCAAGTGACATGTCCATATATCAAGCCTCGTATGGAGAAGGTTTATGGTGACCATCGCTCTGACAAGAGGCGTCTTGGCTAGTAAATTGGTCCTGGCTGTTGGGATGGCTAGTAGTGGTGGGCGTCGCCGCCTCCAAATATATTTGTCTGGAACAAATATGCCTATGCGGCCTAAAACCCCAGGGTTATCTTCCAGGCCCCGCAGTAACTTGACCAAATACGTTACCAGAGCGAAGTCCCGCCTCACCCTTAACTCATTATATCCTACCATGCCCAGCACGAATAACGTGGGGTACATTAGCGGGTAAAATGGATACACCCCGTATAATTTTAGATATAGATACCTTGTAAACTTGTTTTGAATGCGCTCTAACATTACCGCGTATTTTGCCTCATGTGGAGCCCATATAACAGCGTTGTGTTCTAAATGACTTCTAACAAGCGCATCGTAAAGGACCTTCATTGCTGAGATGTTGGTGAAGTGTCGAGTCTGTCTCATTATAAATCCTAAATTTCTGAAGGCCTTTTTACAGATCTTCGTAATATGCTCTCGAAATGATAGATCAGGAGTCAGAGAGACGCCTAAATCACGCACCTGTGTGACTCGCTGTATCAGAACGTCTTCCATCACGTACGCATAAGATAGCGGTGAACGCGAGCGGGTGAAACTCATCACCGAGCACTTCGATACGTTGAAATACAGCTTGTTCATATGGCTCCATTCCACTATCCTATCTATATCCTCCTGCAAACGTACGCAGTCCGACTCTTCCTTCACTTCCAATAACAACTTGAGGTCATCAGCAAATAATAAACAGGTACCATGTCTGACGACCTTTGGCAGCTCGTTTATCATTACTAGGAACTCGAGAGGCCCCAAATTGCTACCCTGACTTACCCCGGACCAGGTATAATATGTGTCAGACTTACACCCCTTGAAATCAACGTACTGCTGCCGGTCCCGCATGTAGCTAGCAAAGAACTGCAACAGATGTGGTGAACATCCAATTTCTGCTAGTCTACACAGCAGAAGGTCGTTGTCTACACTGTCAAATGCTTTTTTAAAGTCAAAATATGCAACATCTACCTGCATCCCGGCATCTACCACTGGCACAACTTCCCCCATAAAGTTCAGCAAATTTGTGGCTGTGCTGTGTCTAGGTCTGAATCCGTGTTGGGCATCCGATAGCTGCACGTTGACCTGCCTCAGCACGCAACGCTGAATAGCAGATTCAAACACCTTAGCAGGTGTTGACAGCACTGCCACCGGTCTATAGCCGCTAATGTCAGACCCTGCTTTACTTTTGGGCACAGGAATGACCCGCGTAATTTTCCACTGAGCGGGGAACGTTGCTGTCTTGAGACATCTATTATAGATATAATGTAGTGGTTCTATTAGTACCCTACCACAATCTCTAAATAGGAATGCTGGTATACCATCAGGACCTGCAGAGCGCTTCGGTTTTAAGCGTTCGAGTGCCTCTTTTACGACGTCCACACTAAGCGAGCTAATCTGAACGTGAGCACTACTCCCTGCCCCGGTCCCTGCTGCCTGCTGCGGGTCTAGTCGCGGCGGTTCATGATTGTACACCGAGTGAAAATATGTTGCGAATTGATCAGCACACTCTTGGTCTGAAAGTTGCTGACCCTCCCGCACAATGGTCTGCTTACCAGTTATATTTCTTTTCGATCGTATATATTGCCAAAATGACTTAGGGTCTTTTGCAAACTGACGCTGGATTGTGTTCTGATGTTGAGCGTGAGCAGTTTGAATGGATTTTTTTATTCGCGCCCTACACTCCGAAAATGCGTGATAATCCTCCTTATTATTAGTAGTTTTAAATTTTTTATGCAGTCTAGCTTTCATTTTCAAGTCTTTTATTAATTTGGCCGTATACCAGTGTGGGAAAATATTACGTGGTTGTATACATTTTTCCTTCCTAGGGACACATTCATTTAAAATATTATTTAATATGGTATAAAAACAAGGTACAATGTTTTCCACTTCCTGTAATTCGTATAAAATAGTCCAGTCCGTTGAAGCAAGCATGGAGTACAGTCTCTCGTAATCCGCTTTATAAAAATCCCAACGCGCGAACGTAGTGTATGCGCTTGTACCGCGCGTGCGCGAGCCGTCGTCGCCAGCGGCGGGCGCCGCGTGGGCCGGGCCGAGCCCCGGCGCGAGGGGCACGGTCACCGCGAGCGGCGGGTGATGCGCGTCGACCGGGACTAGGGGCTCGTCCGCTAGTGCCACCGAAACCTCTTCTCGAAAACCTGTGTTTAACACCAAGTCAAGCTGCCGACCCAAGCTGTTAGGAACATGATTACTTTGAGTGAATTCGCAGTAGGACATGAAACATTCGTAATAATTATTTACATTTATGGAACTTGAATATAAATTAAAATCACCTAATACTATAATTTCTTTATATCTAGTACACAAATTTTCTATTATTCTAAATAATATTAAAAAATCATTTTCTGTACTACTGGGCGGTATATAAACAACACAGCACAAAAATAAAAATTTGTTTTTTAAGTGAACGGTAGCACATACCATTTCAAATACGCAGGTATCTAATGACGCTTCGGTAACTCTTACTCGTCGTAGCTCGAAGCGGTGTGTGGCCACTAAACACGTACCACCTTGCTTCCGACCGTCCGCTCGATCACAACGAAGTATTTGGTATCCAGGGGGGATTATTTCAGCATCATCGATTGACCCATTACAACCCGTCTCCGTAATTGCATATAAGTCCGAATTCAAACATTGTATATTATTTCTAATGTCATCCAACTTTGTTCGAAGACCCCTAACATTCTGATAGAGTATTTCAATGTTATGAATTTGGTGTTTTTTGGGTTGATCTCCGAAACCAAATCCACTCATTAAATTCCGTATTTATAGGCCATACGTCTGCCACATTCAATTTGTCGTACCATTTTTCAGGGACGCCAACAATAAACGAAGAATAATCTCGCTTAGTCTTATGATTAATTTTATTAACTTTGACATATACCTCAGGTCCACAAATATTCCTCACATGGTCAGTCACGGCTTCCAGAGTGGTATCCGGGTGCAGTCTCCAAACATGTAGATGTTTATTCCTTTCCATAGCTTTAATTGCTTTCAATTCTACATTCGTACCTACTCTCACCTCTTTAAGTCGCTGGTTAACTCTTCGATTTCGAACGATCGTTCAGTCGCATTGATTGTCTTCTACGATATCATGACAAGGCACATCCGTCTTTAATGGGCTAGTAGTATCCGTCGATGTTGTTGGTAATACAGCGGATTTTGTGGCCCCACCTTTGTTTACCTTTTGAACTTTTTCAACGGTTTTGATGTTATGTTGTCCTTGTTGCGAATTAGTGGACACTTTATTCACCATCCCCGAACTTCTCTGTTTACCGACTGCTTCCGCAAAGGTAGTAATCGATGGTTTATCGTCCGCAACATGTACCATCTGTCCGGTTTGATTAATTTTAGCATCAACTTTTTGTTCAAGCACCCCCACTATCTTAATAATATTGTCCAAGTCCTGTTTTGTTTGCGAAAATTGGTTTAGCAAGAGTGATATAGCATTTGCCTGGCTATCCATGCGAGCTATCATTTCAGATCGAAATTTTTTCAGTTCCTTCAGCACTACATAGTCATCATCCATCATTATAGGTGAAACGTTAGATTGACTTCCACGCTGTAGGTTTATATTATTGCTGGGTGTGGTAACATTTTCAAAACCAGTGTTAGCTTTAATTGGTGTCTCTAAGTTTCCTCCTTTAGGATTTGAGCACACGCATTCCGGACAGATCCATGCTTTTTTATATGCTGGGGAAAAAGACTCAAAAGTGTCTATGTTTATGTCAAGACAAGTCAAATGGTACTTCTTGTGACATTTTCCATTTGAACATTCCAAATAGAAGTTGCCTATTGTAGAACAACAAGCTCCACAAACAAAAGGCATTGTTTACAAGTAGTTCCTTTTCGAAAATCCAATATAGATGAGATGAGATGCTGTGAGGTAGGCTACTTAATTTATTAGCCACAGATACAGATATTATAAGTAATGAAATTGTTGATCTTTAGCCTCTTCTGGGCAAAAAAAGACGGTACAAACCAGTCAGTTTTAGAGACTCAAAAAAAATTTTTTTTTTTTCAACTATGTCACACTTTGTAAAAATTTAGGTTTTCACATTATATTGTCCAGATTATAAACTGTCTTCATGTTGTTTAAAGTGAATAATTTCTGAAGAAAACACTTCCACGAACGTATTGCACTGTTTTATTCACTTTTATTATATATTTAAGTAAAAACAATTGATAGAACTACTTTAAACAATTATTAAAACAGGAGCAGAATGTTTACGTGACAGCTAGCGCCATCTACCCCAAAAATGTCATTTGACAAAAATGTGTTTGCCGATTAGGGGGCTGGCCTGACTAGGAAATCTAACCGAGGACATGCTCCGCACTGACGCTTGCAACCGCTACACCAACAAATAAGTCTTTGTTTACATTGCCACCAAGTAATATTAAAATGAACTATACATATCATGTAAATAAATACAGTACATACGATATGTAAATACCTTTTTGTGAGCGTCCATTCGAGCTTGAATTCCGCTTTGCAATATGCTAGGAACGTTTTGTGCTACCCCATGTTTGCTTTATTTTTATATATCATACATATAATTTCAAAAAATCCCACCCATTTTACTACAAATGTATCTTATTATGGGTACCCATGATGGTATTATATCAAGCACATTTCCAGTATAGGCCGGCCTAGCAATACATAGGCGTTATGTACAATGAGAGGTCAATTTATACTAGTTATTATGATGTATCATCGTGCGACTTCTACATATGGAACAACTATTAGGATACACAAATACATGTTCCGTACAGGAGGTTACTAGGACGTGTAAAAACAACCTGGTTCAAGTGTCTGGATGAATAGCGCTATCCCTTTTTCACAAGGGTTTAATGTCTGGATGAAAAGCGCTATCTCTTTTTCACAACTGTTGAATGGTTTAACGGTTTATTGTTTTTTACACGTCTTAGTAGTCTCTGGTCTCAAATTCGCGAAAAAAAACCAACAAAATTGTACACACGACCGCCAGTTTTTTAAAGTTGTCAAGCTCTGTTGTAAATATGGTCAAATTGAATTAACTGACGAGACTTCAGGGATATGATGACGTTTAGATTAATATGCAATGAAGAAACAACAACAAAATAATATCTGCTCATCATTTCAATCGGTAACTAGTGGGCATAGACAGTTGACTCCGAAACCAGTTCAAGTTAATTTTTTATTTTGCTTATCAACTACTTCTACTCCATCGGTCTAGCAGTCTAACTGGTTAACTAAAGGTAAACAGAAAAACCACATGACTTAGTTAACCAACTAAAAGTAATACCCTAAAAAAGAAAATAATACCATTCATTTTAGATAGATTACAGTTGTACTCATGAATTTAGCAGTTATAATTCGTTAAAAACGTTGCTAAATCGAATTAGACCCATCACGTCTTGACAGTTTCAGCGGTACAATTAACTTGATTCTGCATCAAACGAACAGAAAGATAATTCTCATAATTTCTTCTACGCCTAGATTTTGAATTTTTTCACGGGAATTATCATTCTAACTTGCCGATTTAAAATTTACATACTACAATGTAATGGCAAAAATATTTATAGTACAGTCACAGCCTTTCAAAAACCAGCGCAGTGTGGCTACCATGAGATTTCCTTACGAGACTCGGTCATACACATAGACCTCGTTTAGCACTCTCATTGATTGAGAATTATTACAACCTTGAAGCGGACCAATCGATGAGTCAAACGCGCTCGATATCGTCGATCTAGTCTTCAATGAAAACTCATGGTAACCACACTGATAACGAAATATTCGCTTATCCCCGACGCTCCTAACATATGCGCAAGCGGACCGAGCCATCGTTCTGTACATAATACTGTGTATAGCTTGTGTATGATTACCTTATACTGTGTACCTTCTACATAGAGCACTAACTAGGCATGCTCCGATACTTATTGATGCGAGGTTTATATGGTGGTAAAGTTTTTTATATTGAGCTATGATGTCATGTATAAATATTGACATCAGTCATTCATCAGTTTTTGCTCTGAAATTTTAATCAAAATATCAATCGAAAAGCGACTTTGTTGCTTAGTAACGATAAAGTTGTAAATTTTGTATTTTGTGAGTCTTACAAATATCGATACTTTAACAAAAATCTTTACTACCACAAACCCCTTTTGACAAACTAATCTAATTGAACTAACCTGCATGGGGTGCTTCACAAGGACAAGCATAGAGGAGGTGACAGTCCGGTCGCTAACCCTGCCGTCAGTACGCACGGCGCTCCTGGTGGGCGAGGAGCGGGTGCCGTACCGCCGGGAGCGCGCACCCCCGCCGCCCCCGCGCAGGGCTTCGCTCCTTAGGTGCGACGATACGGCTAAGTGATCAGCGGTTTGTGATGCTCTTCTTCTACCTTTTGTTTTTTATGCACTGGGTTGCCAGGTAAGGGGGTAGTTTCAAATTGGTGAAAAATGTCGTTTGTTGTCTCATTTTGGGTGATCATCATGTTTTAAGTTTGTGTGGGGAAAATTACATATCTCCTATCAAGAGTCATCATTTCATTCTAGCTACTAAAATAAAAGAAAATGGTCGTTTGAAACGCCTTTGAATGTCATCTCGTGGTTGTCTTAAACAACAGCAACCAGAAATTATGCAACCATATACTATCAAAAGGTTCACTTTGAGCTGATAAACTGGCAACACAACGAGAAAAATATTTAAAAAAATCATACATTATTTCTACCATATCATACCACACTTTTATGGTAGAAATAATGCATGACTTTTGCATTATTTCTACCATAAAAGTCGTGCATTATTTCTACCATAAATATCAAAAAACTTCAAAATCCGCATAAAAAATCTACTCTTCGTAACAAATCATCAATGCATCAAACTCATCAGTTTCATCACCGAAGCCTGGCAACCTCATCGGTATAGGTACGGGGCACATTGTGCTAATCTGTGGCACATGACACCATCACTGACCGTGGGACGGGAAACGCCATGTACATACAGTATCATCATAATGGAGAAAAAAAAAACAATATAAGGAATGGTAAGAGGAAGAAGCATGAACGAGTGAGTGATTGAGAATGATGAAGTGAATGCCAAATTAATTCTTTTACTTCTGGGTACCAAAACGTTTTGGTAACCTTTCTTCTTCTCAGCCTATAGAAGTCCACTGCTGGACAAAGGCCTCCCCGAAGGCTTTCATTCCACGCTTGTTGGGAGAAGCGCTACTGCCCGCTTCTCTGATGAGAGTTCCCTTAGTCGCCTTTCTCTAGACACTTACCAGAGGTTATGGGATGGTACTATTCTAAGCCCGGTAACCACAGGGACCTTTAATATAAATAAATAAAGTTTATTTACTGCTGATGAAAGAATAAGGTCAAAAGAACGAATGATTGAATGATTAGCTTGGTCCTTTATAATTTTGTGAATATAACATGTTTGTTCTTACAACTAAAAATTAAACTTGTTACTAATATTTTGTACAAGTCTACCAACACACTGTCAAAACTTATTAAAAGATGATATTACTAATATTTTGTTTCCTAATGATATTTGTGGCCTGAAACTAATTCTTCTTCACTTTAATACTCTTCTGGCATGGCATGGCGGTGTTGGTGTCTCTAACTCTTCTGGAAACTTTCTATGGGTCTACACCACTCTTAATTCAACAATTTGGTTTTAATATAAAATAGGTTATTTGTGTTAAAAAAAAATGGGAGTTTTTATAATTGGGGTGGGGAATTTAAAAAATAATGGTTTTGTGTTGTTTATGAGTGATTAGTTACTGGATGATTGTCATGAAAGTGTGTATAAAATATAAAAAAAAACACACTTTTATTCCAAGGTTCTGATTTTCATTTAATCCACTTTGGTCCGATTTATAGTAATAGGATCGCTCTTTATCACATGAGAGTTAAATAACATCACGTCTTTATTTATCAAAGGGTTAGGCAGGGTTTGTACTTGTAGCACGAACACGTCGTCAGTTATGAATCTTAATAATCACCATGAATTTTATAGGTGAATGAAACATAACACCATGAATGGTAACAGAAATCTCTGCCTACCTCTTCAGAAAGAACAGACATGATGTTAAGTTTTTCTTGATCTGTTTCACCGCAAAGT
Source organism: Sesamia nonagrioides (assembly GCA_017933935.1). Classification (NCBI taxonomy): domain Eukaryota; kingdom Metazoa; phylum Arthropoda; class Insecta; order Lepidoptera; family Noctuidae; genus Sesamia; species Sesamia nonagrioides. Next base: position 14,751 of record JADWQK010001942.1, on the reverse strand, counting down.
CTACCTATTATATGGGACAATCTCCAATAAAGTTACTTCTTTATCGTGCCACAAATGTACCACGCATAAACAACTCAAGCCAATAACTTACTACATTAAAATTTAATCAACCGATAACCAACTAAAAATAACATTACAGCTACGAGACTCGTCTGTACGACACGCCGCGCCCCCTACACGACCCCCCGCGACATATGGAAACCAAAACCGAAAGACAGGAAACATCGCATTACGATTACAAAGAACAGAAGTATGGATACGAGCCCCCCAAGACCCCAATGAGCCCAAAATTCAACGCCAGAGAACTCAAATTTGATGACAACGAACCTATTTACTCGACCTTGAAAAAACCATTCGATGGTGTAGGTCAAACATTTTCTGAACACCAAAAATCTACAGAAGCAATCCCTGGAGGTACAAAACAGTCGGAGTTCAAAATACACAGCGAGTCTTACCAATCGTATCCGAGAACGGAATTCAGTAAGACGGAATTCCGTGAAGAAGTCAAATCACCATTTGTGTCTACTCCCAAGTTTGATCGGTCTACCGAGCTGGTCAAGGCAGTGACTCCAGATTATGATAGAATTGCCTCCCCGTACAAGGAAAGTTCTAGCTACGGTGGTCCGAATTTCATGGAAGAAACGACTACAGAAGTGAAAGAAATTCCAAACGGTACACAAAAAATTACTACAACTAAGATTTATAGCTCCTCTCCTGTTAACTTGACAACCACCAGCACTAAATATGAACCAATCCGGCTCGATGGAATCGATGAATTATCCAAGTCATTCGATAACGAATCCAAGTACAGCACTTTAGACTCTCGCTTCAACACTTTAGAGTCCAAACTAAGTTCGGATACCAGCCGATCTTTTATGAGGCCTTCGGAGTTCCAGTCTGCGGACTACCAAACTACCACTAACATTACAAAGGTCAAAAAGCCTTCAGAAATGGTCAAAGAAATTGATGCCTTGGATAAGAAGTTCTCTAAACAAACCATTACTTCGGAAACCATTGAGAGGAAGTCGATCATGACCAGCTCCCATAAGTCAGAGTCTTCGTCAACAATCACTAAGAAATTCGGCAATTTTTAAAGGTGCGTCCCCTGTTGCTGTGAAAATAAAATGCTTTTATTTACCGCTAGAAATTACCGGAATTTAAAAGTATATTTTCGGTTAAAAATGTTGTCTATCCCGGTATAATTCGGTTTTTACTGGGGTTACCAACTTGAAAAATTAAAAAGGTTTTTGCTGATAATTTCTTGCGGTAGTTTGTAATATAAGTGTTAAAATTAAAAGTACTATGCACGTTTTAAAAAGAACTTTGAAATTATTTATATTTTAATAGTCGTGGTTATAATTTGAAAATTGTTTGATAGGTATTTTGACTTTTTACATTTTTACAGGGTAGTCTTAGTTTAGTCTGCAAATTGTAAATGACAAGTTTAAAAAAAAACTGTGTAGCCAAATGGCTAATGTATTAATTTACAGTCGTCCATTTGAATCTCAATCGTTTCTTGTGTTCTAACAAAAAATATGAAAGATAATTGACAAAATATCTATCGAATCAAGATGTATAAATGTTGTATATTAATATAAATCTCCAAATTAATGAAAATTTTACTTAAAAAAGAGAGTTTATTTAAATGTTTGTGTTTTTGATCTAACATTTTAACAAAACGCCGTTTGTTAAAATTGCTAAAATATTTATAAAAAAAAAGCTATAATAATAACAATTTAATAAGCAAACCACAATATTTATAAATAATAATTTTTCGACAGGTTATGAATAATTAAAAAATGCTAGATTAAAAACACGATATAAGCAAAAATTACTAAAATTTAAACTGTAAATTAAAATATAAGGTGCTAATATTTAATTTAAAACAAACTGTGTCTTAGTCAACTTTAGAGATTTGACGTTCAATTATATTATAATTGTTATTATTGCTAGGATTTAGTTGTGTCAAAGATAGTTGACCGCTGCATCTGTTTTGACGACAATAACAGTGGTGATTTCCATAGAAACACTTATAATAGGAAAATTGTTATCCTTAATCGGTTCAATGCCGTAACTACAGAAATTGTTAAAAGTTATTAACATCTCGCGTGGATCCACGTTTGCCATACTAAGGGTTAAAGGCAAGTTCAATTGATAGATAACTCATCTATAGAAATTATTGAAAACAGATTGTTTTAAAAGAATTTAAAGAAATATGAACTCTTCTTTCGTTCCTTTTCTCTCTTTTTAAAACAATTTAAAATTTACAGGGAGCCATTGAAATTAATTTTTTAGCTATCTTAGCTTTCAAGATTATTCTTAAAATTATATATCATGTCTTTCCATAAAAGGTTTTGCTACAATTCTCCTTTTATAAATTCTATATAAAATTATTGCTTGCGTGCAAAAATATGGTATCATAAATACTTGTATAGTTTTCATAAGACCTCTTTAATAACGCTGGCAGCAGTTTTAACATAGTCAAATGTATTCTTTGACACAACTAAATTCAAGTCCCACTGCTGGGCAAGTTGCCCACGTTTCACAAAGTGCTAGCCCCACGGGGACCTTATATTCGATGCCTTCGAGTTTACCGACTGTGCCATTACATATAGTATTGTTATATAAATTGTTTTTGGATATTTCGTGCCTTTCTTCTATATGTAAACGTTTGTAAAGGGCTGTATTGTCCACAAATATAGAAAATGTTATTGCAAAAATATACATAACTGTTAAGTACGAGTCGTTTGAAAACTTCAATATAAAAAATATTGGGTAAAATAATAATAAATATCCGTGGCAACTAGCTAACTTTAAATACAGCCCGATTTATTATAGAACGATGTGCCATTTTCAGAATATATTTAATTTTATACTTAAATTATAATATACATTTTAAAAAAAATTATACCAACTTGATGATCTTCACGATGTCCTGGTATTGCAACTAACCTATTTATTGAAGTTAAATTAAATGGATTTAGTAATTTAAAAGAATATAGAACAAAATATTAATATTTTAAATAAATGCAGCTAAAATGAAGTAAATTCACCTGCCTACTTACCTTATCAGGATGTCGTGAATATAACAGTGATCGAATGGTGCAATTATTTTACAAATATACTAAAAATATATTTAATATAAAAAAATATTTGTGTACTAATAAATTAAGATTTAACCATTTGGCCGACACTCGGTTAACATGGCAGTTATTTGTCGGGTAAACGGTTAGCGCAGCTTTCAAAAATTAACGCATTTAACAAAAAGGAATTTTAATATTTAAAAAACAGATTTTTATTTTTTATTGTTTTTATTTTTATAGCATAGTGATGGTGTCGACGGGCGAAGTTTCGTGAAAAATTATTTACGAAAAATATATAAAAATAAGATTTAATTTAAATTAATAATAACATTTTACTTTTTGGAGTAACTCGCACTTATATTAAAAAAAAATGTTTGAATATACTTAGTTTTATATTCAAATTGTGGATCGTCAGAAAATAAAAGTAAATAAATGTAAGTACATAATGTTGTTTTTCATGTAACGTGCCTTATGTGTGCCGCAGCTTAACATTTTTCGATAAAATTATTCAACTTAAACATAAAATACATAACTTCGTGTATATTATACATTGTACTCTTAGGATAGATGCCCGCGAAAGCGATTCGTCCACTGAAGGTAACAGAACACCAATTCTTGTAGTTTAGTATATAAAATATAAATAATTGTGTAGAGTTTATATTATAACATACGTATTTTGTACCCCAGAATATATTCCCTTGTCTATAAATTATTAGATCGATGTAAAAAATCTCAGAATGAAATACTCTGAAAAGGTTTTGACGTAAAGGTTTTTACAAAAACTGGAAATGAAATTGTGTCGAAAATATGTTTTCAATGCAATAAAATATAATTAATTGTAACCACAACAGCGCTATAGTATGCTGACAGCTTTGAAAAACAACCAAAATGATATATTTAGGAATATAAATAAATTATTTAGCTCAAAAAGAGCAAAATAAATATATATTTGAAGGCGTTTATAACCACGAGCGATAGTTCGTGTCGGGCTAAATCGTGTCTTATTAATGTTAATATTACTGTACTATTATTGTAATCTATACTCTTATTATAAGCCGTGGGTTAGAGCGCTTAAAGTTAACTGAGGAAAAACAAACGCCTTTTTTTCTACGTGTCGAATTTTATGAAGAAATCCGACATTCTACGAAAAATGCAAATGTTATTCTGGCAACACTAAATATGATGTCTGGTTTCAGTTTTAAGAAATCGGGCGTTAGTTAAATATCCGAAATCATATGTTGTCCAATGAAATCTTAACAAGATGGCGGCTATATTAAAAATGTGACATTTTGAGCGCTCTAAACAACGAATATCGCCTGTACACTTATATAATATATTATTACACTAATTAAATATAATATAACTATATTATACACGTAATAAACTGTAGTTTTTGATACATATAACCTAAGTCTTGATTAAATAATCTCTTATAAAACCAAATGGAAAGTAATTTTTACTAATTTTTATTGTTTTTAAAAACGCTTGGTAGTTTTGTTAATATTATGTTAAATTTTATGTTCGGTAGCTAGATGTAAGCTTGTGGTGATCGTGTCGATGTAATAAACTTGTAACTAATAGTTGTGGTTTTATTTGGAATATCATTCTACCCTCCTCTTCATAAAATTGTCTTACATGAAAACCAAGGTTAAAAAAAAATAAATGTACCAATTATTTACTTATTTAGTGCAGTAGGTATACAAAAAGTTGACGACACGACTTTTTAAGCCCATAAAAGTACAGGTTTAAATATATTTTGGATTTCTTTAAGCAAAGTTTAAACTACACAGGTTTACATGATTTCGTTTCATCTAAATCTGAATGAACTGAAAGTTACGACTTACAGGCTCCATTACTATTTCAGCTAATCCATACTAATATTATAAATGCGAAAGTAACTCTGTCTGTCTGTCGGTCTGTCGGTCTGTCTGTCTGTTACGCTTTCCCGCTTAAACCTGTGGCGGTACCTACAAACGCCACAAATCAACAACGCGTCATACTGACGTCACACGAATTCTACATCTCGCAATCAGAGTTTACCGAGCAACTAGCATACATACAACTTCCCAATTTCAAGCATTGGGCAAGTGCCCGCCAGACATAACACCCGTCTGGTCGGAGGATCCTCCCTTTTCTATGGAGGATGAGTGAACTTTACTCCCTGTTCCTCATGCCTCCACAAACCTCTAGCTACCGCTAACCGCTAAAAAAGCGCGATATAACCGAACTCCACGCGGGCGAAGCCGCGGGCGGAAAGCTAGTACCCAATAAAACTGTCACACATTTGCCACAAATATCGCAGAAAACTGCACAAACATGCTCTACAACCGGTACAGTACATGTAAACTGAACATATCAAACGATTCATATCAGGATCTGCAATTTAATGCCGAAAACCCCAATGGGTGAGCAAGAATACGTAATCGAGATGCCGACCGCCGATTGTCAGGCTGCATAGTACCTACCTACAGTGCGGCATCTGGGTAATATCGTTACTTTTCAGGAAGGCAGTGAATGGGTTAATAGCAAAGCCTAATCATTAATTTCATTAAGCAAAGCTGATGAATTAAGACGGTATCCTATTCCTAACACTACTGTCCGTCTGTCACCAGCCGCAATAGTTGAATTTTTTACAGGTGATTTTTTGTATAGGTAGGTTTTGAAACGGAACCCTTTCATGCACTGGCGTTTTATTACATACTTGAACAAAATCTATAGTTAATAGTTTAGTGTTAACTTGTACGGCGGACGACAGCAGTTCAAGCTATCCGAAACTCAAATGTTCCCAATCAACCTTAGCCTTAATGCTTTAGAGATAAAGTTTAAAGTCTAATAAAGAAAACTGACATTGTAGTAGCATGATGTGCTGTCGTCTGTACCTACATTGTAATTTAATTAAGGCTTTTCTTTTGTATTTAAATAAAAATAGTCGCTTCTTAATTACTTTCTTATAAAATTAATGCTATTCAACTAATGAACATTATTCAAGTAAATAATAAAAAATGACGTACAATAATATTTTAATATTCAATTGAGCTGAGTTTATTATTGTATTCTTATTGATTGGAAAGTCGTCCAATGACGTTACCGCGAAGGTGTGATTGACCATTTATAAATATAAGACATATTTTCGTAATTGCGCCAATCAAAACAATAACAACATAGTCTACTTACATCTGTTTCATGATTCCAATGAATAATTGGAAAATGTTAAAGTATTTAATAACAAAACAAACTTGTGAATGTCCAGATGTAGTGACTGTGTCAATATTTGTTACCAATTCGGCCGCATTTCGTATTGACGCAGTTTTATTGGACAAATAAAACTTTTAGGTTTAATAATTTGACGTCAGAAATTCCTCAAGAGTTAATTTGACTCATTTGGTGAGGGATACAACTCTTTTTTTTTGGATGGTAAATCATCAAATGACTTCTCCTGCTCTGGGTGGAGCAGAAGGGCGTTTCAGAGTTTTACTGACTAAAACCCACCTGTGTTTCTTCACTTGCCTGCGCGACGGCCAGGGCCACGGTTTTTTTTTTAACCAACCTGCTACCCTGACCCAGAAGGCATCGGTCTTCATGGACCCCGTCATGATGTGCTGACATCTCTTTGAGGTGCACGTGACACACAACGCGCTGTCGACTCGGGCCTGGTCCTTACCGGGCGGCGAGCTGCCCACTGCTCACCGCCCGCAGGCTCGTGCCTACGGTGGCTGGGAGTTCGATGTCGTCTCCCGACCAGGGCGTCTCCTGCGGCGGCTAGTGACGTGAAGGCACTGGGATTCCCGCTGCCTCACGCGCTCCGCCTCCTTCTTTGCCAGCATCACTGCTTCGCAGAAGGAGGTGACGGTCTGCCATACACCCTCGCTCCGGACCATGGCCTGGACCATGGTCGGACGAGAGAGATCGCCGCTACGAGGACACGGCGCAGCGGTGTCCAAGCCGGGCAGACCTCCACCGTGACCTCAGGGCGATCCACACAATGGTGACACCCTGGCGTGTCCTCCCGCCTTATAAGGAACAGGAATCTCTCGAAACAAACGTGTCCGGTGAGGACCTGCGTCAGGCGGAAGATGAGGGCGTCGTGTCGCCGCTCTAGCCACTCCTCAAAGAGGGGGCTTGCCGCCGCTATTGTGGCGTGCCCAGCACTAGGTTGCGACAATCGGACTCTCTATGTCGCCATAAGATCCCGCCGTACCGCAATATCTATGAGGGCAGCGGAGTTATGGGGCACTCCCACATGTGGGCAAGGGCTTTGTCCTCCAGATACCATGGCGGCAATCTGGTAAGGAGGCTCACCGCCTCAGCGGAGACCGTACGGTATCTCCGGATCAGCCGATCGGCCATGACCCTCTGGGACGCGGTCAAACATCGGGCTGGTCGCTTCCTTAGCGACAGCGCCCACACCGGTGCCCCGTAAAGAGCCATGGACCGCACGACCCCCGCGTAAATAATCAATAACCTCCATACTCTGCAAGATAATAGAGCGTCTATTGAACTCGCGCCTCTTGGCTTACCTGGAAGGTAACGATCTCCATAGTGACCGACAGTACGGGTATCGACGCAATCGGTCAAATGGGGACCTACTAGTGTATGCCACTCACCTGTGGGGCGAGGCCCTCGAGAAAAATGGGGGAGCGATTGCCGTCTCCCTTGATGTCTCGAAGGCCTTCGACCTGGTATGGCACGCTGGCCTTTTGAGTAAGCTTCCAGCGTACGGCATTTCCGCTGGCCTGACTGGCTGGGTAAAAGACTTCCTGACTGAACGGTCCCTCCGAGTTGTTGTCGACGGATGTTCATCGGAGCCCATGTCGACCAATGCCGGTGTTCCTCAGGGGTCTGTTCTCTCTGCAACTCTGTTCCTGCTGCATATAAACGATCTGCTGATGCCCGTCAGATGACAGCACAGTTGTGGAGAGATACCTGCCGGAAGCTTGGGCTAGTAAGGAATCAATCTGTCCTTCTGCGAGGACGTGATGTCGCAGAAGGAAGCTGCGGAACGGGAGAGAGAGATCTCAACTCCCTTCCCGGGCCGCAGAAGACGCACCGGGCGCCGAAGAAGGGCGGACAACGCCCTCTTCCGCCCCCCATGAATGGGTCCGGGGGCGAGGGACATGGGGAAGTCCCCGCCCCCTATTCGATGGACCCCGAGGCGGAGGCGCGCGCGAGTGTCAGCGCGCGCCTCTGAGGCGATGCACGGGGTAGCTTAACACCTCACTACCCCGTGCCGGAGACGAGGCTCGGACAGACCGGGCCAGCACGAGAGTGTGGGGCTGCGGAAGAATTTAGACTCCCGCGGCCCCACGCGCGCTCGTGACAGAAGAGACACCGGTGTGGTTTTAGTCAGTAAAAGTCTGACAGACCCCGTCGCCCACCCTAGGGCGGCGGACATCCTATGAGGATTTCCACCCCGAAAAAAAAAAAAAAGTAAGGAATCAATCCGGTCAGAAAGAGAGGCTATGGTAGAGCGTACGAGTGGTGCACTACAGGCAGTCTCCGAATGGGGCAAAGCCAATCTTGTGGCATTTAATGCCGCCAAAACACAGGCGTGTCTTTTCACCGCTAAAAGGAGCCCGTTCGCCTTGGCTCCTTTCAGCTTTTGGGAGTTGAGATTTCCTCGAACCTAAACTTTGGGCGGTTCATTGAGTCCAAGGCCAAGGTGGCTGCCAGAAAACTTGGCGTCATCGCAAAGGTCCGGCGGTACTTCACACCGGAACAGCTTCTGATGTTGTACAAAGCACAGGTCCGTTCGAGTGTGGAGTACTGCAGCCACATTTGGGCTGGTGCTGCGAAATGTCACCTGGCTACTTTGGATTCAGTTGAGAGGCGTGCGAAGAGGCTGATTGGTGACCCTGATTTAACTCGAGACGGTCTCCAAAGCCTAGAGCACAGGCGTAGAGTAGCCAGCCTTTCGGTGTTCTATAGGATGCATTTTGGGGAGTGTGCGAGGGAATTGCATGATTTAATTCCCCAGTCTCCGTTCTACCATCGGACAACCCGTCGTACGGCGAGTTTCCACCCTTACGTTGTTAACACTACTACGATCCGGACGAAGCGTTTCGCCTCTTTCGATTTCGATGCTTTATACCGCGTAGGTACATGAAGGGACTGGAACAACTTGCCGGCGGCGGTGTTTCCGTCGGACTACAATTTTAGTATCTTCAACGCTAGAGTGAATAGGCTCCTAATAAACTAGCGCGCTTTACCATTAACGATCGCATCACTGCTTACCATCAGGCGGGATTGCGGTCAAGCACTGATTTATAATATACAACGTGTAACAAAAAGGGTATATACATACCAAGGGCATGGCATCTTTAGATGATATCAAACGATATCGGAAGGGTTTCAACTCAAAATAAAATACTCAAAAAATTGGTACCAAATTTTCGGTTTCGTTTGTTTCTTAAAATTAAATCATAACAAACGTGGCAGTACACTACATACGTTAATAACTACTCGTTACACGTGACGGTACTTGCCAAAATCCGATAAATGTCTTCAATATCTCTGTGCGACTAGTATGATAGTAGCCTATCACAGGCGGTGTTTTTCCTCATAACTTCCTAACATAAAAAGATAAGATTAAAAAACCTTTCCAATATCGTTTGATATCATGTAAAGATGCCATTCCTTTGTTATGTATATACCCTTTATGTTACACGTTGTATATATATAAAAGTGCCTCCGGCAGGAGGCGTTTCATCCCTCTAGATTGGGGAGGATCCGCCTCAGGGCAGCCCCGGCCCGTTCCAGTTTGGGTGCCAAACGTCGGAAGTGCTCCTCGAAGTTCCATCGGCTGTCGAGGACGCGTCCCAGGTACTTCATCGTAGACCCGACGCCGATCTGAACCCCTCCTACCGTTATCGGCGGTGGTGCGTTCCGAGGACCATGAAAGCACATGGCCTCGGACTTGTGCAGAGCTACCTCGACTCCCAATTGCCGGAACCCCGGGGGTTATATAACGGGTATTATACAACTCCTTGAGTTAGAATTGGCATCAAATGTCATAGTTTCATTAGATAGTCAATCAATAGGGATACTATGTCAAGTCGTATTGACTTGGCAAAAAACGTTAGAACATAGCGAACACTTGCGCCTTAAATGAATGGGATTTTGTCTTGATGTATTAAGTACCATTGCATGAGCGTACCCAGGGGCAGTAGCCAGGGAAAGGGAGCTGCCCCCCTCCCCCTGGAAATCTCAGAGAATATGTATGAACTCCAAAGCACAAAGGTTACTCACTTTAAAACCTCTTGACTTGACAGACAGGTACTTTTGAATTGTCAAAGGGTTTGTCAATACCTAAGATAAAGCTAGTCGCACATTCCAGTAGTAGTGTGTTCGGGAATTGCATGACTTAATTCCCTCATCTCCGTTCCATCATCGGACGTCGTACAGTGATTATCCACCCTGATGTTGTTGACACTACTTCGATCCGGACGAAGTGTTTCGCCTCGTCTTTTATACCGTACTAGCGGCCGCCAGCGACTTCGTTCGCGTGAAGTTGGTTATGCTCCGCTCCTATTGGTCGTAGCGTGATGCCTTCCTGGATTAATAGGCTATCCAACGCAAAAAGAATTTTTCAAATCGGACCAGTAGTTCCTGAGATTACCGTATACATCGACTGACTGTAACAATTTGCCAGCGGCGGTTTTCCATCTGACTACAATTTAAGTGTCTTCCATGCTAGAGTGAATTGGCTCTTAATAAACTAACGCACTTTACCATCAGGCGGGATTGCGGTCAAGCACTATTTAAAAAACTTTTTATTAAAAGAACAACCGACTTCCACAGAAAAAAAACACTACAAAGTGAAAAATAACTAATTTCGGAAGTCGGTGGCAAATATTAATATACATGTTCATGGCCATGGTGTCTTTGGTTTTTGTATATTCGTTTTTGCCACCGACTTCCGAAATTAGTTATTTTTCACTTTGTAGTGTTTTCTTTCTGTGGAAGTCGGTTTTTTTTTTTTTAATAAAAAGTTTTTATTTTACAATTTTTAGTTGCAAAAAGTACTGTTCAGCTGCATCCGGTCAAACTGGACGCTGCCGCCAACATAGTTGGGAATAGGCTAGCAAGAAAATGGCGCCTTTTTTATTTGAATTTTTGCCCGTGTTCTGGTTTAAATATCAAACTACTGAATTGATTTTTATAAAATTTCTCTGGGACCGGATTGAATTTATGAGCATTGCTAGAGATGACACGATTACGCGTATTAATTGTAGTCTCTTGATTTTTTTTATTGTCCCATCAGGATAACGAGTAGTGGTGGCTAGTGGTTGTCCTACGTTAAACTTCAATGCTGTAAATTGTTGAGGACTTCCCTCGACTGTCTATGGTCTTTATTATCAGATCTACGGCAGACTTTCGTTATAACCCACGTGGATGCAAACTTCTCTTCTAACTTCTCTTCGCATAAATGAATTGATTCCTAACACAAGGTAGGTAATTAATGTAAATCGTTGAGGAGTTCCCTGAACTGACCTTTGTCTTCATCATCAGCTCCCTAATCACAGTAACCACCCATCTAGGTGTAAGGTTCTTATCAATACAAATTATTCAAGCACAAACACCAGGTTGCTGCTGTGAATAGTTGAGGAGTTCTCTCGCCTGTCTCCCTTTTCCATCATCAGATCTACTCCAGACCCTTATTCAATTGTAGTGCTTTAAAATACCTAACGAAAAAACTTACAAATGCACTAGCCGTCCTTAAAATTTTTGAAAGTTCCCCTTGATTTCTCTGGTCTTCCACCATCAAACCCTGATGTCCTTACCATGAGACCACCTTGAAAATGTCTTCTTTCCAACAGAAAAAGAATGATCAAAATCGGTTCATAAACAACGATGTTATGCGCGAACAAACATAAAAAAAAAACATAAGTATACAATAATATGTTAAGAAAACCCTGTCCGACCCGTAAGGATAATAAAGGTTAGGTACCTAACCTTTACTATCCTTACGGCACATGACCAAATAACATATGAAATTTACATAATCATCATAGTAACAATACTAGTGAATTTTGAAATAATCTTTTTTTCCCGCGAATTAATCACAACTTCCCCAAAATTTGTTAATTTTTAAAAAGTGACAACATTATTTTTGACGGTATAATTCTGAGCGAATAGCGATGCGACCGCGTGCCGCGTGCCCCGCGCCTCTTCGCCCGCGCCTGGATGGCCTACCGCACATGTTTTAAGTTATCTCTTTTTGCGAAATAATATTTATTTTTAGGGGTTTTTTTTTTAAGTTTAGCCCGGCTTTGTAGTCATTAGTAGAATCAGTTATCGATACCTAACAATACCTTCACGGATCGGACTGGGTTTTCTTTACAAATTGTATACGGTCGAATTGAGTAACCTCCACCTTTTTGAAGTCGGTTAAAAAATCATAAAATAGTTGCAAATTATTCACCATTCAACGTGACTAGAAAATTATCGAAAAATAAAACATGATTAATAACAATAAACCCACATACAATAGAAACTATAATTCGTTCAACTGAATAAACATAATAAATTATCCTTTCAGTGAAGATGCTCTACATGTGAGTTATAAGTATGTAAATAAGGATTATTATATTAATGTAGTCGGAATATTCTTTAGTTGCTCATCAGTCATCAGCAATATTTTGCGACGGCCGCGCCAGTTCCTGCAGCAACATGGTGAAAAATATAATTATCTTGGTGGTGATCGCGATATGTTCGACAGGTAAATAATTTTGCGATTATGGCTGCCTATTATTCTACGACTGGTTATTGCAACTGGACATGTGTTTAATTAAATTTAATTCATTATTAAAAAGGATCCCTTATGATGTGACTCACTGTCTGTGGATAGTGTGGATATCTCAAAACTGCTAATGCTATCAACTTGAAATTTGGAATTTTTATAAATATCATCTTGCTGGTCATTTATGTAGATTATCGACTGCTAAATCGGTCTTGCCTTTGGGTCCATATTGAAATAAGACCTCCAGTGCAGGGCGTGAGCGCCTCGTTAGTGTAGTGGCAGTAAACGCTACTATTGAGCATGAGGTCCTAGGTTTGATTCACAGAACTGGAAGTGTTTTTTTTCGATCAGAATTTCTCCTGAGCAGCCCGGAATCTGGATTTGAGCCTGCATATACAAGTCAACAACTGAGTTACCTTTCAGCTCTCGCCAATATAGTGCGACCTTGCGACCTCAACGACTACAAATGCATCGGCGACAACTTAGCAGCCAACTCCAACTGCAGGAGGACGGTCAGAAGAAATCTTCCGAACAAATATTTCGAGAAGGAATTCCATTTCATAACTCCGTACTTCAACTCTTCGTACATTGATCGGAATATAATCGTGAAGAACCATGACAAGTGCTATATTTCTGAGTTTTTGTAAGTATTCAGGATGCTGTAATATAACCCGCGCAGATAAAGAAAAGATCTGAAAATGGCGGCGGATACTTATGGTACGGTTGACAAAACATACCACTGTACAATCACAAACCAAAAGCTAAGATAGTAAAATGTCAAATTTACGTTGTAAGTATTGTTATTTACAACGTAAATTTGACATTTTACTTGTTTGTTGTTGTGTTTATTTTTATTGTTGTTTTTGATTGTTCAAACTCAAGAAAAACAACAATATCAACAAAAACAACAAAATAACAGAGACTTTAGCAGAACGAAATTAACGATAACTCGGAGTGCGTCAAAGTAGCTTCAGTAGTTGGGAAAGCGAATCATGAATTCCTGATCGATGATTTTTTTTTTTTTTGCAGCGCTTACTTCACTGTGTGAGTATAGACAGCGATAGAGAGTGAGTGAGAACGCATGCGAGCGGACGCCATTTACAGATCTCTTCTTTATCTGCGCGGGTTATACGTAATAATATCTAACTTTTATCATCTGTCCTTTTCTTAATTAAATAGAAAGAAAACTCAACGCACTCAACATTCAATTAGTTTAGTTTATGTAATCGGCGTCAATGTGAACATCACGAGTGGTTCACAAGATCGCTACCAATTTCACTAATTATAAGTATTTGAGTCTTGTCTAGTAGGAGCCGGGAGGCAAACCTGTGGGTAGTCACTACTAACTGAGTAGATACTATCGAAAGGACCGGTGACTTGTGGAGCTAATGATTCCGGCTAGCGTAGTGCGGGACTAGCGATGTAAAATGAAAAAAAAAACTGTATTTTTTTTTCAGTTTCTTGAAAAAAACAAAAAAAAATCTTAGCGTCGTTGTTTTTTACTAGCCTACGTTTTAGTTCAATTATAAATTAAATTTGTAATTTGTATAATAAATCAACATATTATTTATTATTACCAACAATAAATCACAACTCATTTTTTTTTTCATTTGTTGTTAAATATCAATGAATGTTGCCAACATTTTTATGAAATTTTGGCACTACTTATTTTATCAGAAAAGTATTGCAGGTTTAAGAATAAACCTAATACTATTTTAGGTATGTACTCTTAAGTATTAATTATTTAACGGTAAATGCCATGAAAGTTTCAGATTTCATGCTCTTGAAAAAAACATGGTCCAGAAAATAAACAGCTTTTTTTCAGGTTTTTTTTTTCACATTAGGAAAAAGAAACGTTATTTTGCAACTCTATGCGGGACGCCCCCAGCTAGATAGACTGACAACCTCTAAAAGTTGGCTGGAACAGAC
>JADWQK010001834.1:0-41332 GCA_017933935.1 Sesamia nonagrioides | reverse complement strand
TCAGTTTACATAGAATTGCTACTCTTCCAGCAGCTGGTGGCTAAAAGTCTGAAAGCCTTTGTGCCCCGATGGAATCTAGGGCCACTTGCGCAGCGTGTGTACTCTCGCGTTTATTTTTGTTTACACTTTGTGTTATGTATGCATGCGTAGATTTTTTATGGTGTCTTAAAACCTATTCTTTACACTGTTTTTTAAAGATGTGTGCATGTTTTAATTTTATTTTTGTCTCGTTTGTTTCATTATTGCGCTATTTTTTTTTTCTTATAGATTAATCCAATTTCTGATGAGTAAGTAATTCAGTGTTGAATTTTGTAACTCTGTGCTAACAATGACCTACTAAAACGAGAAGTAATCCACCACACAAAACATCCCTTATTAACTAAACTAACACAGGGGACTTACCTAGTGTAACTAGTCTACTGTCTGTGGCAGCAGCTATACTTGTTTGGACAATGACGAACGCAAGTCCTTCCCCAAGGACCGCATACACGTCAGCTTTACTTATTAAGTTAGCTACCAAACACTAGCCTCTAATTTCTTTAGGGCGTGGGCCAAATTGTCCCATATGACACTTCTATACACATTAATCTTCTCATAACTCAGTTCAAAACCAACAATTCTTGGTGTTTCACTAAAGCACTCAGTTAAGTAAGCCATACAAGAGACCCCTACAGGCAGGTAGATAATGTATGTAACTTTATCAACATGTTGAGTTGTCGTCTTATTTACAAATGTAATATTCTACGTTTCTCACGAGACTGTATATTTAAATTACTTCTCTCACAACGGGATTACATTTAACTGAGGTTAAAAGGCAACATTTCACTTAATACCCTCTCGCATCTTGTAATTTCTTTTAACTTAACCAACGCAGTCGGCTTCACTCAGTATTCATGTTAATACTTTCGTATTAACTCACGTTTATAGGATACTAGCTTTCCGCCCGCGGCTTCGCCCGCGTGGAGTTCGGTTATATCGCGCTTTTTAGGTTTCCCTCGGGAACATCAAATTTTTCCGGGATAAAAAGTAGCCTATGTTCTTTCTCGGGGTCTAAAGATTGTTTGTGCCAAATTTCATCAAAATCGGTTGAGAGGTTTAAGCGGGAAAGCGTAACAGACAGACAGACAGACAGACAGACAGACAGACAGTCAGACAGACAGACAGACAGACAGACAGAGTTACTTTCGCATTTATAATATTAGTATGGACTAGCTTTCCGCCCGCGGCTTCGCCCGCGTGGAGTTCGGTTATATCGCGCTTTTTAGATTTCTCTCGAGAACATCAAATTATTCCGGGATAAAAGGTATGTCCGAAAAGGTATGCCTATGTCCTTTCTCAGGGTCTAAAGATTGTCTGTGCCAAATTTCATCAAAATCAGTTCAGTAGTTTTGTCCTGAAAGCCGGACAGACAGACAGACAAACAGACAGAGATACTTACGCATTTATAATATAAGTATGGATCTATCGTAAAACTCTAGAGAAAAATCTTTAATTTACTTAGAGGTATTTACGAAGTATGTCGCTGTATGAGAGAGAAAACAGACACACAGTTCCTAGTTAACAACGTAAAAACGAATAACAGAAGGGGTGCTAACAACGGCACCGAGTAGATATATAATTACTAAACAGAGTACCCCACATTAGGTAGGTACAGACGACAGCACACCAAGCTACTACAATCTGTCAGATTTCCTTATTAGATTTTCAACTTTATCTCTAAAGCATTAAGGCTCAAGGTAGATTGGGAATATCTGACTGTTTGGGGTAGCTTGACCTGCTGTCGTACCTACTAACGTTTCCGCAACAAAATTATGCGAATTTATCGAGTAATTGATGAAAAGGACCTGAAAGGCGTAGGAGTTGAACCTTGCATTAAGAAATGTTAAAATTGGGTAGGTATTATATATAATTATATGTAAGTATTTTTTAGAAACTCACTTCTATTAACGAGTTTTATAATACGGCAATGTCATCCTATCACCATTCCGTTGAGACCTTAAACCGATCATTATGAATTTAGCAGATTACGACCTAATAGCAAATAGACAATGTAAACTTGTTGGAATAACAAGTTTATATTGTTGTAAGTTTATATCCTTAATTACTCTGTATCCCATGGTGCCTTTCCATCGATGTGGAAAGATGCCAAACTCATTCCGTTACCCAAAAAATCCAATCCAACTTCATTTTCTGAATACCGTCCCATCTCCATCTTGCCTTTCCTCTCCAAGGTCCTAGAACGCCTTGTCCATAATCAGCTCAGTACTTTTCTTTGTAAGAATAGTCTTCTGAATCCTTTCCAATCTGGTTTTCGTCCTGGTCACAGTACCACTACAGCCTTACTTAATGTCACTGATAACATACGCTTGGGTATGGAGCAGGGAAATCTGACGGTTCTTTGTTTACTGGACTTTAGAATGCTTTCAACACCGTCGATTTCGATATCCTGCTTGGCATGCTTCGCTCGCTTAACATATCTCCAACAGCGATTGACTGGTTTCGTAGTTACCTGTATGGCCGTCGGCAACGTATATGCATAGAAGAGTCTTGCTCTTCGTGGTGCTGTACCTCTGCCGGTGTACCTCAGGGCGGCGTTTTATCTCCATTACTTTTCGCAATATTTATTAATTCCATCACTAAAAACCTTCTTTCCTCCTACCACCTTTATGCAGATGATTTGCAGATATATAAACAGGCTGGTCACTCAAACTTAGCTGATGCCATTCAAATCATCAACAAGGATTTGTTCTCAATCTGTGAGTGGAGTGAGGCACATGGATTGCTTGTTAACCCATCAAAGACTCAGGTCATTGTTATTGGCAGTTCAAGGATGTTCCCCAAGATAAACTGGTTGCAACTTCCCCAAGTTCAATTTAATGGAACTGCTATACCTTTCAGTGAGAAGGTTAAGAACCTTGGGGTTTGGATCGACAAGCATCTTTCCTGGGATCCACAGCTACAGGAAGTGAGTCGCAAAATTTTTGCATCTGGTAAGTCTCTGAGACGGTTACGGAATTTTCTTCCTACTGCCACTAAAACTGCGCTTGCACAATCACTTTTACTTCCCATCCTTGACTACGCAGATGTCAGTTATCCAGATCTTACTGAGGCACAACTAGATAAACTTGAGCGACTTCAAAACTTCTGCATAAGATTTATATTTGGCCTGCGCAAATATGATCACATATCTGAATTTCATACAAAGCTTAAGTGGCTTCCCATACGTCTTCGCCGGAATTCTCATATCCTATTTCAGCTCTACAGCACTTTGTTTAATCCTAAAACCCCCACTTATCTTAAAGAACGATTCAAGTTCCTTCATGACACACATAATAGATATCTGAGGTCATCGGAAAACCTGATATTAGACATGCCGATGCATTCCACTAGTTTTTACGATAAATCCTTTACTGTACAAGCAGTTCGGCTATGAAATGACTTGCCCGTGTCTGTAAGGCGTGCTCAAACTCCGTCCACTTTTAAAACCATGGTAAAAAGCATTTCCTCTCTCTTTAAACATGTCATTATTTTTTATTTGCTTTTGTATGATTTTTATTAATTAGATGTATATAAGTATTTATTGGACTAGTATGATACACTTAACGTGTATATTTATTATATAAATTAAGTAAAATTGTAAATAGTACACTGTAGACTACCTACATTATTTCTCTCTCCTTCCCCTTACTATTCCATCCAAAGGTTGTCTGTAAAAGATCGCTCTTAGCGATAAGACCGCCCATTGTGTCACCCTTTGTAAAATTTTTATATTTATGTTTTTGTAATCTATATGGTGTACATAATAAAGAGTATTCTATTCTATTCTATATTGAATAGCAGGCTAGGCCCTCCGGTTGTTGCACTGTGAGTGTAATCAACGTTGATTATTGAGTAAGAATAGTGCAATAAGCGGGTATTAGGTACTTGCATTTTACTTCGTTAATTAATATATCATACCGTATCCACTCGCGAGACGAATGCCTTTCCATTCTCGCAAGTGGATACGGTATGATATTATATTAATTAACGTTGATTTGAATGCTTTAATTGCTTAGGACTCTGAAGTTGATATATTTATGTAGGTATAGCAGCAAATCTATGTTAAATATTTTTATGAAAAATTAACTAGATCCAGATACACTGTTGACTGTTTCTACGAAGGTATACCAAGCCTAAGGCTAATACCTAATAGTTATCTACAGTTGGTAATTTGGTGTTAGTTATGAAAACTATTTCAAATTGTTTTAGTTTTTGATTAAGAAACATCGTTTATAAAATTGTGCATTGAATAATACGTCTTGATTTTATTAGAGATGTGCCGAATAAGTAAATTTTATCGAGTATCACTCAGTATGAAGTTTATCGAACCGGGAACTCTGCCGAGTACTCTAATCTCGGTACTTGTGTGTGAAAGATTCAAATGTTATAAAAGTTTTTGGCATTGTTACTAAATTTTAGTACCTACAGTGTTGCTAAAGCGTGAAGAACAAAAAAGTGCCATCGCTATAGAGTAAGACTTAAGTAAGACCAATGTGTTAGAGAAAATATACTGGGATAGCCTGTTTTTGTTATTGTTAGCCTAATATTGTGTCCCACTGCTGAGTTAATATCTCTCATTTTTCCTTCAAAACATCCTTGTTTATAGTAATCTCAGAAAATAATGAGACTGATAATTTAATCAGTCTCTCAAATCAAAAATATACAGAAGCTTTAACTTCTATATATTTTTGATTTTGAGAGACTGATTAAATACCTAATGTGTTCGAGATTAGACTGCGAATGTTTTTAAAATTACTAGAATTGCCCCTAAGGTTAAACGGTTAAGTCAGATCGGGTTATATACACATAACCGGGTCTGACTAAACAAAATGGCCGATTATGCCGAGAAGCGAGTAATAAACGAATACTCGGCACATCTCTAGTTTCTAGGTAAAACTAAAGTACTTTCAATTCAAGTAAATTAGGTTCGTCTTTGATATTTTAACATGTAGAATTTTATGTATTCGAAACTGTGACAAAATTATCTTGACTATCTGGCTTCTTGAATATCTGGAGACGCTGGTAGACAACAACAAGAAGTCGTGCCTTCGAGTTTAGTTTCAGAACACTGAACATCCTTACTAATAAATATATATAATACTTATAAATGGGAAAGTGAGTTTGTTCCGCTTTCACGCCGTAACTACTGAAACGATTGCTTGAAATTTTGCAGACTTAAAGTTAGAAGTCCGGATTAAATAATGGTACTTCTTATCCCGGTAAAAATTGACATACCCGAGGGAAAACTAAAAAGCGCGATATAACCGAACTCTACGCGGGCGAAGCCTCGGGCGGAAAGCTAGTAATAAAATAAAAGCCTGCTTTACGTAACAACAGGTGCTATAAATAAGTAGTATACTTGATACCTGCTTGGTTTTATCACAAACATAAAGATTACGACAGATAATCTTACTGACATTATATACGTGAAAGTTTACAATTTTGCACGGATGGATAGATGTTTGTTCGTCTTTCACGCAAAAAAGCCTGAATGAATTTAGATGAAATTCGACACACATACGGATTATAAACAGGATACAAATAAAGATTTTTTATCACGATATTCGAACGGAATCGAAACTTGTGCGGTTGAAACCGCGGGGCGCAGCTAGTGAGTGCATTTTGTACAGACGACAACACATTAAACTGCTACAATCTGTCAGACTTCTTTATTAGATTTTCACCTTTATATCTAAAGTATTAAGGCTCAAGGTAGATTACGAATATTTGACAGTTTCAGGTAGGTACCTAATTATTCTAGAAAAGTTTGGTAGCAAGCATTTGTCCCAGAAAATTATTTTGTAGCTTATTTTTTACCTCCATTTTCATTAGTCTTTTACTCAACCGCATGACAATTTTCTAGTTGAGCGAATACTCTTTGTATAATGTCATGTTCAGCTACTGAAATGCTTTCACAAATTCTGTGTCAGTGAAAAATTAAAATTATAATAAAGGTTTATTTTTATGGCTTCGTACGCTCCCTCTAGACTATACATACATATAGATACTTACTTAAAATAAAGCAAGTATAAAAATATTTAATATTGAAGTCTAGAATACGCACTTCAAGGGAGTTGCAATACTAGATACATCAAGTTATGTATTGATTTATTAAAACACCATAAAGTGAGTTTACAAATACAATATGTAAAGAAAACCCTGTCCGACCCATAAGGAATTATCCTTATGGGTTAGGTAAAGGTTAGGTAAACACATGACCAAATATAATATAAAATTTTACGTAAACATCATAGTCCCTAACAATACCTACTAATGAATGTTGATATAATCTTTTTTCCCGCGAATTAATTCAAGCTTCCCCGAAATTTGGTATTAAAAATTAAAAAAGTGACATCAAATTTTGACGGTATTATTATTATAAGCGATACGACCACGTGCCGCGTGCCCTGCCCCCCTTCGCCCGGCCATTGATTTCCTACCTCACATGTATTAAGTTACCTTTTTGCGAAATAATATTTAGGTATTCTTTTAGAGGGTTTTTTTAAAGTTTAGCCCAGCTTTGTGGGCATTAGTATAATCAGCACGATCTGACAGGGTTTTCTTTACATATTGTATATTCTGACAAATACGTAGGTATATTGACAATAAATATACTTATTCTGTGCAATCGTACCAATAAGTAAGTCAATATTAAACTAGAAGTGGTCATAAAACTGTGTAGTTTACACAACATAAGAACCGGAAAGGCCGAAATAAAAAGTTACGGCCCCGAATCCTACAATGGAGCAAAATACGTTCCCATAAAACGGAGGTCGAAACGCATTAGTATTAAAAATTTACGGGATGAAAAATATGTGTGCCGGCTAAACCAGCCTTGACTAAATATTTTATTCCCATTTATCAGCGAGCGTGTTCCATAAACGTCAGAAAAAGCTTCAATTTGTAATACATTGGAGATACGTGACGTCACGGCGGCAGTCGATAGGACTTGGGAGGAGTCTTGACATCGGAGATAAATCATGTAAAACTAAAGTAAGCCACTCTCACTGGTTATAAAGTAAAAGTCAATGCGTTGTTTTTATATGACATCAAATTCAAATAGGCAATTTCAGATAAAAGCTTTCAGTTTTTAATTTTACATTCACATTGGCTCTTGGCTCTCTTGGTTTTATATTGTAACAATACCATTTATTTATTACATAACATTTATTTCTATGTTCAAGTAGTAATTGTTTTATCTAACGTTAGCTTATTTCAGCAAAATATGGCGTTATTGTGATTATTTATGTACGAGTAAGCTGCCCACATATTAATTTCCGAGACAAAGATTTAGTACAGCAAGCATATTAGCATTCGTACATAAAATAGCGAATAAAAATAGAAGCTCATCTCTACCAGTAATAAAATACGTTAAATTATAGGATTACTGTCAAGTACGTACAAAGGAAGCCAATTTCTCTAAGAGGTTGGCGTGGAGGCGTATATACACCCAATATACTTTATGTACTCGTTTCATATGCCTAGGAAATGTGCCAAATGTCCTTTCTTACTGCGAGCCTATTCTACAAAACCTAAGTAAATGAACTTTGTAATTTACATTTAAAATGGTGTTGCTCTCTTTATTTTTCTTACGTATGGACTTCAAGCATTATGTTTCCTCCATCACGTAATTTCGGCCAGCTTTTAAGCAGTTATTTTATAAGAACGCTTCTTGGAAATTATATTCCAGCCAAGTGGATTATGTTGAATTTAGGGATGTGTAGGTTGGTGTTTACGTACCGAATATAACAAGTGCTTTGCTTCTTAGAATCCTTTGTACTACTATCAATTTCAGCGATCTTGCGCTATGATTTTATTAACAAATAAGTACGAGCGGAGACATTGTAGTTCAAGCACAGATATCTGAAGTTACAGGTACCTACGGATGACAGCGGTAAAGCGGACCCCAGACTCCAAAGCTGAAAAAGCTTCGGATGCGACTGGGATTAACGCTGAGATGATGACGATGCAGGAAAGGACGACAGCAGGTCTAACCGAAACTGTCAAATACACTACTGATATCTTCGTATGGATCTCCAACGCGCAAACCCGGTATAAAAAGGTAAATGTTGGTTTTGCAAGTAAATCAGGATTTGTGAATAAATCTAGATTGGGCGTAATGTGTGTCGACATTACCCTCTCGGGAGTGGGTCATGTCTGTTTGGGCCGATAGATAACATTAGACTGCTGTGTCGATGGAAATAAATCTGATAAAAGAGCGGCCATAATTACCTGGACTACCTACGGTTGGATTTGGTGGTAGGTGTGAGTTAATCTAGGATTAGTTATTGGTTGGGAATTTTTAGGTTTAGATGGTTATTTTATTTTGTTGTAATATTGATATAATTCCAAACTAGATATTACCTAATATATCACTAGTTATGGCTACAAAACATTACCACTTCTCAAAAATAGCTCATGCCAATGACTATTAAATTCATAAGTATAATATTTAGGTACATAAAATTGTACCTTTGTTTTCTGAATTGCATGGTATTACATGTGACTCAAAAAAAAAAAGATGGCGAAAAAATAAATTACGTGCTGAGGCACTGCAGTTTCCCACGCTTATGTGGACAACCGCACCCGAGTAGCAGCTTATTCGCTCTCATAAAATTCAAAAAAGAAACAGCAGGTTCCTATGTAACTATTTCTCACAAAAAAAAATATGTGATATGATTGATATTACCTATAATCTAACCCAACCTATTTTTGCTTCAAATATAACAAGCAAGTAAGTAAAATTTCATTATCCTATATAACAATCTATCCTTAATACGTATAAGGGATAGCTATAAACCTACTACTAATTAAGAACCATTAATAGGTAGGCTTACATTAATTAGACCCCATACTGTTCACTAATAGTTCACTAGTAATAATAATTCAAGTCAGCCCGTCCATCATATTACATGACCGTAAGTAACTGGCTCCCGTCACACAATTCCCTTAACACCCCAGAACATGATCACTAATTTTTTATTTCATTACTGTATATAATACAGAGAAAGCTGACATAGGTAGATACCTAAGTACCTAAGTAATTCATTGTCTCGTAGTGACCTTTTATACTTTTAACTTTTATAAGTACCTAATCCTTGTTCATGCTGTCACACAAAATCAATTTTTGTTTCGTCTTTTACTAACATAAAAATTACGAAGTATTATTGAAAATACGTCTGAGGAAATGAATGAATAAGTCACATCGAAAACTAATAGATTTAGAAAATCTACCTGTACCTATAGTGTGTCAAAAAATCAATATACCTACTAAAAGCAATGTAGGTACCCAGAAAAAATCCTATTCATCATAACTCCAGAACAAAAACAGTAGCAAATTAACAATTTTAAAACAAACATCAATTTTGTAGCCAGCATCTATCAATGTTCCCAATAAGTTACAGAACCGATCATTTGTCATACAGTACATCAACGAAAGTTTGTAGCTACGACATTTATACATAGACACAATAAATTAATATCTACATGATAAAGGGGTTTCACATGACAGCCTAATAACCAAGAGGTTAGATCCGGCCCATCCGTCAATGTGAAAGTACTCGATTATGACGTAGGTACGTGCGATTTATAACTTTACATATCCACATTCATCATTGAGGCGAATTGACCTAGTTTAATGGTATCAGTGACCAGGAGTTTGTATACATCACCTTTGATAGATGGTTGCTTTTACTCTCATGGAGGTTAAGGATAGAGATAGATTTTTTAAACATACCTGTACGCATAGTAATAAGAGAAAAGAAAGAATAAAAATACGTTTATTTGCGGTCATAATGACGCATAGAAAGAACAAATAATAACGGGCTGGGGGTAAACATGCATCACATCCTCGCAAAACGGCCTTTGTTCAGCATAATGCTAAGAGACCCTGTTTGACAGCCTCCGTGGCGTAAAGGTAGCGAACGCGGCCGCTGCGCAAGGAGGCGCGGCAACCCGCGCGCGGGTTCGATCCCCGCGGCCCCGTGCAGTGCAAATATTTGTATGCATGAATATGAATATTTGCACTGGTCTGGTCGTGCCTCGGAAAGCATGTTAAGCCGTTGGTCCCGGTTGCCATACGAACATCTAGTGGCAGTCGTAACGGGTTGTTGGAGCCCTCCAAAGTCCAACAATTGGTCTAACTGCTGCAATGCTTCGATATCGCTTTCGGATTCTGGAGGTCAGACGGCAGTCGCTTCATGGAAAATGACGAAGTTTGGCCTAAATCAGCAGTTAGACTGGCAAAGCTGACCCCAGACTCCAAAGCTGAAAAAGCTTGGGATGCGACTGGGATTAACGCTGAGATGATGATGATGACCCTACATGAAACGGAGCCCCAGGCGTGCGAATTTTCAGTGACAACCAGCATTGACGTGATGACGGTTGATAGATGATAGGTTCTAGGGAGCTTCCATAAGATCTGAAAATGGTATTTTATAATGTTCTTCTCTTATAATTACATTTTGACGCATTGTTTTACACAGCTAGCTCTCATCGAGCTAGAAATAAACGTGTAAAAGTTCATTCACCTTGTTAGCTTAAAGTATGCTTTTCACATGGGTATTATTAAACTAACGTCAAAATATTTGTGACACTCAAAAGGCGGTAGTTCACTTATCATGTCAGACGGCACGTTTAGGGGTGCATTAGGCAGTGATTGAGCTAAGTGCGCGACGCATTAGCGATGCGACGCCGGCGGACATCCGCACCACGACGCGACGGTCCCGCGACGACACTTCGTGGCCATATTGTAATGTAAACATAATGCAAGCCTTTGGCTATTTGACAACAACGTTTGTTTGTGAGAAGAGGAAATGCGGAGAAAATATCTGGACTCAAAACACACAGAATTCTTCGAACGAGCTGTTGTGATAATATTCAGAATTCAGATTGAATTTGCCATCGGATTGACCCTTAAGAAACCTAAAACCGATAATATCCCTTTACCCGTCCGTTTTCTATTTGATTATTCTAACATTCATCATCGTTACACGTACTAGAAAAAAAGAAAACTAATAGGAAAACGAGGTTACGCAATTAATATTTCTTAGCAGCAAAACCACTTGTAATATCGGAAAGATTGTGAAGAATATGAATGAAAAAGTTAATATGGAGGACCGCACGCGCGTAGGGCCGAGAAAAAAAAGATGGATGTCCGTGAATAATGTTCGGTCGCGAACTGTAGTAATGGACAGCACTAAATATTGCACCAAGGGAAAATAAATTACACCACTTTTTCAGACGCACAAAAAGAACTCTTCGTTTTCTCTTTCAGTAAAGCGGTGAGTAGAAAAAAGTTTAATATGTTAGGACGCCGGACACTGATTATGTAGGCTGAGTGGTCGTAGGCGAGTGCTTCCAAAGGCTTGTTTGCTTTATACTACATGTATTTACGGCTATTTTACGTCTGCTACGGGATAAATTGAGCTTGAGGAGAGCTTTTTCTAGATTTATTTAGGTTTGCTGTATTGGCTTTTATTTTATGAATTATAAATATGATGGGATCAATAAAAATATTTCAGTGAACAGCTATTTATTACGAAGTCTTAACGATGTCTTTATTTATACTACTACATAAGCTAATAAATGAAATTTACAAGTAAAAACTATATCGTCGTGATGGCCTAGAAGTTTAAAACACCAGCCTCTCAAGTATGACTGATTACAAGGGAAAGGAATACATCTTGAGGAAACCTGGAGTTTAAGTCTGAAATCGCCAACCCGCATTGAGCAAGCGTAGTGATTACGGTTAATCCTTCTCTGTATGAGAGGAGACCTGTGCCTAGCTGTGGGAAGGTAAAAAGGTTGATGATGACAAGTAAAAACCGCCACACTGCCATAAAACCGTGTCTTAGTGCCAAACCCAACTCAATCTGGTAGTCTTAGAATAATATTAATCTAAGCTGGTAGTATTGAAAAGAAAAATTATTTCCGATCAGAAACAAATCCACAAATTGTGTAGTCAAGCTAATTTCCTGTTAATTAGGTTACAGACAGCTGCATGCGAGTGAGAAGTTTAAATTGGTTCACGACCATTGCCGCTTTGGTTTTTGTCGGAGGAATCAGTAGCCCCTTCAGCGGTAAATGGATTTATTACTCTGCGCCGTTCAGGTGTACTCGTAATTACTCTTATTGTGCAGAAGCGGATTGTTTGTTGTTTGCAGTTGGAAAATTGCAATATATATTTTATGTTCGACGCGCTCGAAGTCTGAAATATTATGACTGCAATTCGATATATAATTCTTTCTCTGTTCGAAATTAAACGAGGATATTATAGCTAATGTATCTTTTAGAAATATGCATGACAAGGAAGCTACAAAGTATTAAACTCGCAATAACATGGTTCAAGTTTTTTTATTAATCATAGAAAATTAAAATGTATAAACAGTAGTCTTTTAAGCCAAATGCGAGTATTGCATTTGTAGGTAGCTTTTATGATCGCAGTCCCGGTCCCTAACGCCCCTGACCCTTCTGTTTCTTGGATGTTAGAGTAAAAAATATAAAATGAAAATGAGAAAAAAACTCTCAGTCTCCAAATAACCTCATTGTTGTAGAAGGCACTTTAGCCCACGCCTTTTAATTAACTACGAACTCGAATCACATAAAATATTCACGCCGCCATGATGGTCCAATCAGTGCCCACAAAGATTCAATAGAACAAAAGACGGTGCCGATGTGTGTGTTGCTACCTGATACCCACATAGGTAGATATATAGGATTTTAAAAGGAAAGTACTCGTGTATTGGTTGTTCCAATTTAAATATCCTAATCCTCACTGTAGTGGCGGGCAGTAATCAGTCGCCAGTATCCGAAGGGATTTAGTTTCAATCACGCCGTTGGCCGAGAGCTTGTGATTAATGCATACTAAACAGGGCACACATAGACGATTTCTAGATAATTTACTTTTCTTGTATAATCGTCTTGTACGTTCCGTACCAAAGTTTTTCAATTTCAGAGATGCGGTTGAGAATATTTTAAGATGGGGTGTAAAGTTACGGGTATTTTAGAGTTTTTTGATTATAAATATGTTATTTTTTTTCGGTTTTTAGAAGTGATGATTGCGTTTTATTTTTCTTTGTGCCATACTACTAACTAGCGGCTGCGACTTAGTTCGCGACGAGTTAGTTATTTGAGAATTTTATTTTAACTCCAAAAGTGTCGATTTCTATAGATACATTATTACACTTCTAGATCATAATATATAGAATACATTATTATATTTTTTGATATGCTCTGCTCCTATTGGTCGCAGCGTGATATTATATTGCCTTCTTGGATTAATGGGCTATCCAAGGCAATAAGAATTTTTCAAATCGGACCAGTAGTTCGTGAGATTAGCGCGTTCAAAGAAACAAACAAACTCTTCAGCTTTATATATTAGTATAAATAACCACTTGTGTGGTACCGGGCTGACCCGTGTGGTACCGGGCTTAGAATAGTACCAACCCATATCCTCCTGTGGGTGTCGTAAGAGGCGACTAATGGAACTCTCAACAGGGAAGCGGGCAGCAGCGCCTCTCCTGTGGAATATCAAAAAACTGGGATCTCCATGATCAGGGGGGTGGGGATTATGGCAAACCCCGCCAATGCAATGAAAGCCTTGGGGGAGGTCTTTGTCCAGCAGTGGACCTCTACAAGCTGAAGAAGATAGACGACTATATATTTTTTTATTATTGGATAGTATACCTATGTATCAGCAGGTTACGCTGTTGGTCCCAGCTACCATACGTAGATCTTTAACAGGCGTTACAGTTCATCAAAACCCGATAGTCCGACCACGAGTCTTATCAAGAAGTATTACTCAGTAACTGGGTTGTGGAGGTCAGATAGCCGGACGCTTCATGTCAAATACGGATATTAAGCTGAATCTGATTAGATTGGGCGCTGACCTGAACATAGTTGGAAAATAGCTAGATATATAATAATAGTAGGCAGTAGTAAATTATTACATTTGGGTGCCTTTAAGGCAGATGAGGTTGAGGTAGGTGTTGCGGAACACACCCTCACGGTGTGCCCGTCGTGGGCCGTGCCGCGCCGCGATCTTGTCACGGCGATTGGAGGGGACCTCTCGCTGCCCGCCATCGTCTTCGGGGAACGGTGCGTAAATGCATTCCCACAGCGTCAAAAAAAAAAAAGGTGTTGTCCCCTTACATCGAGAGGAGGCCTCTGTCCCAACAGTGGGAACAATATAGGCTGATTATGTTAGTATACCAGAAATACTTATTACTCTCTAAATTTCTATAAAGATCTGTCATAATTCATTTAAAATTTCCTTACAAAAAAAAGTTAAAAAACTAAAACCCAACTACGACAATAAACGACGCTGAAAAAGTATAAAACAAGATTTTCAGAATACTGAACTGAACAAAGTTGCTAATGTAGTTTCAAGTAAATGGACACAGTAGTAATGTCATACAATACTATTCTGAAGTATGCAATATTCACTATGTAGAGATAAAATTTCATGTTTGGAAAGGCGTAGTCACACGTTGTTAAGGTGGTAGGTGGGTATATGTAACGTGTGACTACGTCTTTCCAAACATGAAAATTTATCTCTACATAGTGAATATTGCATACTTCAGAATAGTATTGTATGACATTACTACTGTGTCCATTTACTTGCAACTACATTAGCAACTTTGTTCAGTTCAGTATTCTGATAATCTTGTTTTATACTTTTTCAGCGTCGTTTTTTGTCGTAGTTGGGTTTTAGTTTTTAACTTTTTTTTATTTGTACTATTTTGGTGTTAAAGTGTATTTGTGGCGCATATTATTAACAAAAGTTAAACTGATGAACTAAAAACTAGGTACTTGAGATATTACATCTACACGCACATATAACAACATAAGCCCGAAGGCATATAGTGCAGAGGCCTTTTTATGGGAGATTTAGCCAGTTATCAAACTGTTTCCGCCTTCACCGCGTGGAGTTACTCCCAGCTTATGTCGTTTTCATTAGTGCATTACATATTCTAATAATGTTCACGCTGCTCTACATTGCTTAAAGCGATTCACAGTTCCCGTGATCTGCGCTTTACTCTTATCGCTCATATTTAACATCATTAAAGCATTCTTGTAATTATGTACAAGCATAAAGCACTCGTGAAGCTCTTTCACGTGATACCAAACACGGTATATTTATTTTAATTTTATATTAACAAAGAACTTTTTGTCCGCTAGAGGGCGTAATACTAAATTTGGTGACAAGCTTTATAGCTCATAACTAACAGAATATCAAGGCCCTTCTAATGGTACTGCAGTGGTCTTATTCTGATAAGTAGTAAAGAAGCTATGAACGAAAAGATGTGAATTATATGCAACCAGCACATGAATACAGGTAAAGTCACGAGCAAATGCTAGCAATATATATATATATATATATATATATTCAAAATGTACAAGTAAAGAGCTTTCAAATGATATCAAACACGCCATATTTATCTTAACTTTATTTTTTTACTGTGCATGTTTTGTCCGCTAGAGGGCGCCACATTAGATTTTGTGAAACCCCATATAGCCTATAACCAGCGGACAATTAAGACGCTTCTAATGATATGTCATTTGTCGAATTCTGATAAGTAGTTTAGAAGTTATGAGGGAACAGATGAACATACATACATACATACATACATACATACATACATACATACATACATACATACATACATACATACATACATACATACATACATACATAGCCTGTCAAAATCATAACCCTCCTTTTGCTTTGCCGTAGTCGGGTAAAAATACAGTTTCAGTTTCCCAAAATTTCCAATGTTCCCATTTTTTCCGTCTATACAAAATTCTTAAAATACCGAAAATTTTTGAATAAAAGTCAGACATACTGGCCCCGCTTTTCTCAATTGACGTGCTTACAAACGATTACTAACTATTTTTTTTTTTAAAGATATTTATTTCAATAAAAAATATTTAAGTTATTATCTTATGATGACAATAACGCTGACAAGAAAACATTCGCGAGAAAACTGCGACTCCCTGTTCTAAATAACTTGGTAGTTATTCTTATTTAATCAATTTTCGCTAACTGTTAATTAGCGAAAACTTATTTATTAAGTGTTACGATCTCCAGAATCCAGACACAACAAGTCAACAAACCCACTTTATAATTAAGCCGGCGTCTCTCCACGTAATCAAATTAATGAAACTCAAATACATAACATACTTACTTTTTGTTATTTTGTTTTTGCTTAGATTTCGTTTTATATACTCAAGTGGGCAAATAAAGCGTTGTTTTTGACAAGTGACTGACTGGTGGGCAATTAGCGAGTGGGCAGGCCAAGGAAACAAAAGGGCCTCTTAGTTTCACTTAATTAAAAAAGAGGAAGCCGGCGCGAGGCAGAGAAAAATTGCTGTGAAATATCGCAGAACCGCGCTGTGTTTGTGTGGGTATACGAAAACGTGTGGAAATATTTTTTGAAGAAAACACGGGACAAAGCACGGAAAACAGACATACCTAGATTTTTCTGTTTCATTTTGTGTGTAATGCGTCTTGTTTTTCATGGTCTCAGAGGTTTGTGTCGACATGACGGATTGATTAGTAAATTTGCGCACGGAGGGTTTCGTGCCATTACCCAGTAGAGATCCCTTAAATATTTGTTTTATTCTCTTCTTGTTGTTATAGCGGCAATAGAAATAAAAATTTCAACTGTATAGCTATCATGGTTCATGAGGTACATATGTACAAGCTTGTAGGATAATTACGTAAAACACTATCAGTAGCAATGGATTTTATCTTGACATTTCATCAGCATTCTTGATTGGACACATTTTTCAAACATACAGAGCAATGGAGTAGCAATATGCATCAAAATGATTCCAATTGTTAGTAATGACTGACACTGAGAATGGAGTTTCAGTACTAGGGTCCTGTTATTAACCCTTTGGTATAGAACTTTATAAAGGTGGCGTAGCGTATTTAGGAGAATATTTCGTCAGTTCTATTTTCCGCCCAATATTGTTAGAAATAATAAAGTAAAGTACTACTTATAATAGTTAATTACATAACCAGTTATTACTGTCACCGTTCCAAACCAGAATTTTGCTCACAACACAATGAGTCGAGTGTTTTCGAGGCGCACTGCGGAAATTTAGTTTATAACAAGCTATGTAACGTCAAGTGTACGAGTACCTACACTTGAGAGGGGGAATCGTTAAAAATAATTTACAATTTTCCTGTTGGCATGCAAAAATCCGTCGGCTCGAACTTTGCAGTGTGTGAAAAACTAAATTGCTCGTCGCCAGTTGACGCGCAAAATTCTAGCAAGTTTAGTTACTATAATTTTCCGGCGTGGCCTAGCGGGTTCAGTACAATGAAGCAGCGCGCGTCGCCCGCAGTCATCATTAAGGTGTGTATGGGCTGGTCGCATTGCATCTTTCACCCCTATTTCCACTCAGCGAACTTTTCCGTGTGAATGTTTGCCCGCTGAATTCTGATACTTCCTATAATAAACATTCTCCAAGTATTTTGCCACATGAAAAAGGAACGGAATGCGGATTTGTGTTTTGTGCGTCGAAGCACAATGATGACGCTCATGACTTCGGAATCAGTTTATCCTAGCTTTTCCCCCTCTATGTTGGATTCGGTTCCAGTCTAATCGAACGCAGCAACATTGATAAAATATTAAAATAAGGTAGATAAGTCACTAGCGCACTGAAAATGAAGCGTACAAAAGAAGGTAAGTCCAGTATCTCGCTTTAGTCACTCTCGATACACTCGTAAAAACAAACGACAAACACTAACAGCGCAAACGACAAACACTAGCCATCTTTTTCTTCTCTATGCTTTAGATTGCGCCCCATCTCACTCACACTGTACCAACGTGTGAAATGTACGCAGAATAAAAAATTTGCATGTGTGTGATCGGCACATTTATTTTAGTTAATTTGTTAGAGCATATCATATGTGTTTAATATTATATCAATGCGCAGCAACTTAACATTTGATATGGAGTGACTGTCTAACTGACCTTGACAACTCAAAGTCAGTAACTGGAGTGTCAGGTTTTCGGATTTCTGAAGACCCGAAATGATTAATAAAGACAGGTACACGGCATTGTATGTCTGTGCTAATTATTAAGGTTAAGTGCATACATATTTACTAGGCATGCCTTTTAAATTCTGTGGCTTCCATATTTCCTAGCAATTTTGAATTTGGAACTGTTCTATATTCGAATGTATTTAAATTTTGAGTCTCAAAACAGTTGAAAGTATTAGGATTAATATTATTGTTTAGTCACAGCTTCGATTAGAATCTGTCAGGTTTCGTATGAAAATGATTTTTTCAAAGAAAAATGTTCGTGTACCTATAATTTTCCACAAATTTAGGAGAGGCGTAAAACGGCTTCTTTGTTTTAACGAGCTAACATATGTGTTCAGTGAAGAAGATCCTTGTCAGTAGTCTATTGAACGCTAGTATTTAGGATCCAGCACGGAGATACTAGGGTTAGTGACAAGTCTCGTGAAGGACGCCTCTATCACAATATTAACAAATTAATAGTTGAGCACTTCATAGTACTGAAAAACATACAATTATTACAACCCGTACGGGTCTGAGCAGTAATTCTGTTGCGATGTGTGCCGGGTACTATGCGCCAAATGTTGTTCGGTCGGCAGTTTGGTCGTGGAGAGTCTCCAAATCAATCTCCCTCTAGCGCAGCATCGTTGGTCGTGTTGGTCTTGGGTTTAACATTGCATCACGTTTATTTTTTTTCTTTTTTTTACGAGTGTGAATGCGTTGCGACCCGTACCCGCCGCTAGCTAGGCGACAGGCGTGTGTGGGACTCGCCCGGCCGGAGCCGGAAATACCCACTAAAAACACTCGGTTCCCCTCGAGCCCTGCGTTGAGAGTGACACGGGCTCGGCCCGAAGATCTGACTCCGTGTCACTCTCAGGGCTTACCGGCCTATTTTGGCTGGTTTCCGCGCCAAGGGAGGATTACCCGGGTACAGGGTAATTCTCAGACGTGGTGACAGATGCAATGCGCGTGCGGGAGCTACCCACTCTGGTCACACTCGGGGGCTAAGGAGACGGGGGTTCGTCAGAGCGGTGACACCGCGGCGACTCCTTCCGACGGGCGACACGGTGCAGGTAGTGACCGAAGCACCCATGTCCAGTCAGTACCTGCACCAGGCGGTAGGTAAGGCTGCCGTGCCGGCGCCCAACCCATCCTTCCAACACCGGACGAATCGCTCCAATCGTCCGGTGGCCGGCAGCTGGTACGTGGAGTGCCTCCCTCCACCGACTCAGGGCCTCCCCCTGAGCCGCTATTCGGACTCGCCTTACCTCCTCGAAGGCGGGTCGTTCCCCCCGTTCCTAGGCCGCGACACGGTGTCGATGCATCTGGGACAAAACCAGGGCATCGACCTCCCACGGGGCCCGCGAGCACGCAGGCAGCCCCATGACTGACCGTGCGGTCCGTGTCGCGATGACCCTCTGCGGCTTACGCAGCAGGGCCACTGTGCGCCGGGAAAGGCACTCCACCCACACCGGGGCTCCGTAGAGTGCCATCGATCGCACCACCCCCTGGTACAGCCGACGGCATGCCGAATTGGGGCCCCCAGATTGGGGAGGAGCCATCCGAGGACGGCTGCGGCGGAGCACAGCCGCGGAGCGAGGAGCCTGAAGTGCTCCTCGAAACTCCAGCGGGGACCCAGGATCAGGCCGAGGTACTTGATGTGCACCTCGACGGGAACCTGAACCCCCTCCACTCGTATACGGAGCCCCGATGGGGTTCTGCGTCGCGGGGCGTCGAGGGCCATGGCCCTCGTCTTCTCGACGGTAACATTGCATCACCTGGCTACACTACCGTCATCCTTCCTATTCCTAAGTTTTTTAGGTGAATAGGCTTAAAAAACTAGTGCGCTTTACCATCAACGATTGCGTCACTGCTTACCATCAGCCGGGATTGCAGTAAAGCACTAGTTTATAATTATTAAAAAAAATATGTACGGTAATGTATGTATTGTCATAACAATACTCGTAAAGTGTACTAATGGATATTAAAAGCTCAAATTACAGGCATTTTTTTACAAAATCAAAATACTATTTCAACGATCCCTCTACTTGTGTACCTAAAGGTATGTAAAAGTACTGAGTGTCTATTACGGAAACATTCTCTTCCTAGTAGTCTAGTTAAGGTATACCTTGCTAATATATATATACATAAGCTTGTTATTTATCTTACTAATTCTATTGATTTAGTAAATGTTCTTAGGAGTCGGGTTTGTCTTAAGTTTCGTTAAAGGAGAAAGTTTTACCGTCCTTGGTGCTCCGAATAGTAAATAAATGAGTAATGAGTTGACCACAGTTCGAAGTGTGTAATTACTTTTTTTTTTCAATAATTATGTCACGTAAATAAAACTTAAAATTGATTCTGTTTGAATGTGGAAGATGTTAGGGTTACCCAAAACAAATTTTCAAACTATTAATTATACATCATATTTCAAAATTAAATAGATACAAAGGTATTTATTACTTTAAAATTTAATATCAATTCACTTAAGGTACAAAGTTACATCTAAATACATAATACCATGTTTTCCACTGGAGCGAAGGAGATCACGGAGATACAAGTGCATGTATACGCATTATGTACTTGCTTACTTGATTTGTGCCCAAGGAATGCTTATGTTTCAAGGGTAAATTTTCTTCGTCAGTATTTTTTAAGCCTTTTTATTGCTATAACAGACTGAATTATTGGCTTTCAGAGACAAGAAAAAGTGAAACTAAATTAATATGTATCATCATTGTTTACGTACTAAATTATTTCTAAATTTTATGTATGCACGGACGACAGCAGGTGAAGCTACCTGAAACTGTAAAATATTCCCAATCAACCTTGAGTCATAAGCTTTAGCTATAAAGTTGAAAATATAATAAAGAAATTTGACAGATTGTATTTGCTTGATTTGTCGTCTGTACATTGTTAAACGGGAATAACGCGATAAATAAGATTTTAATAATGTGACTAGTTAACGTTATTGCTAGAGTTTATTCTTTTTTATCATCATCTTCATTTCAGCTG
This sequence comes from Sesamia nonagrioides, assembly GCA_017933935.1. NCBI lineage: Eukaryota > Metazoa > Arthropoda > Insecta > Lepidoptera > Noctuidae > Sesamia > Sesamia nonagrioides. The sequence continues at coordinate 20,250 of JADWQK010001834.1, read as the reverse complement.
AAAGACGTCCACTGCTGGATATAGGCCTCCCCCAAGGTTCTCCAGGACGACCGGTCCTGCGCCTCCCGCATCCAGCGGTTTCCTGCGACCTTAACCAGGTCGTCGGTCCACCTTGTCGGGGGCCTACCCACGCTGCGTCTTCCGGTGCGGTCGCATCGGTCCTATGGGCAATGTGCCCATTAGACATGACTTTCGTCTTGTCCATCTTCATTTTATTACCGACTCGCTCGGAGGCTTAAGATGCTGTTGTGACTGTCTCTCACTCTCCGCAAGAGTGACGCTGTTTTTTTGCGCACAATCACGCGAAACCCGTCGATACGAGCAAGCGCAAACATTCACGACACGCTGCAGTAGCGTGGAAGTCCCAACAACATCATGAAGCCATTGTTATAGTGGACGCGAAGGACATCCAGCGACTTTTTACTGTAATTGACCGCGGATTAATACCGCGGAATAGAATATTAACTATCACTTTGTTGGGTTTCATATTTTGCTTCTTAATTCTTTTCAAATATTTTGTAAATCTAAAAAATCTTGGTAAATCCAAATCCTTTCTATAGATCTTTTTTCCCACTTACACTTTCATTGTTTGACTGATGACGAGTGAGACTGATGATTAAGTGAATCAGTGCCTATTATTTTTATGCTGCTCTTTTGGACACATATTGATGAATAATACAGACTAGCTACTGAGAACACTGTGCATGAGGAGTGCCGACCAATCGTGCATATTCAGCCTGCTGCAAAATCCCGGTGGCGAAAGACTAAAGGTGAGAGCACGTGTCCTTGTAACTAATATTTAACCTCTTGCCCCTTGATAGTTCTTCGTCCTGGATCCATGGGATGCGCAAACGCATAGCAGTGAGGCTGCCATATTAATAACAGAAGTCGAATAAGTTTTCTCACCCAACTAATGGCATAGGGCTACTACTAACGTGGAGGATAGGCGTGCATTTACCGAGAAGGCGTAATAGGTTTAAAGTACATAATGATATGTCTACACATGTATTAAGTATTGTTCAGTACAAAGACAATTACCGCTTGTAGCATTATAAAAGGACGTTACGAATATATATTTGAAACACACTATTCTGATAACCCGCACATACATAATCATGCCATCGAATCAGTCAAAGGTATTCGACAGGAATTTTATATACCTTAAATTTTTCGGACTAGGGTCAGGAGAAACATCCAGAAAATATTACAAATACTACTCCTTCATCTATCTTTCCGTGACTTTTGCGTGTTACAATTTACTTCTCTTTGTGAACCTACTTTATACGCCTCGAAAAATTGAATTACTACTGCGTGAAGTGATATTTTATTTCACTGAAATAACAGTAACAACGAAAATTTTGACAATCATCTTTAAGCGCGATAAAATAATGGCCGCCATGAAAATAATTGATTGTGATGAATTTATGGGCGACTTTGAAAATAAGAACGGAATCCTATACAACACTAACAGGACTTACAGATTAGGTTGGAAATCATATGCTGTTTTATCACACATGGTTTATACCTGTGTAGCAATTATTCCAATATCCTCGGATTTCATACGAGGCACTGAGTTTGAATTACCAATATGCAAATATTACTTCTTGAGCGATGAAGTACGTGAGTCCTATTTCTATTTTTTGTTCATATACCAAATCATCGGTATGTACGGACATATGGCGTATAACGTGAGCATTGATTCCTTGATCGCCGGACTTCTGCTTATACCTATCGGTCAGTTGAGATTACTTAACAAAAACTTAACGAATTTCCAACTATCGAAAGAAGAAAAAAAACTACAAATAGAAATTCAAGAGAAGATCCAAATGGCGAGGCTTAACAAATTGTTACAACATTATGAAGTTATTTTGAAGTAAGTGTAAAGTTTAATATGAGACAAATTGATGTTCATACGTGAGACACTCAGAAAGTTTTATGATATTAAAAAAAAAATTTCTATAAGTACATAAATATATTTTTATGCCATATTTTCAAAGTGCTCTCTACCAGCCTCTATACAAAGTTTCATGCTTCTGAACCAGTTTTCGAAACACTTTTTCCAGTCCGCCGCAGACATCTGGTGGCTCACAACAGAGAAAACCTCTGTTAAGCATTTGGTAGTATACCATTCAGTGTTAATGCTTTTGGTTTCGTAAAGGAATTGACACCATAAATAGCTAGTCAAACTGAAAAAGCGATCAAAATCTTACCCTCGCTTCTAGATCGCTTCATTTTGGTAGCCGTTGATTCGTTTTCAAATAGCCAAACCGCCGTAGGTTAAAATGATGGTATGCAATATGAAAACCATAGGCAGTAGAGGCAATTCCTCAAAAATATACAGCACTGAAGTTGACCTAGGAAAACCACTACCTATTCGTCACGCTTATGCAACAATGATGTGCGTGACAGACATGCAGGACCATTAAGTGGACATATGCGGTTGCACTCTGCACGTTCTGATGCATACTCTGTTGCTGGGTTGGTGGAAATAAGTGAGACTTCGGTGTGTTCACTTACTTGGTTTATATTCTTCAAATTATTAGCGGGGTCACTAGTTAACTTATACTACTATTGATTCTTAACTTTTACTTCTTGACTGCTGTTCTTAACTGTTGTTCCTGTAGAGATCTTGCTGTTGATCTTGACTGTAGCTTGTTGACTCCTCGAAGACGAATACGAATGTGATTCACTGTAGCTATTGACTTCTCGAAGACGAAGACGAATGTGATGTAGGTGTCACTGTGTGTGACTCCTCAACGGCGAAAATGAATGTGAATGTTTGTAGCTGTTGCTCCTCAACGTCGAAGATAAGTATCTTCTTACTGTAGTTGTTACTGTTGACTCCTCAACGGCGAAGATGAATGTGTTTTGCTGCTTTTTTTTTTTTTTGATATGGCATCTCATAGTTGACCTAGAGGTCGTCACTATTTAACCGGGCTATCCTGTGGCTGCCTTAAATGAATTTAAAGCCTCCAGCCAGGGCTATTAAAAGCTAAGCGACTACGCTAAGGGCACCCCATAGTGGGGTACGAACCTCGGCTTAGGGTGTCACTAGAAGAACAGCAAGGGACGGCTGGATCGATTTCTTATATTTGATTCGGTTTGATGACCGCGGCGTTTCCTAGTACTAGCTCTGAGAAGAAACGTCCGAAACAAACTCAGAGGTCATAGTTGGGAGTTTATATTTACTGGCTCAGCTGCGGCGCGGGCTGGCCGTCATCGGACAAGGGACGGGGGAGGGGGCTGCTACGTTGAACGCGTCGCGATGGACCTCGGCGGCGAGGTCGGTAGGTCGGTCTTTTCTTGTGTATTGTGCTGGTGGCCCTATTGGCCTCTTGGAGGAGGGTTATGGGGTCATCGGGGTCTGTGAGGGCATGCCGTGGACGGCGAAGCTTGGAGATGGTGGAGGGGGTATAATTAGCAGCCGCTGCTATTAGGGGATTGCGGTGCTTGACGGCAGTGTCAAAGAAGCGCTTGGAAAGACGTTTCATGAACTGCTGGATAGTGGGGATTTTGAGATCGAGGTGGAGGATCTCATTACGGACGAACCAAGGGGCGGTTGTGGCTTTACGGAGGAAACGGTTTTGGACTACTTACATCCTATGGATATGACGCGGCTTGGCATGTGCGAAGACTGGACAAGCGTATGTCATAATCGGGCGTATGCATGCTGTGTACAAGCGCATTTTGCACCTGAGCGACAGTTTGCTACGCGGGTTGAGGAGGGGGTGGAGTCGACCCAGAGCGAAGGTGGCGCGTGAGCGGACCGCCTTAATGTGCTCTGAGAGGTTGAGGTGTTGGTCGAGAATCACACCTAGGTATTTGGCTTGCTTCTCCCAAGGGATCGGCTTGCTGTCCATGGTGATGGGCCGTGGGAGGGTGACTTTGCGTCGCGGTTTCATGTAGAGTACCGCTTGGCTTTTTTGGGGGTTGACTTCGATCCTCCACTTCTTAACCCAGTCAGCAAGGTAGTTGACCGCTCTTTGAAGATGGAGGCGAATCCGGTCTGGATTGAGTCCAGAGCAGTAGATGGCTGTGTCGTCTGCGAACAGAGCGAGTTGTGCCTTACTGCTTTTCGGGATATCGCTGGTGAAAAGCGTGAAAATGAGGGGGGCTAGTACAGAGCCCTGGGGGACACCTGCATGGATGGGGCGGGGGGAGGAGAGTGCTCCCTTCGATTTTATAACGAAAGGTGCGGTTTGACAGGAAGTCCCGTAAGATGAGGACGAGACGATCAGGCACACCGAGTTGGTACAGCTTATAGATTAAGCCGTTGTGCCAGACTTTATCAAACGCCTTCGCTACGTCAAAGTAAACTACGCCTGTATACATACCACGCAGGAATCCTGCGTGTATATGTTCAGTGATACGTAGGATCTGTTGGGGTTTTGCTGCTTAGACTTAGGGCCTATTTATACTACGACAAGGGTGCAAACCGTAGGAAGCGACGAGAGCGTCGGGTCTCACCAGCCATTGTCTTACGCACGTTCCTGGGCTACATCATAAACCTGAGGGTCTCTACTTTATAACGTCCATTACAAGGGTCCATTTTATTGTGCCTATCCCAAGGGTTCCTTTTATGGCAACTATCCCAAGGGATCGTTTTATGGCGCCCACCTTTTTGGCGTTGTTACATTCAGCCAGATGTGGGACAACCATTTCTATTATAATTTTATTATATCTGTTGCAGTTTATAACAAGGGAGCATTTTATGACGTTAACCTTTTTGGCATTGATACTTTGCTAAATGTTCACAGTCATTCCTATCATAATTGTTGCCTGGCCAGATGTATACAACCATTGAATGACGATCCTTCCTCACAATGAACAATCGTCCATCTTACGCTTTCTAAATTCTTATGCACAAATTTTCTATTCTAAGTAGTTAATATAACATCTATTCTATACTGTATACACTATTCGTAACTAGTTCCTATGCTATTTTAAAACTATTCGTCCCGCACAAATCAGTTAAAATCAAGAGACTGAATTTAAGTTGCGCAAACGCGTCATATCTAGCATTGCTCAATACCTTTATTTTGGTTGCATAGGAATTTTATAGAAATAGGTTCAGTGATTTCGTTTTTAAACCAAAATTACGGGTAAAAATTAAAGTAAACAACATTACGTTGGTTGTTCTTTTTGAAGTTATAGTTGGGCGTTTTACCGTCAGCGTCCAGTCTGACCAGATGCAGCTAAAAATACAGCTAAAAAGTGTAAAATAGAAACTTTTTTTTAAAAAAAAGAACAACCAACTTCCAAAACACACTACAAAGTGAAAAATTACTCATTTTGGAAGTTAGTGTTTTTGTAAAAAAAAGTTTTAATCCAAAGAGACACCACAATTTTAATAAGCTCAAAAAAAAAACGTGGAGGGAAATTTTGAATTTGGAACATTAGATACGTTCCAAATTCAAAATTACATGAAAAAGCGCTTTCAAAAACTAGATGAGGCGGGAAAAAGCGTGTGGATTGGTACAAATATCGGGAGGCCTATGTCCATCATTGGGTGAAATCGGATTGTCGATGACGAAGTGCAAAGTTCCAAAATGTACGAATGTGGAATGCTGGAGCCATATATGGGCTGGTGTTGCACAATAGCACCTAGTAGTTTTAGGTTCGGTGCAGAGGTGTACGAGAAGGCTAATTGGTGATCCAGATTTGATTAAGACCAATCTCCAAACACTGAATCACAAGCGTAGGGTAGACAGCCTTTCGGTATTATTGTATAAGATACATTTTGGAGAATGTGAGCTGGAACTAAATGAGTTAAATTCCGGTATCACCGGACGACCTGTCCTACGGCGAGTATCCATCCTTACATTGTTAACACCATTACGATCTGGGCGAAGCGTTTCGTCTCGTCTTTTGTACCCCGTATATCGAAGAACTGGAACAATTTGCTGGCGGTGGTCTTCTCATCTAATTGCAATTTAAGTGTCTTCAACGGTAGAGTGGATGGGCTCAAAATAAACTAGTGCTCTTTTTATTAACGATTGCATCACTGCTTAACATCAGGCGGGTAGTGGTCAAGCACTAGTTTATAACGTAAAAAAAACATTACCGCTGTATTAAATTGAATTGCAATAAATAATTAATTTTTAACTTGTTCCAGGTTTTGTGAATTAGTCCAGGACATACTAAATGTGACATTATTCTTTCAATTCGGTGTGGCTTCGTTGATGATTTGTGTCGTGATGGGTGGACTAATTTTGGTAAGTGCCTTAATGCCATAATTATATTTCTTTTTCACTGAAAGTTAACCTTGAATTTGATTGAGCGTAAGAAATAGTGGAGAATTCCAAGCAGATGCCTTTCCTCCAGTGGGATATGAAAGCTAGAATTGAATTAATAAACTAAGGGACCAAATAATTAGGCAACTGCATTGTCCATTAGGCCGAGTTGCAACTTAGGTATTGAACATCTCTGCTAGTGATTAAATCAAGATCCGTTCATCACGGCAGTCTCTCTCTCTGCAGTCGATCCCTCATGTCTGAGGATCGTGGTCAGCATTGGGGCAGCATTTCGAGCAGATGATCTGCCTCTATCGGTTTCAATCCAGCGCGTCTCTCACCACCGGATAGAATTTAGCAGACGATGAGTCTTTGACTTGATCGGTCCATCTGGTTGGTGAACGACCGCGCGATCGTTTGCCTTCGGTGTTCCCCAACGACAATCATTTTCTATACTCTCATCGCCTCTGCGTGGCAGTACAATTTGTTATTCAATTTTCAGCCATCGGAAATGGAGATAAAAGTATTTTTAGTGATGTACCTTTTGCGATGACCCTGGAAATTTTGTTCTGGATTTTTGGGAACTCAGCTGACCTACGAAGTATGTAAAAACATATTTTTAGAACTATATATTTCGTATTTTTTTAGTAATTTACAATACGATATAAACATAATATGTTTCTTCTTCTATTCTAGAGTGAAGGATTGGTAACAGCAGCATACAATAGTGAATGGATACCGAGATCTGAATCATTTAAAAGATGTTTAAAACTCTTTAGAGAACGAGCTGCAAAATCAATTGTTATAACAGGCCTTAACATGTTTCCTTTATCACTCCCCATGTTCACTTCAGTAAGTTTGTTTTTTATTTTTATTTTACTGAACATAAGAAATTTTAAGCGTTCCAGATTATAGACTCATCATTATCATCATCTTCTTCATCTCAGCGTTAATCCCAGTCGCATCCGTAGCTTTTAAGCTTTGGAGTCTGGGTTCCGCTCCAGTCTAACTGCTGATTTTTGGCTAAACTTCGATATTTTCCGTGAAGCGACTGCCGGCTGACCTCCACAACCCGAAGGCGATATCAAAGCATTGCAGTTAAACCAATTGTTAGACTTTTGAGGGCTCCAACAACCCGTAACGACTGCCACTAGATGTTCGTATAGCAACCGGGACACATATTCATATTCATGCATACAAATATTTGCACTGTGCGGGATCGAACCCGCGCCTCCTTGCGCAACGGCCGCGTTCGCTACCGCTACGCCACGGAGGCTGTCATCATCATCATCTTCATCAACCTTTTTATTGTCCCTCTGCGGGGCACAGGCCTCCTCTCATACGGAGAAGGATTGAGCGTAATCACTACGCTTGCTCATTGCGGGTTGGCGATTCTAGACTGTACATATTCAAGGGATAGAAATGATGGGTTTGCTAAATTATCCAATTTAGCAAACCCATCATTTCTACAACAGAAACAGATAGATATATACAACTATATTTTTTGTATATGCGAAACCCGAAATACGTTTCCAGTATTTTTAAGTAACGAATTTATGTACAAAATTTCAAAACCATGTCATGGAAATCTACAAAGTTATTAGCTTGTTATCTAATGATAATAATTTAATTACATTTCTTTGTTTGTAATTAACTAGTGACAATATTTTCCATTACACTTGCAGGCTTTGGACTAGTACCGGTCAAGTGTAGGTAGATATTATTATGTTACGTTATTATTATATTACACCTATTACTATGATCTGCCGTCAGCTATTGTGCGCTCGGTAACCACACTGTATCAATTTCTAAATGTTTTAGAGAAAAAATGTGACATGGTGTAAAAAGGATTGGAATCGATCCAGTTGCTTATTTTATATGCTTAAAAATAAGCAGTTGCTTATTTATGTATGAGTGCGCGGGTTCGATTACAGGTCAGGCAAGTACCAATGTAACTTTTCTAAGGTTATATGCACTTTCTAAGTATATATCGGACACCAATGACTGAAGGTGAAGGAAAACATCTTGAGGAAACCTGGACTTTTTAAGTGTAAGGTTTTATTATGATGAAAGGTTTCGGCAATAATATTGTAAAGTCGATGGGCTCGGTGGAGCTTAATCTTTCGATAGATGGGGTAAGTGCTACAGTGTCGTGCCGGGTAGTGGATGATCGTTTCCTGGAGAAATCCATGTTGATTGGTCAGACCTATACGGAGCAGCCGCATGTAATTGTTTACAAAGACGCGAATAATCTTCAATTCTTGGATATAGGTGCGGAAGTACCCTGTCCTGATTTACACAAGGTTGACCAACACATGGAACGGGTAAGGGTATTTAATCAGTGTGTGCTTTTTGGCACCGCCAGTGTAAAAGCGTCGACATCAACAGTTTTTACAGGCAGTGTTTTGCTAGACACTAAAATCGTCGGTAAACCTAATTCTCAATACTTCGTGTGCGGTGGTGTATACCAAGTGAATAATGGTCTACTATTTGTTTTGGTTATACCGTGTGAGGCATCGTGCCTACTTCAAAGTAATTCTGTTTTTTCCAGAGCTGAAAGGGTAGAGTCAGTCTATAGGCTTGCGGACGTACAGTTGGTACAGAATCCTGTTGGTGACGAAATATTATCTTCTGAACCTTTTGATCAAAATCAGGTTCAATTGGGTAAAGCGGTATCTGATATTGATAGGGCTAAACTTTCGATATTTTACGACGAAATCAAGGATGTTTCGCAAATGATTTGGCGGGGTTAGGATGTACAAGCGTTACGGAGATGAAAATAGAGCTAAACAGCCAGCGTCCTGTAGTATATAGACCTTATCGTCTATCACACCACGAACGAGAGAAAGTTCGAGCGATGGTGGACGATATGTTACAGGCGGGGATCATCAGGGAATCCGTTTCGAGCTACGCTAGCCCAATCATTCTTGTACGAAAAAAGGATGGCAATATGCGATTATGTGTCGATTATAGGCAATTGAACTCTATCACCGTTAAGGAACGGTACCCCATGCCTGTGATTGAAGATGAAATTTCCAGGTTATCGGGTCAAGCATGGTTCATCACACTGGATTTAATGTCCGGTTATTACCAAGTGCCAATTGCGAAAGACAGCAAACACCTAACGGCGTTTGTCACACCGGACGGCCAGTACGAGTACAATCGAATGCCGTTTGGTTTGGCAAACGCTCCCGCTGTCTTTCAGCGAATGATGCACCATGTCTTGGGGCCAGCTCGGTTCGATAAGGCCACCGTGTACATAGATGACGTATTAATCTTTGGCAAGACTGCTGCTGAATGTTTGGAGCGTTTTGAGGAAATTCTTGGCCTCATAAAGAAAGCCAATCTTAAGTTGAACCTCTCAAAGTGTAGTTTCTTGCAAAATGAGATCAACTACTTAGGGTACGAGATCAGTGCGGCAGGTATGAGGCCAGGAAAAACGAAAATCCAAAGCGTCGTCAATTTCCCTCGTCCAGAGAATGTACATGGTGTACGCCAATTCTTAGGGTTAGTCAGTTATTTTAGGAAATTTATCCAGGGCTTCGCTCAATATGCTTATCCACTGACGAAGCTCCTCAAAAAGGACACAGCATATGAGTGGACAAACTTCCAAGAGGAGGCTTTTAAAACCTTAAAAGCTAAGCTTACTGACAGACCTGTATTGTCTATATACGATCCATCAGCCGAGACAGAACTGCACGCAGACGCTAGCAAATTAGGTGTTGGTGGGATTCTGTTACAGCGGTCTCAAGGGAGTAGCGGTTCTTTCCATCCGGTGGCTTATTACAGTCGTCAGACGACACCCGAGGAGAAGAACTTTCACTCGTACGAACTAGAAACGTTAGCCGTTATTTGTTCTCTAAAAAAGTTTAGAGTATACCTGTTAGGAAAGCCATTCAAGGTAGTGTCAGATTGTAGCGCGCTTAGATCCACTTTCGTAAAGCGTGACTTAATACCAAGAATAGCTAGGTGGTGGCTAGCATTACAGGAGTTCGACTGTTGCATGGAGTATAGGGCGGGTACGAAAATGGGGCACGTAGATGCACTATCCAGGAATCCGGTTATTGACCCGGATAATTGGAGTTCTGAAAAATGCCCTAACGTGATGATTATAAATAATGAGGACTGGTTATTGACTCTTCAGCTGGGTGATCCAGAGTTACGTAGGATTCGTGACATTGTTAGTAGCGATCTGGATCCCCAAGGTCTGGATTATATTAAGCAGAATTACGTTATCAAAGATAATAAATTGTTTAGAATAGTGGGCGAGGATTGTGTTAGGTGGGTTGTTCCAAAGGGGGCAAGATGGCAGTTATGCAAAATGAATCACGACGACATAGGCCATGTGGGTTTCGAGAAAGTCCTAGAACGCATAAAGAAAAATTACTGGTTTTCAAAAATGAAGCGGTTTGTCAAGAAATATGTTGGAGCGTGTATTGATTGTGCATATTCTAAAAAAACTCTAAATACTCGCGAAGGCCTACTACATCCAATAGAAAAAGTCGCGATTCCATTCCACACACTACATATCGACCATCTTGGGCCCTTTGTGAAGTCCAAAGGAGGCTATACACACATATTAAATGTGGTTGACGGTTTTACAAAATTTGTTTTTATCAAACCCGTCAGGAGTACAAACACTCAAAATGTGATAAGGGTTTTACAAGATATTTTCGACACTTTTAGACGTCCTACTCGTCTTATCAGCGATCGCGGATCTTGCTTCACCTCCCACGCTTTTAAAAAGTTCTGCCGTGATAAAAACATAAAGCATGTTCTTAACGCCGTTGCTAGCCCGAGGTCAAACGGTCAAGTGGAACGGTATAACCGAACCATCTTAGATTCACCGATTGCTCAAAATGTCAGGGACAATGAAAAGTCTTGGGATAATAAGCTAGGGACAATCCAATGGGGTCAGAACAATACCATTCAAAAGACCATAAGTAAGACTCCAGTTGGGGTTTTATTTGGGACAGGTATGAATAGCGAGGTGAATCCAGGTCTAAATGAACTAACTGATAGTGACAGGTTATCCGTTTTATCTGAACTGTCGTCAATTCGCGATCAGGTCAAATTTCGAATCGACAAAGCTCAAGCTGCACAAAAACAATATTACGATCAGGGCAGACGTCCTGCACGGAGGTATAATAAGGGTGACTTGGTCAAAATAACCAAGGTAACCTTTCATAATGATGGCAGGAGTACGAAGCTTTTGCCATCATATGAGGGCCCTTTTAGGGTCATAAAAGTGCTAGGAAACGATCGCTACAAGGTAGGCCCAATAGCGGGTTTTGAAGGGATGAGAAAAAGGAAGAAAACCACAGTTGCCGCCGATCGCATGTAGCCCTAGATACACGTAGCATCACTTGAGATAGATGATGACAATCATATTGAAGCTAGGGGTGACCCAAGCGATGATAATAACTAGTCCTAGTTTTAAAAATATATGATTAAACAGTTATTAATAGTTTGAGCTAAATTAACTATAGATTTATTTGTATTGTTTCAGGTCAAGCACGAGCGAGAGAAAATGCTAGAGATCCTCATTGTGACTTGACTTGAAACATTCATAGCGGTGTAATAAGGATACACATAAGACTTTTGTTTAGCTTGAAATATTGGCTTACTGTTTAATGAACACAGATTAGTATACGATTTGTCTATGATTTTATTAGTTTAATACTTACAATATATAAATTTACTATATTATATCTGATAGATAGTTGGCAGTAGTTGCATGTTCTGTTAATACAGTATATAGAATTTTTTCATTTTCGCTAAGTGTAAGGTTCCACCGGGTACCCGCGTGGGGAAACGCGGGTTATCAGGATGGTCGAGTGTAAGGTATTATTAAGATAAATAGAAAATTAGAACAAAAAGGTTGGCTACACTGATGATATGGATGACATAGCGTCAAGCGGGCGTGAAATAGAGAGAAAAGCGCGCGAATAATAAGTTTGGTGTTCGGAGCAGTGAAGTTTAAAAATTAATAAGTTTAGTTACAAAGATATTTATACAATAAGTTTAGTTTTAATGGCAACAATAAGGTTTTTTATTGGAAGATTATCTTCTCAATAAGTTTGCTGGTTCATACTATTGATGGTCATGATTGTTAAAGTTACAATATACTGATTTTGGATACAATTGGTTGTGCTTTATTTCTGAGGTTGTTAAAATAAGTCTAAAATCGCCAACCCGCATTGAGCAAGCGCGGTGATTACGCTCAATCCTTCTCTGTATGAGAGGAGACTTGTGCCCAGCAGTGGGACGATAAAAAGGTTGATCACCCCCTTAGAATATAAGGTTATAATAACAATAAATACATTGAATTTTTAATTTAACATGTATTTATTGTATTTTTATTTATTAAATTAAGTTATACCAATTCTTGGAGGATGAAGACCTTAACGTTCTTGGAATAAGGTTTTTTTTCTTCATTTTGTATTGATAATTAAATTTGTATAAATACAAGCAAAACTGTGATTTTAAAAGTCTGTACAAACAACAGGGTTAATATGACAATAATTTCCATTGTTTTTATTAATTTTGGGATAAAGAATGAAGCATCGAACTCCTAGCCACTGTAGGCTTGCAAATTATATAAATTTCATCTTTAAGATATTATTTATTTAATTAAGGTTCGCCAACAGTTGCTACAGATATTTAACACATTATAAATACATACAAATTATTAACTTAAATCTAACTGCACAACCAATTACAGGCAAACACCACCTGCTAAGTGCTCTTTATATAGTGCTTAATAAAGCATTTCATATTTTGTACTAATTTATCTCTCCTGTTACAGATAATGAAGACTGCGTATTCTTTCTTCGCACTAATTAGAAGCGCTCAAGAAAATTAGAACAGGCAAAAGCATATGGTTATAAAATAATACTTATCTTTTGTCCTTTTCTCAACGAAATTGAGGGCATAAGATGCACTAAATTTGTTAACAAGTGAATCAGAATCATTGTGTTGTTTATTACTCATTCGTAGAGATGATAAACAAACTTTTTATAGTTTAAAATGGCGTTGAATCTGCACGTTTTGAACAAGGACAAAGTACAGTCGTACTTATGTCGGAGCAAACTTCGGTAACCAATTACAATCAACGAAAGAGTGGTGTTTTAAGGCATGTCATGAATGTTTTTGCACCTAAGCCGCAAAATTATAATATAATTGCGTTCTTAACTGGGGCACGCTTAATCTAAACAATAAATATTTTTATTATACATAAGGTGTTTTTATTACGTTTATTCTCAAACAGTAACGGGTAATGTTAACATTATCGTGTCCAGGAAATTTGATTACTATCACGCAAGACATGGCTATACAGTATACGTACAGTGAATAAATTTTAACTTCTATCAATAAAGAAATAAAAAAAACAGGAAATTATTTATACCAGGCCAGGCCAGATCAGAACAGGCTATACCAGACCAAACTAGGCCAGGCCAGACTAGACCAGACCAGAACAGGACAGAGTCTAGGTCCATCTGATTGGTGAACGACCGCGGGATCGTTTGCCTTCGGTGTTCCCAACGACAATCAATTTTTCTATACTTTTATCGCCTCTGCGCATTGTGTGACCGAAATAGGACAAGATACGTTGCTGGCATATGGTCGATAAACGGGTTTTTATTTTGAGCTGGTTCAGATTCGACACATTGGTGCGTTTTGCAGTCCAAGGTATTTGAAGTAATCGCCTCCAGCACCACATCTCGAATGCATCGATTCCACGAGTCCACGTCTCCACACCATAGAGGAAGATAGGGAATACCAGGGCAGGAACCAATCTGATCTTAGTTTTAATGCCAATTTCTCTCCTCCTCCAAATATTGTTTAGACGGATCATTGCGTCCTTAGCCATCCCGATACGTCTCTTAATTTCGGGAACACAGCAGCCATCGTTGCAGATTTGGGAGCCCAGATAAATGTAGTGATCGAAGAAGTTAATGCCAGGCATGTTACAGGTGACATTTGCTAAAGTTCCGGCTCGATCCACTATCATCATCTTCGTTTTTGTTCTGTTGACTGCAAGACCAATGTTGCCACTTTCAATTTCGAGTCTTTGGACAGCTCACTGATATCTTCCATAGATGTTGCCAGGAGTACGGTATCATCAGCATATCGGAGGTTTGATAATCTCTTTCCGCCTATAGGAAACCCCTTCTCTCAATTTTGGATGGTTTTCCGCATTATGTATTCTCCATATATGTTGAAGAATGCAGGGGAAAGGATGCAGCCCTGCCTCACACCCCTCTTCGTTTGGAACATACTGGAGTATTCTGCGTCGATCCTGACGAAAGATCGATTTTCTGCGTACAGACTCTGGATTAGGGCAACAAGATGTTCAGGAACTTCCGTCTCTAGCAGTATACTCTATAGTTTATCCCATTTTATACAGTTGAAGGCTTTTGTATAATCTATAAAGCAAAGGATCACGGGGCTGTTCAATTCCCTGCTTTTCTCAATAATTTGGCCGACATTCAATATTTCTTCCCGCGTTCCTTTACCCTTAACAAAACCTGCCTGTTTTTCGGGAATCTGTCGGCTTAAAAAGTAGTTCAGGCGTCGGTTGATGACATAAAGCGGGATCTTACTTGCATGTGATATAAGCGCTAAGGTTCTATAGTTAGCACATTCTTTCGAAGAACCTTTCTTGTGTAAGGGGATGAACACCGATTCTGTCCAGTCTTTCGGCTATTTACCTGTATTCCAGATAGTGTTGCATATGTTGGTGATAAGTCGTATGCCCTTTTGACCTAGGTTTTTTAATAGTTCGGCCGTTATACCATCTTTTCCTGGTGACTTCTTGCATTTAAGAGCCGTGATCGCATGTTCAATTTCCGATAGTAAGATATCAGGTTCCCCTGTCGACCATGGCATCATGGCATCGCTCGTGTGGTACAGTTCTTCGCAGTATTTTTTCTAACGCTCTACTACGTCAGCCACATCTGTAAGAAGACGTCCGTTTTCATCCTCTATGACACAGGTCTTCGGTTTGCGTGTTCCAGTCAAATCCTTAATCTTCTGGAAGAAATACCCTGATTCATTATTAAGAGAGGGCTGTTCGAGTTCCAGACAAATATCATTGATGTGATTATCATAGTCCTTTCGACAACATAGTTGAACTTGAAGGTTAAGTTCTGAGTACCGTTGTTGATCTTCAGGTAAACTTAAACCGTGTTCTTTAAGTTCACGTTTCTCAAGTATGATTTGGGCCATCTCAGGTGTTATAAAGTCTTTCATGATGGGTTTGACCAGCTTGTTCTTAGTGGCTGCCTTTACAATTATGCTTTTGAGTTGGTCCCATTTATTATCGCTGTCTAAGATGTTACTCGGCAAGTCTTTCACTCTCTGCTCATAGCTTTGTCTGAAACCATTGAGTTCTACGCTTTGCATGCTCGGACCCACTTTAGATTTTTTTAATCGTCTTTAGCCACAACCGGATTGTCGCCACATGAAACTAGTGGTCGGAACCGCAGTCAGCACCGGGGTAAGAAGTGGTGTTCGTTACCGAGCTTCTCCATCGAGTCCCTACCTGTCGCCAGGGGATGTCCAAGTATACAGTCTGCGGATATGATGGTCGAAGCAAGTGTTGGAGATAGTAAAATTTTCTTCACAACAGAATTGTAACAAACGTTCGCCCCTATCATTTCGTACTCCGAGGCCATGTTTACCTACAACGCGACGAAGATGATGGTACCATCCCGTTTAGATAACTGTTTAAGTGTCGCAATCAGTGTATCACAAAAGCCCTCTATTTCTTCTTCAGTCGATTGAGCAGGGGGAACATATACCTGTACGATGTTAAGATTACACGGTATGGTGTTTAGCTTCAGCGTTATTATCCAATTACTGACTGGATTATAGCCTACAACGTAGGTATTTGTTCATTGACTGTGGCACAATGAAAGTCACTCCTCTGCTACTTTCGTCTTCGGGGCCCGAGAAATATACTGTACTATCAGAGTCAGATGTATAGTAACCCTGACGTTTCCAGTGTGTCTCACTTATCCCTAGCAGATGAACATTTTCCCTTTGCATTTCGTTCTCTACAATTTGAAGTTTGCCAGGTTGGTTGAGCCCACGCACATTCCATTTTCCAAAGTGGTGGGGGTGGCGGACCGATTTACTGTTCTTTGGTTCATCAGTAGCTGAATTTCCATGCGGCGCCTGAAGAACCACGAGCGCATGGCCGGTAGCACATTTCACACCACTCGTCCCGGAAAAGTGGGGCCAGGATCGCCAGATAAATCAACATTTCTGTGGGCCTCCATATTTCATGCTGACTTTCTTGGGAAAAATAGTAGCAGTGGTTTCCCGTTGCCTTCTGCCCTAGTCCTTTTTGGAGTTATTTTGACCCTAAGGCTGCTACAGCCTCTGCCAACCGTAGTCGGGTGTGTGGTTATACCGCCATTGCTCGGTCACCATTGCCTCGTCTGTTATCTAGTAGGGAGCACCGCGACGCTAGAAAGTGCCGCTGCCGGCTATTCATGAGGAACCACCGGCGCGGGCAGGTGAGGATGACATTTGGGCCAGTGTAAGATCTTAGTAACTGTTCTCCCCCTACTCCCTACTCTGAATATATATACATAAGTTTGTTATTTGTCGTACTATTGATTTAGTAAATGTTCTCAGAAGCCGGGTTTGTCCTAAGTTTCGTTTAAGGAGAAAGTTTTACCTACCTTGGTGCTCCGAATAGTAAATAAATGAGTAATGAGTTGACCATACGTCGAAGTGTGTAATTACTTTTTTTTCAATAATTATGACACGTAAATAAAACTTAAAATTGACTCTGTTTGAATGTGGAAGATGTTAGGGTTACCCAAATAAAATTTTCAAACTATTAATTATACACCATATTTCAAAATATCGGTACAAAGATATTTATTACTTTCAAAATCGATTGTCAATTCACTTAAGATAAGATACAAAGTTATAAAACCAGTTATTGTGGTGCAAAGCTTTTGGAGAGGCCTTGGTCCAGCAGTGGACCTCTATAGCCTGAGAAGAAGAAGAAGTCATCGTAAACTAAATATCTTAGACTTTGACGACACTATCTGTTTCTTATTATAAGCATAAGGTAATTTTGTTTTGTATTTCTCAGTAGAAGTCCGGAGTTCGCATTTGGCCCGATGGATGGCAATAGGCTCGCCCTCTATTTCACGGAACCTGACCATATATGGTGAAATTGGCGTTCTATATGTAAGTATATCTCTTCCTAAACATTACAGGCTCACGCATGTGAGTATTGGGTCAAACATAATACCTATCGAACAACGATTTATTTTGAAAACTTACATATGTATATTATACTTATTGATTTTGTGTACCCCTGTCAGAAAATTAATGTGTTGCCATAACTTTGAAGTACCAAATAATCTATTGACTTTTAATTAAATAAATATATCAAATGCGTTTTTTTACTTTTGCTAGCATTATAACTGATTTTTATACATGTTTCGACATGTATAAAAATCAGTTTTCTTACTCAATTATGTAAAATAAAGGTTTCAAACATGTGGTTTCGATCAATGAAAATGTATTAATTATCGTCTTATTTCAAATAATTTCAAGATTTGAAACTCAGTGGTGGTAATCGAAATAAAACAAACAAAATAATACTCTTTTGAATTTACATTTTTCCAACAGACTTTTGCGAAGAAATGAAACGTATGGCGGAAATTCAAACAATATAAGTTTTTTTTAAATACTAGTTACTATCTTTCCTTGCTGAGCTACAATTAATAAGGTAGGCAAACGGGTACACAAATAAAGAACTAGGTTACGTAAATAATCATGACTTTATTTTATATTTAAGAAGACTAAATAATATCGTAATGGGATGTGCAGGTCCCTTTATTGTGGTTTATTATAAACTAGCTGTTGCCCGCGACTCCGTCCGCGTGGACTTCAGTTTACAGCGCGCGGTGATTCCCGTAAATTAAAAAGAGCTCAGTTGATATAAACTAAGCGCCTGTTAAAATAATGGGAGCAATATGAAGTAAGTACATCCGCGTTAGCTCCCGTTTTCGCAACATTTTTTGTTACTGCTCCGCTCCTATTGGTCACTGCGGGATGTTATGTAGCCTATGTCCTTTTTCAGGCTCTAGACTATCTGTGTACCAAATTTCATTACAATTGGTTCAGTAGTTTTGGCGTGAAAGCCGGACAGACAGACAGACAGACAGAGATACTTTCGCATTTATAATATTAGTATGGATAGTATGGATGGTGTCGTCTACTTTTATAGCGGAGGATAGGCGTGCAATTACCGAGAAAGGCGTAATAGGTTTAAAGTACCTACATAATGATATGTCTACACATGTATTAAGTATTTTTCAGTACAAAGACAATTACCGCTTCTAGCATTATAAAAGGAAATTACGTATAATATTTGAAACACACTATTCCGATCACCCGCACTGCCATAATCATGCCATCGAATCAGTCAAAGGTGTTCGACAGGAATTTTATATACCTTAAATTTTTCGGATTAGGGTCAGGAGAAACATCCGGAAAATATTACAAATGCTACTCCTTCATCTATCTTTCCGTGACTCTTGCGTGTTACAATTTACTTCTCTTTGTGAACCTACTTTATACGCCTCGAAAAATTGAATTATTACTGCGTGAAGTGATATTTTATTTCACTGAAATAACAGTAACAACGAAAATTTTGACGATCATCTTTAAGCGCGATAAAATAATTACCGCCATGAAAATAATTGATTGTGATGAATTTATGGGCGACTTTGAAAATAAGAACGGAATCCTATACAACACTAACAGGACTTACAGATTAGGTTGGAAATCATATGCTGTTTTATCACACATGGTTTATACCTGTGTAGCAATTATTCCAATATCCTCGGATTTCATACGAGGCACTGAGTTTGAATTACCAATATGCAAATATTACTTCTTGAGCGATGAAGTACGTGAGTCCTATTTCTATTTTTTGTTCATATACCAAATCATCGGTATGTACGGACATATGGCGTATAACGTGAGCATTGATTCCTTGATCGCCGGACTTCTGCTTATACCTATCGGTCAGTTGAGATTACTTAACAAAAACTTAACGAATTTCCAACTATCGAAAGAAGAAAAAAAACTACAAATAGAAATTCAAGAGAAGATCCAAATGGCGAGGCTTAACAAATTGTTACAACATTATGAAGTTATTTTGAAGTAAGTGTAAAGTTTAATATGAGACAAATTGATGTAATAGGTACATCGTATGTAACGTGGGACACTCAGAAAGTTTTAAGAAAAAAAATGTACTCTAGGTACATATATTTTTATTACATCTTTTCAAAGGGCTCTCCGCCAGCCTCTATACAAAGTTTTATGCTTCGGAACCAGTTTTCGAAACACTTTTTCCAGTCCACCGCAGACACCTCGTTTACCCGCTCAAACGCTGATAGCACATCATCCGGCGACGAAAATTGTGTCATTTGAGCTTATCTTTTATTTTTGGAAATAAGAAGTCACACGGTGCTAGGTCCGGGCTGTGAGGAGGTTGACCCAAGAGTTTGATCGGTGTACTGTCCAGGAAGTCTCTTGTTTTGATAGCTGTGTGGGCGGACGCATTGTCGCGGTCGTGGTGAAGCAGTAAACCGCGGAACTCTGTGTTTGGTCGCTTGTGGCTCACAACAGAGAAAACCTTTTAAGCATTTGGTAGTATACCATTCAGTGTCAATGCTTCTTTAGTTTCGTAAAGGAATTGACACCAATTAGCCAGTCAAACTGAAAAAGCGATCGTCGGCGTCCAGTCTGACCGGATGCAGCTGAAAAATACAACTAAAAAGTGATTTATTTATTTATTTTTTACAAAAAAAGTACAACCGACTTTCAAAACCCACTACAAAGTGAAAAATTACTAATTTTGGAAGACGATGTTTTTTGGTTGAAAACTCTAACTTATGACGAAACTGAAGATATAATATTCAGAATTAGCTGAACATTTGTACACATACCTCTTCTATCCCGACAGATCCTCATA
>JADWQK010000334.1:0-47963 GCA_017933935.1 Sesamia nonagrioides | reverse complement strand
AAAATATTCCAAACCCGACACTATAACCATCAACTACATACACTACAGCAGGCTATAGCGTTTGTCTACAAACAAATCAATTTAAAAATAATCAACAATCTTATTGAAAAATGTATGCGACTGCTTGGCGAGGTACATTATCGAAAATATGTCTCCTCTGCAATTACTTTTCAGAACAGCACTAACTCCAGTTGAAAAATATCCTTGTTGTCCGCTTATCTACAATCAAAGATATGCCAAATTATCGATACTATACTCATCAACTAGATAAAAGCTTTCCGTAGAGAAGACTGTACCGATCGTCCCAGAACCCCACTACTGCACACTGAAGGGCTCGGCACCATAACAGCGGTGTTCTCGGCATCCTCAAGACTACGTCCGTGCGCTTCAATTCCTGAGAGGCACGCTTTAAAACAATCAACAATCTTATTGAAAAATGTATGCGACTGCTTGGCGAGGTACATTATGGCGAATATATCCCCTTTGCAACTTCCTTGCAGACAAGCACTAACTCAAGTTAAGAAATATCCTTATTGTCGGCTTATCTACAATCAACGATATGCCAAATTCGACACTATAACCATCAACTACATACACTACAGCTGGCTATAGCGGTTGTCTACATACTCATCAATTTAAAACAATCAACAATCTTATTTAAAAATATATGCGACTGCTTGGCGAGGTACATTATGGCGAATATATCCCCTTTGCAACTTCCTTGCAGACAAGCCCCAATTCCAGTTGAAAAATATCGGTGTTGTCCGCTTATCTTCAATCAAAGATACGCCAAATCCGACACTATAACCAACAACTACATACACTACAGCAGGCTATGGCGTTTGTCTACAAACTAATCAATTTAAAAATAATCAACAATCTTATTGAAATATGTATGCGACTGCTTGGCGAGGTACATTATGGAAAATATGTCTCCTCTGCAACTACTTTTCAGAACAGCACTAACTCCAGTTGAAAAATATCCTTGTTGTCCGCTTATCTACAATCAAAGCTATGCCTAATTATCGATACTATACTCATCAACTAGATAAAAGCTTTCCGTAGAGAAGACTGTACCGATCGTCCCAGAACCCCACTATTGCACACTGAAGGACTCGGCACCATAACAGCGATGGTCTCGGCATCCTCAAGACTACATCC
Organism: Sesamia nonagrioides; assembly: GCA_017933935.1. Lineage (NCBI taxonomy): Eukaryota > Metazoa > Arthropoda > Insecta > Lepidoptera > Noctuidae > Sesamia > Sesamia nonagrioides. Next base: position 46,802 of record JADWQK010000334.1, on the reverse strand, counting down.
GTGCGCTTCAATTGCTGAGAGGCACGCTTTAAAATAATCAACAATTTTATTGAAAAATGTATGCGACTGCTTGGCGAGGTACATTATGGCCAATATATCCCCTTTGCAACTTCCACGCAGACAAGCACTAACTCAAGTTGAAAAATATCCTTGTTGTCCGCTTATCTATAATCATAGATATGCCAAATCCGACACTATAACCATCAACTACATACACTACAGCTGGCTATAGCGTTTGTCTACATACTCATCAATTTAAAACATTCAACAATCTTATTTAAAAATGTATGCGACTGCTTGGCGAGGTACATTATGGCGAATATATCCCCTTTGCAACTTCCTTGCAGACAAGCACTAATTCCAGTTGAAAAATATCCTTGTTGTCCTCTTATCTTCAATCAAAGATATGCCAAATCCGACACTATAACCAACAACTACATACACTACAGCTGGCTATAGCGTTTGTCTACAAACTAATCAATTTAAAAATAATCAACAATCTTATTGAAAAATGTATGCGACTGCTTGGCGAGGTACATTATGGAAAATATGTCTCCTCTGCAACTACTTTTCAGAACAGCACTAACTCCAGTTGAAAAAATGTATGCGACTGCTTGGCGAGGTACATTACGGCGAATATATCCCCTTTGCAACTTCCATGCAGACAAGCACTAACTCAAGTTGAAAAATATCCTTGTTGTCCGCTTATCTATAATCATAGATATGCCAAATCCGACACTATAACCATCAACTACATACACTACAGCTGGCTATAGCGTTTGTCTACATACTCATCAATTTAAAACATTCAACAATCTTATTTAAAAATGTATGCGACTGCTTGGCGAGGTACATTATGGCGAATATATCCCCTTTGCAACTTCCTTGCAGACAAGCACTAATTCCAGTTGAAAAATATCCTTGTTGTCCTCTTATCTTCAATCAAAGATATGCCAAATCCGACACTATAACCAACAACTACATACACTACAGCTGGCTATAGCGTTTGTCTACAAACTAATCAATTTAAAAATAATCAACAATCTTATTGAAAAATGTATGCGACTGCTTGGCGAGGTACATTATGGAAAATATGTCTCCTCTGCAACTACTTTTCAGAACAGCACTAACTCCAGTTGAAAAAATGTATGCGACTGCTTGGCGAGGTACATTACGGCGAATATATCCCCTTTACAACTTCCTTGCAGACAAGCACTAACTCAAGTTGAAAATTATCCTTGTTGTCCGCTTATCTTCAATCAAATATATGCCAAATCCGACACTATAACCATCAACTACATACACTACAGCTGGCTATAGCGTTTGTCTACATACTCATCAATTTAAAACAATCAACAATCTTATTTAAAAATATATGCGACTGCTTGGCGAGGTACATTATGGCGAATATATCCCCTTTGCAACTTCCTTGCAGACAAGCACCAATTCCAGTTGAAAAATATCGGTGTTGTCCGCTTATCTATAAAAAAATATTCCAAACCCGACACTATAACCATCAACTACATACACTACAGCAGGCTATAGCGTTTGTCTACAAACAAATCAATTTAAAAATAATCAACAATCTTATTGAAAAATGTATGCGACTGCTTGGCGAGGTACATTATCGAAAATATGTCTCCTCTGCAATTACTTTTCAGAACAGCACTAACTCCAGTTGAAAAATATCCTTGTTGTCCGCTTATCTACAATCAAAGCTATGCCTAATTATCGATACTATACTCATCAAATAGATAAAAGCTTTCCGTAGAGAAGACTGTACCGATCGTCCCAGAACCCCACTATTGCACACTGAAGGACTCGGCACCATAACAGCGATGGTCTCGGCATCCTCAAGACTACATCCGTGCGCTTCAATTACTGAGAGGCACGCTTTAAAATAATCAACAATTTTATTGAAAAATGTATGCGACTGCTTGGCGAGGTACATTATGGCGAATATATCCCCTTTGCAACTTCCACGCAGACAAGCACTAACTCAAGTTGAAAAATATCCTTGTTGTCCGCTTATCTATAATCATAGATATGCCAAATCCGACACTATAACCATCAACTACATACACTACAGCTGGCTATAGCGTTTGTCTACATACTCATCAATTTAAAACATTCAACAATCTTATTTAAAAATGTATGCGACTGCTTGGCGAGGTACATTATGGCGAATATATCCCCTTTGCAACTTCCTTGCAGACAAGCACTAATTCCAGTTGAAAAATATCCTTGTTGTCCGCTTATCTTCAATCAAAGATATGCCAAATCCGACACTATAACCAACAACTATATACACTACAGCAGGCTATAGCGTTTGTCTACAAACTAATCAATTTAAAAATAATCAACGATCTTATTGAAAAATGTATGCGACTGCTTGGCGAGGTAAATTATGGAAAATATGTCTCCTCTGCAATTACTTTTCAGAACAGCACTAACTCCAGTTGAAAAAATGTATGCGACTGCTTGGCGAGGTACATTACGGCGAATATATCCCCTTTGCAACTTCCTTGCAGACAAGCACTAACTCAAGTTGAAAATTATCCTTGTTGTCCGCTTATTTTCAATCAAATATATGCCAAATCCGACAATATAACCAACAACTACATATACTACAGCTGGCTATAGCGTTTGTCTACAAACTAATCAATTTAAAATTAATCAACAATCTTATTGAAATATGTATGCGACTGCTTGGCGAGGTACATTATGGAAAATATGTCTCCTCTGCAACTACGTTTCAGAACAGCACTAACTCCAGTTGAAAAATATCCTTGTTGTCCGCTTATCTACAATCAAAGCTATGCCTAATTATCGATACTATACTCATCAACTAGATAAAAGCTTTCCGTAGAGAAGACTGTACCGATCGTCCCAGAACCCCACTATTGCACACTGAAGGACTCGGCACCATAACAGCGATGGTCTCGGCATCCTCAAGACTACGTCCGTGCGCTTCAATTCCTGAGAGGCACGCTTTAAAACAATCAACAATCTTATTGAAAAATGTATGCGACTGCTTGGCGAGGTACATTATGGCGAATATATCCCCTTTGCAACTTCCTTGCAGACAAGCACTAACTCAAGTTAAGAAATATCCTTATTGTCGGCTTATCTACAATCAACGATATGCCAAATTCGACACTATAACCATCAACTACATACACTACAGCTGGCTATAGCGGTTGTCTACATACTCATCAATTTAAAACAATCAACAATCTTATTTAAAAATATATGCGACTGCTTGGCGAGGTACATTATGGCGAATATATCCCCTTTGCAACTTCCTTGCAGACAAGCACTAATTCCAGTTGAAAAATATCCTTGTTGTCCTCTTATCTTCAATCAAAGATATGCCAAATCCGACACTATAACCAACAACTACATACACTACAGCTGGCTATAGCGTTTGTCTACAAACTAATCAATTTAAAAATAATCAACAATCTTATTGAAAAATGTATGCGACTGCTTGGCGAGGTACATTATGGAAAATATGGCTCCTCTGCAACTACTTTTCAGAACAGCACTAACTCCAGTTGAAAAAATGTATGCGACTGCTTGGCGAGGTACATTACGGCAAATATATCCCCTTTGCAACTTCCTTGCAGACAAGCACTAACTCAAGTTGAAAATTATCCTTGTTGTCCGCTTATCTTCAATCAAATATATGCCAAATCCGACACTATAACCATCAACTACATACACTACAGCTGGCTATAGCGTTTGTCTACATACTCATCAACTTAAAACAATCAACAATCTTATTTAAAAATATATGCGACTGCTTGGCGAGGTACATTATGGCGAATATATCCCCTTTGCAACTTCCTTGCAGACAAGCACCAATTCCAGTTGAAAAATATCGGTGTTGTCCGCTTATCTATAAAAAAAATATTCCAAACCCGACACTATAACCATCAACTACATACACTACAGCAGGCTATAGCGTTTGTCTACAAACAAATCAATTTAAAAATAATCAACAATCTTATTGAAAAATGTATGCGACTGCTTGGCGAGGTACATTATCGAAAATATGTCTCCTCTGCAATTACTTTTCAGAACAGCACTAACTCCAGTTGAAAAATATCCTTGTTGTCCGCTTATCTACAATCAAAGATATGCCAAATTATCGATACTATACTCATCAACTAGATAAAAGCTTTCCGTAGAGAAGACTGTACCGATCGTCCCAGAACCCCACTACTGCACACTGAAGGGCTCGGCACCATAACAGCGGTGGTCTCGGCATCCTCAATACTACGTCCGTGCGCTTCAATTCCTGAGAGGCACGCTTTAAAACAATCAACAATCTTATTGAAAAAATGTATGCGACTGCTTGGCGAGGTACATTATGGCGAATATATCCCCTTTGCAACTTCCTTGCAGACAAGCACTAACTCAAGTTAAGAAATATCCTTATTGTCGGCTTATCTACAATCAACGATATGCCAAATTCGACACTATAACCATCAACTACATACACTACAGCTGGCTATAGCGGTTGTCTACATACTCATCAATTTAAAACAATCAACAATCTTATTTAAAAATATATGCGACTGCTTGGCGAGGTACATTATGGCGAATATATCCCCTTTGCAACTTCCTTGCAGACAAGCACCAATTCCAGTTGAAAAATATCGGTGTTGTCCGCTTATCTTCAATCAAAGATACGCCAAATCCGACACTATAACCAACAACTACATACACTACAGCAGGCTATAGCGTTTGTCTACAAACTAATCAATTTAAAAATAATCAACAATCATAATGAAAAATGTATGCGACTGCTTGGCGAGGTACATTATGGCGAATATATCCCCTTTGCAACTTCCATGCAGACAAGCACTAACTCAAGTTGAAAAATATCCTTGTTGTCCGCTTATCTATAATCATAGATATGCCAAATCCGACACTATAACTATCAACTACATACACTACAGCTGGCTATAGCGTTTGTCTACATACTCATCAATTTAAAACATTCAACAATCTTATTTAAAAATATATGCGACTGCTTGGCGAGGTACATTATGGCGAATATATCCCCTTTGCAACTTCCTTGCAGACAAGCACCAATTCCAGTTGAAAAATATCGGTGTTGTCCGCTTATCTATAAAAAAAATATTCCAAACCCGACACTATAACCATCAACTACATACACTACAGCAGGCTATAGCGTTTGTCTACAAACTAATCAATTTAAAAATAATCAACGATCTTATTGAAAAATGTATGCGACTGCTTGGCGAGGTACATTATCGAAAATATGTCTTCTCTGCAATTACTTTTCAGAACAGCACTAACTCCAGTTGAAAAAATGTATGCGACTGCTTGGCGAGGTACACTACGGCGAATATATCCCCTTTGCAACTTCCTTGCAGACAAGCACTAACTCAAGTTGAAAATTATCCTTGTTGTCCGCTTATTTTCAATCAAATATATGCCAAATCCGACAATATAACCAACAACTACATATACTACAGCTGGCTATAGCGTTTGTCTACAAACTAATCAATTTAAAATTAATCAACAATCTTATTGAAATATGTATGCGACTGCTTGGCGAGGTACATTATGGAAAATATGTCTCCTCTGCAACTACGTTTCAGAACAGCACTAACTCCAGTTGAAAAATATCCTTGTTGTCCGCTTATCTACAATCAAAGCTATGCCTAATTATCGATACTATACTCATCAACTAGATAAAAGCTTTCCGTAGAGAAGACTGTACCGATCGTCCCAGAACCCCACTATTGCACACTGAAGGACTCGGCACCATAACAGCGATGGTCTCGGCATCCTCAAGACTACATCCGTGCGCTTCAATTGCTGAGAGGCACGCTTTAAAATAATCAACAATTTTATTGAAAAATGTATGCGACTGCTTGGCGAGGTACATTCAAATTCAAATTCAAAATTTTTATTTCGGATTAAAAAACATCCATATAGTGTTAGTACAAATAAAGCTTAGCCTAATGTTAGTAAAGAATTAACTAAAGTGGGTCTGGACTCCTATCCACCTACGTAAGAGGGGCGAGTCCCACCGATCCGAAAACACATTCAGTATGCCATTGGAGGAGGTGCGCAAGCGCGCCATCATGGAAGCACAACGTTTTCGCATGATCGCCGCGAACCCGTCGACCCTCGCCTCCGCGAACATCCCTGACGCGCTACAGCGCCACGGCAACCCCAAGAGCACCCTGAATGCGTTATTATACTGTACGCGCAAGTCGCTGTATGCCCGCCGTGTATACGTGGCCCACAGGCTGCACGTGTAAAATGACTGGCAGAAGGCCTTAAAAAGCGTAATCTTAACAGCCTTAGAACAGCGCACAAACCTGCGGGCCAGCATGTTGCAACGGACAGCCAGCGACCTGCGCTCCCTATCAATATCCAGATTATCCTTTAAGTCGTCAGTGACCCAGTGACCCAAATACTTGAACTTTGCAACCCGCCCCAAAGGAGACCCAGAGAGAGAGATTTCAGGCAGCTGTTCATAGGTCATGGTACCTGATTTAAAGACCAACCACTCACTCTTATCGGTGTTGTATTTGAGTCCATGAGTCACTGCATAACTTTCACATATTTCAAGGAGTTTTCTTAAAGCACCGATAGATGGACTCAGCAGCACCATGTCATCAGCGTAACTAATATTGTTCACGCTAACACCGTCCACGTGACAGCCGATTTTGGTACTGCTTAGCTCACCTATCAGCTTGTTTATGTACAGATTAAAAAGACGAGGGGAGCTCAGGCCTCCCTGTCTTACCCCACAGTCCAACCCATACATCTCAGAGTAAGAGCCTGCCCACCTTACCGTATTCTTTTGACTGCTATACCAAAAACTGTACAGTGATATAACGTCAGCGGGAACAGTAGTGTCGTGAGTGAGCTTATGCCAGAGCAGGTCATAATTGACCAGGTCGAAGGCCCTCGATAAATCCAAGAAACAGGCTATTACAGGAGTCTTTCTGTCAGTATAATATTGGACAGTCTGCTTAAGGCTCAAAATTGCACTATCTGTCGACAAGTTTGGTCTGAAGCCAAACTGACCATCCTCAAGAACGATATGTTTAACCAGTATTTTATCAAGCAGACTATCCAATACCTTAGCACATACAGTAGCAAGTGATATCGGCCTGTAATTGGAGATATCGGAGGCATCGCCTGTCTTATTCTTTATTACTGGCACAACGATCGTTTTAGTAAGTTGGGCAGGTAAGTAACTATGACTCATACAAAGGTTAAAAAACATAGCCAGCACTCGCGGTAAGTGTACCCCAGCGTGTTTAAGATGTTCGACACTGAGGCCGTCGTGACCGGGAGACTTACACTATGACTTACATTATGGCGAATATATCCCCTTTGCAACTTCCACGCAGACAAGCTCTAACTCAAGTTGAAAAATATCCTTGTTGTCCGCTTATCTTCAATCAAAGATATGCCAAATCCGACACTATAACCAACAACTACATATACTACAGCTGGCTATAGCGTTTGTCTACAAACTAATCAATTTAAAAATAATCAACAATCTTATTGAAATATGTATGCGACTGCTTGGCGAGGTACATTATGGAAAATATGTCTCCTCTGCAACTACTTTTCAGAACAGCACTAACTCCAGTTGAAAAAATGTATGCGACTGCTTGGCGAGGTACATTACGGCGAATATATCCCCTTTGCAACTTCCTTGCAGACAAGCACTAACTCAAGTTGAAAATTGTCCTTGTTGTCCGCTTATCTTCAATCAAATATATGCCAAATCCGACACTATAACCATCAACTACATACACTACAGCTGGCTATAGCGTTTGTCTACATACTCATCAATTTAAAACAATCAACAATCTTATTTAAAAATATATGCGACTGCTTGGCGAGGTACATTACGGCGAATATATCCCCTTTGCAACTTCCTTGCAGACAAGCACTAACTCAAGTTGAAAATTATCCTTGTTGTCCGCTTATCTTCAATCAAAGATATGCCAAATCCGACACTATAACCAACAACTACATACACTACAGCTGGCTATAGCGTTTGTCTACAAACTAATCAATTTAAAAATAATCAACAATCTTATTGAAAAATGTATGCGACTGCTTGGCGAGGTACATTATGGAAAATATGGCTCCTCTGCAACTACTTTTCAGAATAGCACTAACTCCAGTTGAAAAAATGTATGCGACTGCTTGGCGAGGTACATTACGGCGAATATATCCCCTTTGCAACTTCCTTGCAGACAAGCACTAACTCAAGTTGAAAATTATCCTTGTTGTCCGCTTATCTACAATCGTAGATATGCCAAATCATCGACACTATACTCATCAACTACATAAAATCTTTCCGTAGACAAGACTTTACCTATGGTCCTAGAACAACACTACTGCACACTGAAGGGCTCGGCACCATAACAGCGATGATCTCGGCATCCTCAATACTACGTCCATGCGCTTCAATTGCTTAGAGACACGCTTTAAAACAATCAACAATCTTATTGAAAAATGTATGCGACTGCTTGGCGAGGTACATTATGGCCAATATCGCCTATTTGCAACTTCCTTGCAGACAAGCACTAACTCAAGTTGAAAAATATCCTTGTTGTCCGCTTATCTACAATCAAAGATATGCCAAATCATCGACCCTATACTCATCAACTACATAAAAGCTTTCCATAGACAAGACTTTACCTATGGTCCTAGAACCACACTACTGCACACTGAAGGGCTCGGCACCATAACAGCGATGGTCTCGGCATCCTCAAGACTACGTCCGTGCGCTTCAATTGCTGAGAGGCACGCTTTAAAACAATCAATAATCTTATTGAAAAATGTATGCGACTGCTTGGCTAGGTACATTATGGAAAATATGTTTCCTCTGCAAATACTTTTCAGAACAGCACTAACTCCAGTTGAAAAATATCCTTGTTTTCCGCTTATCTACAATCAAAGATATGCCAAAGCATCGACACTATACTCATCAACTAGATAAAAGCTTTCCTTAGAGAAGACTGTACCGATCGTCCCAGAACCCCACTATTGCACACTGAAGGGCTCGGCACCATAACAGCGATGGTCTCGGCATCCTCAAGACTACGTCCGTGCGCTTCAATTGCTGAGAGGCACGCTTTAAAACAATCAACAATCTTATTGAAAAATGTATGCGACTGCTTGGCGAGGTACATTATGGCGAATATATCCCCTTTGCAACTTCCTTGCAGACAAGCACTAACTCAAGTTAAGAAATATCCTTATTGTCGGCTTATCTACAATCAACGATATGCCAAATTCGACACTATAACCATCAACTACATACACTACAGCTGGCTATAGCGGTTGTCTACATACTCATCAATTTAAAACAATCAACAATCTTATTTAAAAATATATGCGACTGCTTGGCGAGGTACATTATGGCGAATTTATCCCCTTTGCAACTTCCTTGCAGACAAGCACCAATTCCAGTTGAAAAATATCGGTGTTGTCCGCTTATCTTCAATCAAAGATACGCCAAATCCGACACTATAACCGACAACTACATACACTACAGCTGGCTATAGCGTTTGTCTACATACTCATCAATTTAAAACAATCAACAATCTTATTTAAAAATATATGCGACTGCTTGGCGAGGTACATTATGGCGAATATATCCCCTTTGCAACTTCCTTGCAGACAAGCACCAATTCCAGTTGAAAAATATCGGTGTTGTCCGCTTATCTTCAATCAAAGATACGCCAAATCCGACACTATAACCAACATCTACATACACTACAGCAGGCTATAGCGTTTGTCTACAAACTAATCAATTTAAAAATAATCAACAATCTTATTGAAAAATGTATGCGACTGCTTGGCGAGGTACATTATGGAAAATATGTCTCCTCTGCAACTACTTTTCAGAACAGCACTAACTCCAGTTGAAAAAATGTATGCGACTGCTTGGCGAGGTACATTACGGCGAATATATCCCCTTTGCAACTTCCTTGCAGACAAGCACTAACTCAAGTTGAAAATTATCCTTGTTGTCCGCTTATTTTCAATCAAATATATGCCAAATCCGACAATATAACCAACAACTACATATACTACAGCTGGCTATAGCGTTTGTCTACAAACTAATCAATTTAAAATTAATCAACAATCTTATTGAAATATGTATGCGACTGCTTGGCGAGGTACATTATGGAAAATATGTCTCCTCTGCAACTACTTTTCAGAACAGCACTAACTCCAGTTGAAAAATATCCTTGTTGTCCGCTTATCTACAATCAAAGCTATGCCTAATTATCGATACTATACTCATCAACTAGATAAAAGCTTTCCGTAGAGAAGACTGTACCGATCGTCCCAGAACCCCACTATTGCACACTGAAGGACTCGGCACCATAACAGCGATGGTCTCGGCATCCTCAAGACTACATCCGTGCGCTTCAATTGCTGAGAGGCACGCTTTAAATAATCAACAATTTTATTGAAAAATGTATGCGACTGCTTGGCAAGGTACATTATGGCGAATATATCCCCTTTGCAACTTCCACGCAGACAAGCACTAACTCAAGTTGAAAAATATCCTTGTTGTCCGCTTATCTATAATCATAGATATGCCAAATCCGACACTATAACCATCAACTACATACACTACAGCTGGCTATAGCGTTTGTCTACATACTCATCAATTTAAAACATTCAACAATCTTATTTAAAAATGTATGCGACTGCTTGGCGAGGTACATTATGGCGAATATATCCCCTTTGCAACTTCCTTGCAGACAAGCACTAATTCCAGTTGAAAAATATCCTTGTTGTCCGCTTATCTTCAATCAAAGATATGCCAAATCCGACACTATAACCAACAACTACATACACTACAGCTGGCTATAGCGTTTGTCTACAAACTAATCAATTTAAAAATAATCAACAATCTTATTGAAAAATGTATGCGACTGCTTGGCGAGGTACATTATGGAAAATATGTCTCCTCTGCAACTACTTTTCAGAACAGCACTAACTCCAGTTGAAAAAATGTATGCGACTGCTTGGCGAGGTACATTACGGCGAATATATCCCCTTTGCAACTTCCATGCAGACAGGCACTAACTCAAGTTGAAAAATATCCTTGTTGTCCGCTTATCTATAATCATAGATATGCCAAATCCGACACTATAACCATCAACTACATACACTACAGCTGGCTATAGCGTTTGTCTACATACTCATCAATTTAAAACATTCAACAATCTTATTTAAAAATGTATGCGACTGCTTGGCGAGGTACATTATGGCGAATATATCCCCTTTGCAACTTCCTTGCAGACAAGCACTAATTCCAGTTGAAAAATATCCTTGTTGTCCGCTTATCTTCAATCAAAGATATGCCAAATCCGACACTATAACCAACAACTACATACACTACAGCTGGCTATAGCGTTTGTCTACAAACTAATCAATTTAAAAATAATCAACAATCTTATTGAAAAATGTATGCGACTGCTTGGCGAGGTACATTATGGAAAATATGGCTCCTCTGCAACTACTTTTCAGAATAGCACTAACTCCAGTTGAAAAAATGTATGCGACTGCTTGGCGAGGTACATTACGGCGAATATATCCCCTTTGCAACTTCCTTGCAGACAAGCACTAACTCAAGTTGAAAATTATCCTTGTTGTCCGCTTATCTACAATCGTAGATATGCCAAATCATCGACACTATACTCATCAACTACATAAAATCTTTCCGTAGACAAGACTTTACCTATGGTCCTAGAACAACACTACTGCACACTGAAGGGCTCGGCACCATAACAGCGATGATCTCGGCATCCTCAATACTACGTCCATGCGCTTCAATTGCTTAGAGACACGCTTTAAAACAATCAACAATCTTATTGAAAAATGTATGCGACTGCTTGGCGAGGTACATTATGGCCAATATCGCCTATTTGCAACTTCCTTGCAGACAAGCACTAACTCAAGTTGAAAAATATCCTTGTTGTCCGCTTATCTACAATCAAAGATATGCCAAATCATCGACCCTATACTCATCAACTACATAAAAGCTTTCCATAGACAAGACTTTACCTATGGTCCTAGAACCACACTACTGCACACTGAAGGGCTCGGCACCATAACAGCGATGGTCTCGGCATCCTCAAGACTACGTCCGTGCGCTTCAATTGCTGAGAGGCACGCTTTAAAACAATCAACAATCTTATTGAAAAATGTATGCGACTGCTTGGCGAGGTACATTATGGCGAATATATCGACTTTGCAACTTCCTTGCAGACAAGCACTAATTCCAGTTGAAAAATATCCTTGTTGTCCGCTTATCTTCAATCAAAGATATGCCAAATCCGACACTATAACCAACAACTACATACACTACCGCTGGCTATAGCGTTTGTCTACAAACTAATCAATTTAAAAATAATCAACAATCTTATTGAAATATGTATGCGACTGCTTGGCGAGGTACATTATGGAAAATATGTCTCCTCTGCAACTACTTTTCAGAACAGCACTAACTCCAGTTGAAAAATATCCTTGTTGTCCGCTTATCTACAATCAAAGCTATGCCTAATTATCGATACTATACTCATCAACTACATAAAATCTTTCCGTAGACAAGACTTTACCTATGGTCCTAGAACAACACTACTGCACACTGAAGGGCTCGGCACCATAACAGCGATGATCTCGGCATCCTCAATACTACGTCCATGCGCTTCAATTGCTTAGAGACACGCTTTAAAACAATCAACAATCTTATTGAAAAATGTATGCGACTGCTTGGCGAGGTACATTATGGCCAATATCGCCTATTTGCAACTTCCTTGCAGACAAGCACTAACTCAAGTTGAAAAATATCCTTGTTGTCCGCTTATCTACAATCAAAGATATGCCACATCATCGACCCTATACTCATCAACTACATAAAAGCTTTCCGTAGACAAGACTTTACCTATGGTCCTAGAACCACACTACTGCACACTGAAGGGCTCGGCACCATAACAGCGATTGTCTCGGCATCCTCAAGACTACGTCCGTGCGCTTCAATTGCTGAGAGGCACGCTTTCAAACAATCAACAATCTTATTGAAAAATGTATGCGAATGCTTGGCGAGGTACATTATGGCGAATATATCCCCTTTGCAACTTCCTTGCAGACAAGCACTAACTCCAGTTGAAAAATATCCTTGTTATCCGCTTATCTGCAATCAAAGATCTGCCAAATCATCGACACTATACTTATCAACCACATAAAAGCTTTCCGTAGACAAGACTTTACCTATGGTCCTAGAACCACACTACTGCACACTGAAGGGCTCGGCACCATAACAGCGATTGTCTCGGCATCCTCAAGACTACGTCCGTGCGCTTCAATTGCTGAGAGGCACGCTTTAAAACAATCAACAATCTTATTGAAAAATGTATGCGACTGCTTGGCGAGGTACATTATGGCCAATATATCCCCTTTTCAACTTCCTTGCAGACAAGCACTAACTCCAGTTGAAAAATATCCTTGTTGCCCGCTTATCTACAATCAAAGATATGCCAAATCATCGACGCTATACTCATCAACTACATAAAAGCTTTCCGTAGACAAGAGTTTACCTATGGTCCTAGAACCCCACTACTGCACACTGAAGAGCTTGGCACCATAACTGCGATAGTCTCGGCATCCTCAAGACTACGTCCATGCGCTTCAATTGCTGAGAGGCACGCTTTAAAACAATCAACAATCTTATTGAAAAATGTATGCGACTGCTTGGCGAGGTACATTATGGCGAATATATCCCCTTTGCAACTTCCTTGCAGACAAGCACTAACTCAAGTTAAGAAATATCCTTATTGTCGGCTTATCTACAATCAACGATATGCCAAATTCGACACTATAACCATCAACTACATACACTACAGCTGGCTATAGCGGTTGTCTACATACTCATCAATTTAAAACAATCAACAATCTTATTTAAAAATATATGCGACTGCTTGGCGAGGTACATTATGGCGAATATATCCCCTTTGCAACTTCCTTGCAGACAAGCCCCAATTCCAGTTGAAAAATATCGGTGTTGTCCGCTTATCTTCAATCAAAGATACGCCAAATCCGACACTATAACCAACAACTACATACACTACAGCAGGCTATAGCGTTTGTCTACAAACTAATCAATTTAAAAATAATCAACAATCTTATTGAAAAATGTTTGCGACTGCTTGGCGAGGTACATTATGGCGAATATATCCCTTTGCAACTTCCTTTGCAGACAAGAACACCCAGTTGAAAAATATCCTTTGTTGTCCGCTTATCTTCAATCAAAGATATGCTAAATCCGACACTATAACCAACAACTACATATTAATTACAGCTGGCTATAGTTTGTCTACAACCAATTTAAAAATAATTCAACAATCTTATTGGAAAATGTATGCGACTGCTTGGCGAGGTACATTATGGAAAATATGTTCCTCTGCAACTACTTTGTAACAGTACTCAACTCCAGTTGAAAATGTATGCGACTGCTTGGCGAGGTACATTATGGCGAATATATCCCCTTTGCAACTTCCATGCAGACAAGCACTAACTCAAGTTGAAAAATATCCTTGTTGTCCGCTTATCTATAATCATAGATATGCCAAATCCGACACTATAACTATCAACTACATACACTACAGCTGGCTATAGCGTTTGTCTACATACTCATCAATTTAAAACATTCAACAATCTTATTTAAAAATATATGCGACTGCTTGGCGAGGTACATTATGGCGAATATATCCCCTTTGCAACTTCCTTGCAGACAAGCACCAATTCCAGTTGAAAAATATCGGTGTTGTCCGCTTATCTATAAAAAAAATATTTCAAACCCGACACTATAACCATCAACTACATACACTACAGCAGGCTATAGCGGTTGTCTACATAATCATCAATTTAAAACAATCAACAATCTTATTTAAAAATATATGCGACTGCTTGGCGAGGTACATTATGGCGAATATATCCCCTTTGCAACTTCCTTGCAGACAAGCACTAATTCCAGTTGAAAAATATCGGTGTTGTCCGCTTATCTATAAAAAAAATATGCCAAACCCGACACTATAACCATCAACTACATACACTACAGCAGACTATAGCGTTTGTCTACAAACTAATCAATTTAAAAATAATCAACAATCTTATTGAAAAATGTATGCGACTGCTTGGTGAGGTACATTATGGAAAATATGTCTCCTCTGCAACTACTTTTCAGAACAGCACTAACTCCAGTTGAAAAAATGTATGCGACTGCTTGGCGAGGTACATTACGGCGAATATATCCCCTTTGCAACTTCCTTGCAGACAAGCACTAACTCAAGTTGAAAATTATCCTTGTTGTCCGCTTATTTTCAATCAAATATATGCCAAATCCGACAGTATAACCAACAACTACATATACTACAGCTGGCTATAGCGTTTGTCTACAAACTAATCAATTTAAAAATAATCAACAATCTTATTGAAATATGTATGCGACTGCTTGGCGAGGTACATTATGGAAAATATGTCTCCTCTGCAACTACTTTTCAGAACAGCACTAACTCCAGTTGAAAAATATCCTTGTTGTCCGCTTATCTACAATCAAAGCTATGCCTAATTATCGATAATATACTCATCAACTAGATAAAAGCTTTCCGTAGAGAAGACTGTACCGATCGTCCCAGAACCCCACTATTGCACACTGAAGGACTCGGCACCATAACAGCGATGGTCTCGGCATCCTCAAGACTACATCCGTGCGCTTCAATTGCTGAGAGGCACGCTTTAAAATAATCAACAATTTTATTGAAAAATGTATGCGACTGCTTGGCGAGGTACATTATGGCGAATATATCCCCTTTGCAACTTCCACGCAGACAAGCACTAACTCAAGTTGAAAAATATCCTTGTTGTCCGCTTATCTATAATCATAGATATGCCAAATCCGACACTATAACCATCAACTACATACACTACAGCTGGCTATAGCGTTTGTCTACATACTCATCAATTTAAAACATTCAACAATCTTATTTAAAAATGTATGCGACTGCTTGGCGAGGTACATTATGGCGAATATATCCCCTTTGCAACTTCCTTGCAGACAAGCACTAATTCCAGTTAAAAAATATCCTTGTTGTCCGCTTATCTTCAATCAAAGATATGCCAAATCCGACACTATAACCAACAACTACATACACTACAGCTGGCTATAGCGTTTGTCTACAAACTAATCAATTTAAAAATAATCAACAATCTTATTGAAAAATGTATGCGACTGCTTGGCAAGGTACATTATGGAAAATATGTCTCCTCTGCAACTACTTTTCAGAACAGCACTAACTCCAGTTGAAAAAATGTATGCGACTGCTTGGCGAGGTACATTACGGCGAATATATCCCCTTTGCAACTTCCATGCAGACAAGCACTAACTCAAGTTGAAAAATATCCTTGTTGTCCGCTTATCTATAATCATAGATATGCCAAATCCGACACTATAACCATCAACTACATACACTAAAGCTGGCTATAGCGTTTGTCTACATACTCATCAATTTAAAACATTCAACAATCTTATTTAAAAATATATGCGACTGCTTGGCGAGGTACATTACGGCGAATATATCCCCTTTGCAACTTCCATGCAGACAAGCACTAACTCCAGTTGAAAAATATCCTTGTTCTTCGCTTATCTACAATCAAAGGTATGCCAAATCATCGACACTATACTCATCAACTACATAAAAGCTTTCCGTAGACAAGACTTTACCTATGGTCCCAGAACCCCCCTACTGCACACTGAAGGGCTCGGCACCATAACAGCGATGGCTCGGCATCCTCAAGACTACGTCCGTGCGCTTCAATTGCTGAGAGGCACGCTTTAAAACAATCAATAATCTTATTGAAAAATGTATGCGACTGCTTGGCGAGGTACATTATGGCGAATATATTCCCTTTGCAACTTCCTTACAGACAAGCACTAACTCCAGTTGAAAAATATCCTTGTTGTTCGCTTATCTACAATCAAAGGTATGCCAAATCATCGACACTATACTCATCAACTACATAAAAGCTTTGCGTAGACAAGATTTTACCTATGGTCCCAGAACCCCACTATTGCACACTGAAGGGCTCGGCACCATAACAGCGATGGTCTCGGCATCCTCAAGACTACGTCCGTGCGCTTCAATTGCTGAGAGGCACGCTTTAAAACAATCAACAATCTTTTTGAAAAATGTATGCCACTGCTTGGCGAGGTACATTATGGCCAATATATCCCCTTTGCAACTTCCTTGCAGACAAGCACTAACTCCAGTTGAAAAATATTCTTGTTGCCCGCTTATCTACAATCAAAGATATGCCAAATCATTGACACTATACTCATCAACCACATAAAAGCTTTCCGTAGAGAAGACTTTACCTATGGTCCCAGAACCCCACTATTGCACACTGAAGGGCTCGGCACCATAACAGCGATTGGCTCGGCATCCTCAACAATACGTCCGTGCGCGTCAATTGCTGAGAGGCACGCTTTAAAACAATCAACAATCGTATTGAAAAATGTATGCGACTGCTTGGCGAGGTACATTATGGCCAATATATCCCCTTTGCAAATTCCTTGCAGACAAGCACTAACGCCAGTTGAAAAATATCCTTGTTGTCCGCTTATCTACAATCAAAGATATGCCAAATCATTGACACTATACTCATCAACTAGATAAAAGCTTTCCTTAGAGAAGACTGTACCGATCGTCCCAGAACCCCAATATTGCACACTGAAGGGCTCGGCACCATAACAGCGATGGTCTCGGCATCCTCAAGACTACGTCCGTGCGCTTCAATTGCTGAGAGGCACGCTTTAAAACAATCAACAATCTTATTGAAAAATGTATGCGACTGCTTGGCGAGGTACATTATGGCGAATATATCCCCTTTGCGACTTCCTTGCAGACAAGTACTAACTCCAATTGATAAATATCCTTGTTGTTCGCTTATCTACAATCAAAAATATGCCAAATCCGACACTATAACCATCAACTACATACACTACAGCTGGCTATAGCGTTTGTCTACATACTCATCAATTTAAAACAATCAACAATCTTATTTAAAAATGTATGCGACTGCTTGGCGAGGTACATTACGGCGAATATATCCCCTTTGCAACTTCCTTGCAGACAACCACTAACTCAAGTTGAAAAATATCCTTGTTGTCCGCTTATCTACAATCAAAGATATGCCAAATCAGACACTTTAACCATCAACTACATTAATTAAGAAGTTATTATAGCGTTTTGTCTCACAAACTAATCAATTTAAAACAATCAACAATCTTATTGAAAAATGTATGCGACTGCTTGGCGAGGTACATTATGGCCAATATCGCCTATTTGCAACTTCCTTGCAGACAAGCACTAACTCAAGTTGAAAAATATCCTTGTTGTCCGCTTATCTACAATCAAAGATATGCCAAATCATCGACCCTATACTCATCAACTACATAAAAGCTTTCCGTAGACAAGACTTTACCTATGGTCCTAGAACCACACTACTGCACACTGAAGGGCTCGGCACCATAACAGCGATGGTCTCGGCATCCTCAAGACTACGTCCGTGCGCTTCAATTGCTGAGAGGCACGCTTTAAAACAATCAACAATCTTATTGAAAAATGTATGCGACTGCTTGGCGAGGTACATTATGGCGAATATATCGACTTTGCAACTTCCTTGCAGACAAGCACTAATTCCAGTTGAAAAATATCCTTGTTGTCCGCTTATCTTCAATCAAAGATATGCCAAATCCGACACTATAACCAACAACTACATACACTACCGCTGGCTATAGCGTTTGTCTACAAACTAATCAATTTAAAAATAATCAAAAATCTTATTGAAAAATGTATGCGACTGCTTGGCGAGGTACATTATGGAAAATATGTCTTCTCTGCAATTACTTTTCAGAACAGCACTAACTCCAGTTGAAAAATATCCTTGTTGTCCGCTTATCTACAATCAAAGATATGCCAAATTATCGACCCTATACTCATCAACTACATAAAAGCTTTCCGTAGACAAGACTTTACCTATGGTCCTAGAACCACACTACTGCACACTGAAGGGCTCGCCACCATAACAGCGATTGTCTCGGCATCCTCAAGACTACGTCCGTGCGCTTCAATTGCTGAGAGGCACGCTTTAAAACAATCAACAATCTTATTGAAAAATGTATGCGACTGCTTGGCGAGGTACATTATGGCCAATATATCCCCTTTGCAAATTCCTTGCAGACAAGCACTAACTCCAGTTGAAAAATATCCTTGTTGTCCGCTTATCTACAATCAAAGATATGCCAAATCATTGACAATATACTCATCAACTAGATAAAAGCTTTCCTTAGAGAAGACTGTACATATCGTCCCAGAACCCCACTATTGCACACTGAAGGGCTCGGCACCATAACAGCGATGGTCTCGGCATCCTCAAGACTACGTCCGTGCGCTTCAATTGCTGAGAGGCACGCTTTAAAACAATCAACAATCTTATTGAAAAATGTATGCGACTGCTTGGCGAGGTACATTATGGCGAATATATCCCCTTTGCGACTTCCTTGCAGACAAGTACTAACTCCAGTTGATAAATATCCTTGTTGTTCGCTTATCTACAATCAAAAATATGCCAAATCCGACACTATAACCATCAACTACATACACTACAGCTGGCTATAGCGTTTGTCTACATACTCATCAATTTAACACAATCAACAATCTTATTTAAAAATGTATGCGACTGCTTGGCGAGGTACATTACGGCGAATATATCCCCTTTGCAACTTCCTTGCAGACAAGCACTAACTCAAGTTGAAAAATATCCTTGTTGTCCGCTTTTCTACAATCAAAGATATGCCAAATCAGACACTTTAACCATCAACTACATACACTACAGCTGGCTATAGCGTTTGTCTACAAACTAATCAATTTAAAACAATCAACAATCTTATTGAAAAATGTATGCGACTGCTTGGCGAGGTACATTATAGAAAATATGTCTCCTCTGCAATTACTTTTCAGAACAGCACTAACTCCTGTTGAAAAATATTCTTGTTGTCCGCTTATCTACAATCGCAGATATGCCAAATCATAGACACTATACTCATCAACTACATAAAATCTTTCCGTAGACAAGACTTTACCTATGGTCCTAGAACCACACTACTGCACACTGAAGGGCTCGGCACCATAACAGCGATGGTCTCGGCATCCTCAATACTACGTCCATGCGCTTCAATTGCTTAGAGGCACGCTTTAAAACAATCAACAATCTTATTGAAAAATGTATGCGACTGCTTGGCGAGGTACATTATGGCCAATAAATCCTATTTGCAACTTCCTTGCAGACAAGCACTAACTCAAGTTGAAAAATATCCTTGTTGTCCGCTTATCTACACTCAAAGATATGCCAAATCATCGACCCTATACTCATCAACTACATAAAATCTTTCCGTAGACAAGACTTTACCTATGGTCCTAGAACCACACTACTGCACACTGAAGGGCTCGGCACCATAACAGCGATGGTCTCGGCATCCTCAATACTACGTCCATGCGCTTCAATTGCTGAGAGGCACGCTTTAAAACAATCAACAATCTTATTAAAAAATGTATGCGACTGCTTGGCGAGGTACATTATGGCGAATATATCTCCTTTGCTAATTCCTTGCAGACAAGTACTAACTCCAGTTGATAAATATCCTTGTTGCCCGCTTAGCTACAATCAAAGATATGCCGAATCATCGACCCTATACTCATCAACTACATAAAAGCTTTCCGTAGACAAGACTTTACCTATGGTCCTAGAACCACACTTCTGCACACTGAAGGGCTCGGCACCATAACAGCGATTGTCTCGGCATCCTCAAGACTACGTCCGTGCGCTTCAATTGCTGAGAGGCACGCTTTAAAACAATCAACAATCTTATTGAAAAATGTATGCGAATGCTTGGCGAGGTACATTATGGCGAATATATCCCCTTTGCAACTTCCTTGCAGACAAGCACTAACTCCAGTTGAAAAATATCCTTGTTATCCGCTTATCTGCAATCAAAGATCTGCCAAATCATCGACACTATACTTATCAACCACATAAAAGCTTTCCGTAGACAAGACTTTACCTATGGTCCCAGAACCCCACTACTGCACACTGAAGGGCTCGGCATCATAACAGCGATGGTCTCTGCATCCTCAAGACTACGTCCGTGCGCTTCAATTGCTGAGAGGCATGCTTTAAAACAATCAACAATCTTATTGAAAAATGTATGCGACTGCTTGGCGAGGTACATTATGGCGAATATATCTCCTTTGCAAATTCCTTGCAGACAAGTACTAACTCCAGTTGATAAATATCCTTGTTGTCCGCTTATCTACAATCAAAAATATGCGAAATCCGACACTATAACCATAAACTACATACACTACAGCTGGCTATAGCGTTTGTCTACATACTCATCAATTTAACACAATCAACAATCTTATTTAAAAATGTATGCGACTGCTTGGCGAGGTACATTACGGCGAATATATCCCCTTTGCAACTTCCTTGCAGACAAGCACTAACTCAAGTTGAAAAATATCCTTGTTGTCCGCTTTTCTACAATCAAAGATATGCCAAATCAGACACTTTAACCATCAACTACATACACTACAGCTGGCTATAGCGTTTGTCTACAAACTAATCAATTTAAAACAATCAACAATCTTATTGAAAAATGTATGCGACTGCTTGGCGAGGTACATTATAGAAAATAAGTCTCCTCTGCAACTACTTTTCAGAACAACACTAACTCCTGTTGAAAAATATTCTTGTTGTCCGCTTATCTACAATCGTAGATATGCCAAATCATCAACACTATACTCATCAACTACATAAAATCTTTCCGTAGACAAGACTTTACCTATGGTCCTAGAACAACACTACTGCACACTGAAGGGCTCGGCACCATAACAGCGATTGTCTCGGCATCCTCAAGACTACGTCCGTGCGCTTCAATTGCTGAGAGGCACGCTTTAAAACAATCAACAATCTTATTGAAAAATGTATGCGACTGCTTGGCGAGGTACATTATGGCCAATATATCCCCTTTTCAACTTCCTTGCAGACAAGCACTAACTCCAGTTGAAAAATATCCTTGTTGCCCGCTTATCTACAATCAAAGAAATGCCAAATCATCGACGCTATACTCATCAACTACATAAAAGCTTTCCGTAGACAAGAGTTTACCTATGGTCCTAGAACCCCACTACTGCACACTGAAGGGCTTGGCACCATAACAGCGATGGTCTCGGCATCCTTAAGACTACGTCCATGCGCTTCAATTGCTGAGAGGCACGCTTTAAAACAATCAACAATCTTATTGAAAAATGTATGCGACTGCTTGGCGAGGTACATTATGGCGAATATATTCCCTTTGCAACTTCCTTACAGACAAGCACTAACTCCAGTTGAAAAATATCCTTGTTGTTCGCTTATCTACAATCAAAGGTATGCCAAATCATCGACACTATACTCATCAACTACATAAAAGCTTTCCGTAGACAAGACTTTACCTATGGTCCCAGAACCCCACTACTGCACACTGAAGGGCTGGGCACCATAACAGCGGTGGTCTCGGCATCCTCAACAATACGTCCGTGCGCTTCAATTGCTGAGAGGCACGCTTTAAAACAATCAACAATCTTATTGAAAAATGTATGCGACTGCTTGGCGAGGTACATTATGGCCAATATATCCTATTTGCAACTTCCTTGCAGACAAGCACTAACTCAAGTTGAAAAATATCCTTGTTGTCCGCTTATCTACAATCAACGATATGCCAAATCCGACACTATAACCATCAACTACATACACCACAGCTGGCTATAGCGTTTGTCTACAAACTAATCAATTTAAAACAATCAACAATCTTATTGAAAAATGTATGCGACTGCTTGGCGAGGTACATTATAGAAAATATGTCTCCTCTGCAACTACTTTTCAGAACAGCACTAACTCCTGTTGAAAAATATTCTTGTTGTCCGCTTATCTACAATCGTAGATATGCCAAATCATCGACACTATACTCATCAACTACATAAAATCTTTCCGTAGACAAGACTTTACCTATGGTCCTAGAACCACACTACTGCACACTGAAGGGCTCGGCACCATAACAGCGATGGTCTCGGCATCCTCAATACTACGTCCATGCGCTTCAATTGCTTAGAGGCACGCTTTAAAACAATCAACAATCTTATTGAATAATGTATGCGATTGCTTGGGGAGGTACATTATGGCCAATATATCCTATTTGCAACTTCCTTGCAGACAAGCACTAACTCAAGTTGAAAAATATCCTTGTTGTCCGCTTATCTACAATCAACGATATGCCAAATCCGACACTATAACCATCAACTACATACACTACAGCTGGCTATAGCGTTTGTCTACAAACGAATCAATTTAAAACAATCAACAATCTTATTTAAAAATATATGCGACTGCTTGGCGAGGTACATTATAGAAAATATGTCTCCTCTGCAACTACTTTTCAGAACAGCACTAACTCCTGTTGAAAAATATTCTTGTTGTCCGCTTATCTACAATCGTAGATATGCCAAATCATCGACACTATACTCATCAACTACATAAAATCTTTCCGTAGACAAGACTTTACCTATGGTCCTAGAACCACACTACTGCACACTGAAGGGCTCGGCATCATAACAGCGATGGTCTCTGCATCCTCAAGACTACGTCCGTGCGCTTCAATTGCTGAGAGGCATGCTTTAAAACAATCAACAATCTTATTGAAAAATGTATGCGACTGCTTGGCGAGGTACATTATGGCGAATATATCTCCTTTGCAAATTCCTTGCAGACAAGTACTAACTCCAGTTGATAAATATCCTTGTTGTTCGCTTATCTACAATCAAAAATATGCGAAATCCGACACTATAACCATAAACTACATACACTACAGCTGGCTATAGCGTTTGTCTACATACTCATCAATTTAACACAATCAACAATCTTATTTAAAAATGTATGCGACTGCTTGGCGAGGTACATTACGGCGAATATATCCCCTTTGCAACTTCCTTGCAGACAAGCACTAACTCAAGTTGAAAAATATCCTTGTTGTCCGCTTATCTACAATCAAAAATATGCCAAATCAGACACATTAACCATCAACTACATTCACTACAGCTGGCTATAGCGTTTGTCTACAAACTAATAAATTTAAAACAATCAACAATCTTATTGAAAAATGTATGCGACTGCTTGGCGAGGTACATTATAGAAAATAAGTCTCCTCTGCAACTACTTTTCAGAACAACACTAACTCCTGTTGAAAAATATTCTTGTTGTCCGCTTATCTACAATCGTAGATATGCCAAATCATCGACACTATACTCATCAACTACATAAAATCTTTCCGTAGACAAGACTTTACCTATGGTCCTAGAACAACACTACTGCACACTGAAGGGCTCGGCACCATAACAGCGATGATCTCGGCATCCTCAATACTACGTCCATGCGCTTCAATTGCTTAGAGACACGCTTTAAAACAATCAACAATCTTATTGAAAAATGTATGCGACTGCTTGGCGAGGTACATTATGGCCAATATCGCCTATTTGCAACTTCCTTGCAGACAAGCACTAACTCAAGTTGAAAAATATCCTTGTTGTCCGCTTATCTACAATCAAAGATATGCCACATCATCGACCCTATACTCATCAACTACATAAAAGCTTTCCGTAGACAAGACTTTACCTATGGTCCTAGAACCACACTACTGCACACTGAAGGGCTCGGCACCATAACAGCGATTGTCTCGGCATCCTCAAGACTACGTCCGTGCGCTTCAATTGCTGAGAGGCACGCTTTCAAACAATCAACAATCTTATTGAAAAATGTATGCGAATGCTTGGCGAGGTACATTATGGCGAATATATCCCCTTTGCAACTTCCTTGCAGACAAGCACTAACTCCAGTTGAAAAATATCCTTGTTATCCGCTTATCTGCAATCAAAGATCTGCCAAATCATCGACACTATACTTATCAACCACATAAAAGCTTTCCGTAGACAAGACTTTACCTATGGTCCTAGAACCACACTACTGCACACTGAAGGGCTCGGCACCATAACAGCGATTGTCTCGGCATCCTCAAGACTACGTCCGTGCGCTTCAATTGCTGAGAGGCACGCTTTAAAACAATCAACAATCTTATTGAAAAATGTATGCGACTGCTTGGCGAGGTACATTATGGCCAATATATCCCCTTTTCAACTTCCTTGCAGACAAGCACTAACTCCAGTTGAAAAATATCCTTGTTGCCCGCTTATCTACAATCAAAGATATGCCAAATCATCGACGCTATACTCATCAACTACATAAAAGCTTTCCGTAGACAAGACTTTACCTATGGTCCCAGAACCCCACTACTGCACACTGAAGGGCTCGGCACCATAACAGCGATGGTCTCGGCATCCTCAACAATACGTCCGTGCGCTTCAATTGCTGAGAGGCACGCTTTAAAACAATCAACAATCTTATTGAAAAATGTATGCGACTGCTTGGCGAGGTACATTATGGCCAATATATCCTATTTGCAACTTCCTTGCAGACAAGCACTAACTCAAGTTGAAAAATATCCTTGTTGTCCGCTTATCTACAATCAACGATATGCCAAATCCGACACTATAACCAACAACTACATACACTACAGCTGGCTATAGCGTTTGTCTACAAACTAATCAATTTAAAAATAATCAACAATCTTATTGAAAAATGTATGCGACTGCTTGGCGAGGTACATTATGGAAAATATGTCTCCTCTGCAACTACATTTCAGAACAGCACTAAATCCAGTTGAAAAAATGTATGCGACTGCTTGGCGAGGTACATTACGGCGAATATATCCCCTTTGCAACTTCCTTGCAGACAAGCACTAACTCAAGTTGAAAATTATCCTTGTTGTCCGCTTATCTACAATCGTAGATATGCCAAATCATCGACACTATACTCATCAACTACATAAAATCTTTCCGTAGACAAGACTTTACCTATGGTCCTAGAACAACACTACTGCACACTGAAGGGCTCGGCACCATAACAGCGATGATCTCGGCATCCTCAATACTACGTCCATGCGCTTCAATTGCTTAGAGACACGCTTTAAAACAATCAACAATCTTATTGAAAAATGTATGCGACTGCTTGGCGAGGTACATTATGGCCAATATCGCCTATTTGCAACTTCCTTGCAGACAAGCACTAACTCAAGTTGAAAAATATCCTTGTTGTCCGCTTATCTTCAATCAAAGATATGCCAAATCCGACACTATAACCAACAACTACATACACTACAGCTGGCTATAGCGTTTGTCTACAAACTAATCAATTTAAAAATAATCAACAATCTTATTGAAAAATGTATGCGACTGCTTGGCGAGGTACATTATGGAAAATATGGCTCCTCTGCAACTACTTTTCAGAATAGCACTAACTCCAGTTGAAAAAATGTATGCGACCGCTTGGCGAGGTACATTACGGCGAATATATCCCCTTTGCAACTTCCTTGCAGACAAGCACTAACTCAAGTTGAAAATTATCCTTGTTGTCCGCTTATCTACAATCGTAGATATGCCAAATCATCGACACTATACTCATCAACTACATAAAATCTTTCCGTAGACAAGACTTTACCTATGGTCCTAGAACAACACTACTGCACACTGAAGGGCTCGGCACCATAACAGCGATGATCTCGGCATCCTCAATACTACGTCCATGCGCTTCAATTGCTTAGAGACACGCTTTAAAACAATCAACAATCTTATTGAAAAATGTATGCGACTGCTTGGCGAGGTACATTATGGCCAATATCGCCTATTTGCAACTTCCTTGCAGACAAGCACTAACTCAAGTTGAAAAATATCCTTGTTGTCCGCTTATCTACAATCAAAGATATGCCAAATCATCGACCCTATACTCATCAACTACATAAAAGCTTTCCATAGACAAGACTTTACCTATGGTCCTAGAACCACACTACTGCACACTGAAGGGCTCGGCACCATAACAGCGATGGTCTCGGCATCCTCAAGACTACGTCCGTGCGCTTCAATTGCTGAGAGGCACGCTTTAAAACAATCAACAATCTTATTGAAAAATGTATGCGACTGCTTGGCGAGGTACATTATGGCCAATATATCCCCTTTGCAACTTCCTTGCAGACAAGCACTAACTCCAGTTGAAAAATATCCTTGTTGCCCGCTTATCTACAATCAAAGATATGCCAAATCATCGACACTATACTCATCAACTACATAAAAGCTTTCCGTAGACAAGACTTTACCTATGGTCCCAGAACCCCACTACTGCACACTGAAGGGCTCGGCACCATAACAGCGGTGGTCTCGGCATCCTCAACACTACGTCCGTGCGCTTCAATTGCTGAGAGGCACGCTTTAAAACAATCAACAATCTTATTGAAAAATGTATGCGACTGCT
This sequence comes from Sesamia nonagrioides, assembly GCA_017933935.1. Classification (NCBI taxonomy): domain Eukaryota; kingdom Metazoa; phylum Arthropoda; class Insecta; order Lepidoptera; family Noctuidae; genus Sesamia; species Sesamia nonagrioides. The sequence goes on along the minus strand of JADWQK010000334.1, from coordinate 19,193 downwards.
TGGCGAGGTACATTATGGCGAATATATCCCCTTTGCAACTTCCTTGCAGACAAGCACGAACTCAAGTTAAAAAATATCCTTGTTGTCCGCTTATCTACAATCAACGATATGCCAAATCCGACACTATAACCATCAACTACATACACTACAGCTGGCTATAGCGTTTGTCTACATACTCATCAATTTAAAACAATCAACAATCTTATTGAAAAATGTATGCGACTGCTTGGCGAGGTACATTATGGCGAATATATCCCCTTTGCAACTTCCTTGCAGACAAGCACCAATTCCAGTTGAAAAATATCGGTGTTGTCCGCTTATCTTCAATCAAAGATACGCCAAATCCGACACTATAACCAACAACTACATACACTACAGCTGGCTATAGCGTTTGTCTACAAACTAATCAATTTAAAACAATCAACAATCTTATTGAAAAATGTATGCGACTGCTTGGCGAGGTACATTATGGCCAATATCGCCTATTTGCAACTTCCTTGCAGACAAGCACTAACTCAAGTTGAAAAATATCCTTGTTGTCCGCTTATCTTCAATCAAAGATATGCCAAATCCGACACTATAACCAACAACTACATACACTACAGCTGGCTATAGCGTTTGTCTACAAACTAATCAATTTAAAAATAATCAACAATCTTATTGAAAAATGTATGCGACTGCTTGGCGAGGTACATTATGGAAAATATGGCTCCTCTGCAACTACTTTTCAGAATAGCACTAACTCCAGTTGAAAAAATGTATGTGACTGCTTGGCGAGGTACATTACGGCGAATATATCCCCTTTGCAACTTCCTTGCAGACAAGCACTAACTCAAGTTGAAAATTATCCTTGTTGTCCGCTTATCTACAATCGTAGATATGCCAAATCATCGACACTATACTCATCAACTACATAAAATCTTTCCGTAGACAAGACTTTACCTATGGTCCTAGAACAACACTACTGCACACTGAAGGGCTCGGCACCATAACAGCGATGATCTCGGCATCCTCAATACTACGTCCATGCGCTTCAATTGCTTAGAGACACGCTTTAAAACAATCAACAATCTTATTGAAAAATGTATGCGACTGCTTGGCGAGGTACATTATGGCCAATATCGCCTATTTGCAACTTCCTTGCAGACAAGCACTAACTCAAGTTGAAAAATATCCTTGTTGTCCGCTTATCTACAATCAAAGATATGCCAAATCATCGACCCTATACTCATCAACTACATAAAAGCTTTCCATAGACAAGACTTTACCTATGGTCCTAGAACCACACTACTGCACACTGAAGGGCTCGGCACCATAACAGCGATGGTCTCGGCATCCTCAAGACTACGTCCGTGCGCTTCAATTGCTGAGAGGCACGCTTTAAAACAATCAACAATCTTATTGAAAAATGTATGCGACTGCTTGGCGAGGTACATTATGGCCAATATATCCCCTTTGCAACTTCCTTGCAGACAAGCACTAACTCCAGTTGAAAAATATCCTTGTTGCCCGCTTATCTACAATCAAAGATATGCCAAATCATCGACGCTATACTCATCAACTACATAAAAGCTTTCCGTAGACAAGACTTTACCTATGGTCCCAGAACCCCACTACTGCACACTGAAGGGCTCGGCACCATAACAGCGGTGGTCTCGGCATCCTCAACAATACGTCCGTGCGCTTCTTTTACTTTACTTTAATTTTACTTTGAAAGCTGTGGCGTAGAGGTAATTGGCTTGAATCTGATAGTGGTAATTGTCTACAGAATACCTGATCAGAGAAAGGCCCAAATCGGTGTATTTCTGCATAAACTTGACCAATTGTTAAATTATATGACTGACCAATACAAGCGGAAAAAAATTATAATTAGTGGGGATTGGAATATAGATATTTTAAAACATAACTCCTCAACAAAGGAACTTCTAAGCATTCTAAATAACTACAATTTTGAAGCACACATTGAAACACCAACGCGGGCGAACTCGTGTATTGATCAAATCGCCAGTAACATACGGAATGTTCAGTCAGAAACACTTCACCTTAGCTTGTCAGATCATGAGACAGCGCAAACAGTTACGATAAAAACAAATAAACATAACAAAATAATTTGTTGGTCTGAATTCAAACGTGACTATTGTGCGGAAAATCTTGAGAAATTTCGAGAATGTATGTCTTCTCTCTCATTTTCGGAAACATTTAACGCTGATACCTTATCAGAGGCCTTCAGTTTATTTTATGAAACATTCACTTTATTTTACGATTTGTGCTTTCCGATTATTAAGGTCAAAGTCAATAATAAGCCAGTTACAAAAAAATGGATAACAAAAGGCTTAAAAAAATCTAGCAAAACAAAAAGACAGCTTTATTTAAATTTTAAAAATTGTAAATTGAATAAAAAACAAAATGAGAAAGTTTACAAACTTTATAGTCAAAAGTTTAAATATTGTGCACAGAAAGCGCAGAAACTTATGAATACAAGGTATATACAAAAACATAAGAATAAATGTATTGCTACTTGGAATGCAATATACTCAACAATAAATAATAATATTTTGTATAAAAATGACATTAATGAAATAAATTATAATAACGTAACATATAATAATCCATCTGACATCTGCAATATATTTAATGACTATTTTATTAATTTGACATCGCGCCAACCATTTAATTCTAATTATATTAAGCTCAATCATTATAACTTTAATGTTAATACTATTTTCCTTAATCCTGTAGATGTAAATGAAGTGTACAAGATTATAATGTCCCTAAATAATAGTAAAACTAGCGGATATGATGGCATAACCACACAGGTTTTGAAAGATTGTGCTAGTTATATATGTCATCCACTAGCACATATTATTAACCTATCTTTCTTAGAAGGCATATTTCCGGATCAGCTCAAATTGTCTATCGTAAAACCGCTATTTAAGAAGGGGAAAAAGACAGACCCAAATAACTACCGGCCTATCACATTAGTACCTATCATGTCAAAAATTTTTGAGAAGGCAATGCATATAAGGTTAAACATTTTTTTAAGTAAACATGACATATTATGCAAAGAGCAGTTCGGTTTCCGTAAAGGTTGTTCAACTGCTCTTGCCATCTTCAACTTTATTAAACTTGTAACAGAGACTATTAACAATGGCAATCCAGCTGTATCATTATTTTTTGACATGAGTAAGGCTTTTGATTTTGTTAATCACTCGAAGTTATTAAACAAATTAGACTTCTACGGCATAAGGGGCAAAGCCTATGAATGGGTGTCTAGTTATTTAAAAAATAGGAAGCAATATACAGAGATATCCAAAGTTATAAAAAAACGTGATAAATTATATTCTAAAGAGAATTTTAAATCAGTAGCAATAATAAATAAGTGTGGTGTGCCTCAGGGTAGTATTCTTGGTCCTTTGCTTTTCTTACTTTACATTAACGATCTTCCTGAGGCTACTCTGCAAAAATGTATTCTTTTTGCAGATGATACCACTGTTATTATAAAATGTGAGGATAACATTAATTACAAATCTGTTACTGAAGAAACCCTGTCAGCTATAACTAGTTGGATGGAAAATAACGACTTACAAATAAATGTAAGCAAGACCAAAATAATAGAATTTAACTCGTATAATTCTAAACAGTTAACTTTAGATACTAGCTATAAAGATGAAAAAATTGAACAAGTAGATGAAATTAAATTTTTGGGTATTAATGTAGACAAAAATCTTAATTGGAAAAGCCATGTGGAACATATCTGTCACAAACTTGATAGATTTGTGTTTGCATTAAAGAAGCTACGACAAAATGTTTCTGTGGAGGCTGCTCTTGCGGCTTACCATGGCTATGTATCGTCTGTCCTAAGCTATGGACTTATTATGTGGGGTAATTCGACCGATATCGATAGGGTATTCAAACTCCAGAAACGCTGCATACGGGTCATAAACAAGGCATGGTTTTTAGATAGTTGTAAACCTCTATTTAAAAAGAATAATATTCTTCCACTTCCCTGTATGTACATAAGAGATATCTGCGTCTTCACTAAGACACACATGCATTATTTTAGGCAACATATTGAAGTTGTGTCAAGGCAAAAAAGGGCTAAGTTTCGCAACTTATTATATCAGCCATCTACTCGTAAATATATATATAAGAAAAATGTGTATAATATGTGTATTTTGATTTATAATAAAATTCCTAATGAATTGAAATTATTGCAGGGTAATGATTTTAAAATCAAATTGACAGCGTGGTTACAAAATAATTGCTATTATAGCCTTGAGGAATTTTTGGGACATAGACATGATAGTATGTAGTTATGATGTATAAATATGATTTATGAGTTCTGGTGTGTAATGGCAATTTTCTTTTATATAGTTAATAGTTTCTTTTTTTTTTTTTAGACTTGTATTGACATTTTTTATTATGTTGACATTTATATTATATTATCAATCATATTATGCGGACATTCATATTGTATGTTTGATATTGACTTTTCTAATTATAGTTATTGACATTTACTTTAATTTATTTGAATGACATTTTAGATTTTGAATGTGGATATTTTTTTTTTTCATGTTATTGTGCTATTTTTGGAAATTTGGCTATTTTTTTTTTTATAATCTGTTCTGTCATCTTAATGTTTAATTTTAACTTTTTTTTTTCTCAATTATAATTTGCACGCCTGCTTGCAGGCAGAATACAATTAACTTCTGGGCTTTAAGAGCTTCCCTTGAACAATGTATTTTGTATTTTCTGGCAAATAAATATTTTGATTTGATTTGATTTGATTTGATTTGATTCAATTGCTGAGAGGCACGCTTTAAAACAATCAACAATCTTATTGAAAAATGTATGCGACTGCTTGGCGAGGTACATTATGGCCAATATATCCCCTTTGCAACTTCCTTGCAGACAAGCACTAACTCAAGTTGAAAAATATCCTTGTTGTCCGCTTATCTACAATCAACGATATGCCAAATCCGACACTATAACCATCAACTACATACACTACAGCTGGCTATAGCGTTTGTCTACAAACTAATCAATTTAAAAATAATCAACAATCTTATTGAAAAATGTATGCGACTGCTTGGCGAGGTACATTATGGCGAATATATCCCCTTTGCAACTTCCTTGCAGACAAGCACCAATTCCAGTTGAAAAATATCGGTGTTGTCCGCTTATCTTCAATCAAAGATACGCCAAATCCGACACTATAACCAACAACTACATACACTACAGCAGGCTATAGCGTTTGTCTACAAACTAATCAATTTAAAAATAATCAACAATCTTATTGAAAAATGTATGCGACTGCTTGGCGAGGTACATTATGGCGAATATATCGCCCTATTTGCAACTTCCTTGCAGACAAGCACTAACTCAAGTTGAAAAATATCGATGTTGTCCGCTTATCTATCAATCAAAGATATGCCAAATCCGACACTATAACCAACAACTACATACACTACAGCAGGCTATAGCGTTTGTCTACAAACTAATCAATTTAAAAATAATCAACAATCTTATTGAAAAATGTATGCGACTGCTTGGCGAGGTACATTATGGAAAATATGGCTCCTCTGCAACTACTTTTCAGAATAGCACTAACTCCAGTTGAAAAAATGTATGCGACTGCTTGGCGAGGTACATTACGGCGAATATATCCCCTTTGCAACTTCCTTGCAGACAAGCACTAACTCAAGTTGAAAATTATCCTTGTTGTCCGCTTATCTACAATCGTAGATATGCCAAATCATCGACACTATACTCATCAACTACATAAAATCTTTCCGTAGACAAGACTTTACCTATGGTCCTAGAACAACACTACTGCACACTGAAGGGCTCGGCACCATAACAGCGATGATCTCGGCATCCTCAATACTACGTCCATGCGCTTCAATTGCTTAGAGGCACGCTTTAAAACAATCAACAATCTTATTGAAAAATGTATGCGACTGCTTGGCGAGGTACATTATGGCCAATATCGCCTATTTGCAACTTCCTTGCAGACAAGCACTAACTCAAGTTGAAAAATATCCTTGTTGTCCGCTTATCTTCAATCAAAGATATGCCAAATCCGACACTATAACCAACAACTACATACACTACAGCTGGCTATAGCGTTTGTCTACAAACTAATCAATTTAAAAATAATCAACAATCTTATTGAAAAATGTATGCGACTGCTTGGCGAGGTACATTATGGAAAATATGGCTCCTCTGCAACTACTTTTCAGAACAGCACTAACTCCAGTTGAAAAATATCCTTGTTGTCCCGCTTATCTACAATCAAAGCTATACCTAATTATCGATACTATACTCATCAACTACATAAAATCTTTCCGTAGACAAGACTTTACCTATGGTCCTAGAACCACACTACTGCACACTGAAGGGCTCGGCACCATAACAGCGATTGTCTCGAAATTGCGCTTCATTGACGCTTTGACGAAATTACATTATGGCGAATATATCCCCTTTGCGACTTCCTTGCAGACAAGCACGAACTCAAGTTAAAAAATATCCTTGTTGTCCGCTTATCTACAATCAACGATATGCCAAATCATTGACACTATACTCATCAACTAGATAAAAGCTTTCCTTAGAAAAGACTGTACCGATCGTCCCAGAACCCCAATATTGCACACTGAAGGGCTCGGCACCATAACAGCGATGGTCTCGGCATCCTCAAGACTACGTCCGTGCGCTTCAATTGCTGAGAGGCACGCTTTAAAACAATCAACAATCTTATTGAAAAATGTATGCGACTGCTTGGCGAGGTACATTATGGCCAATATATCCCCTTTGCGACTTCCTTGCAGACAAGCACGAACTCAAATTAAAAAATATCCTTATTGTCCGCTTATCTACAATCAACGATATGCCAAATCCGACACTATAACCATCAACTACATACACTACAGCTGGCTATAGCGTTTGTCTACAATCGAATCAATTTAAAACAATCAACAATCTTATTTAAAAATATATGCGACTGCTTGGCGAGGTACATTATGGCGAATATATCCCCTTTGCAACTTCCTTGCAGACAAGCACCAATTCCAGTTGAAAAATATCGATGTTGTCCGCTTATCTATAATCAAATATATGCCAAATCCGACACTATAACCATCAACTACATACACTACAGCTGGCTATAGCGTTTGTCTACAAACTAATCAATTTAAAAATAATCAACAATCTTATTGAAAAATGTATGCGACTGCTTGGCGAGGTACATTATGGCGAATATATCCCCTTTGCAACTTCCTTGCAGACAAGCACTAATTCCAGTTGAAAAATATCCTTGTTGTCCGCTTATCTTCAATCAAAGATATGCCAAATCCGACACTATAACCAACAACTACATACACTACAGCTGGCTATAGCGTTTGTCTACAAACTAATCAATTTAAAAATAATCAACAATCTTATTGAAAAATGTATGCGACTGCTTGGCAAGGTACATTATGGAAAATATGTCTCCTCTGCAACTACTTTTCAGAACAGCACTAACTCCAGTTGAAAAAATGTATGCGACTGCTTGGCGAGGTACATTACGGCGAATATATCCCCTTTGCAACTTCCATGCAGACAAGCACTAACTCAAGTTGAAAAATATCCTTGTTGTCCGCTTATCTATAATCATAGATATGCCAAATCCGACACTATAACCATCAACTACATACACTAAAGCTGGCTATAGCGTTTGTCTACATACTCATCAATTTAAAACATTCAACAATCTTATTTAAAAATATATGCGACTGCTTGGCGAGGTACATTACGGCGAATATATCCCCTTTGCAACTTCCATGCAGACAAGCACTAACTCCAGTTGAAAAATATCCTTGTTCTTCGCTTATCTACAATCAAAGGTATGCCAAATCATCGACACTATACTCATCAACTACATAAAAGCTTTCCGTAGACAAGACTTTACCTATGGTCCCAGAACCCCACTACTGCACACTGAAGGGCTCGGCACCATAACAGCGGTGGTCTCGGCATCCTCAACACTACGTCCATGCGCTTCAATTGCTGAGAGGCACGCTTTAAAACAATCAACAATCTTATTGAAAAATGTATGCGACTGCTTGGCGAGGTACATTATGGCCAATATATCCCCTTTGCAACTTCCTTGCAGACAAGCAGTAACTCCAGTTGAAAAATATCCTTGTTGCCCGCTTATCTACAATCCAAAGATATGCCAAATCATCGACGCTATACTCATCAACTACATAAAAGCTTTCCGTAGACAAGAGTTTACCTATGGTCCTAGAACCCCACTACTGCACACTGAAGGGCTTGGCACCATAACAGCGATGGTCTCGGCATCCTTAAGACTACGTCCATGCGCTTCAATTGCTGAGAGGCACGCTTTAAAACAATCAACAATCTTATTGAAAAATGTATGCGACTGCTTGGCGAGGTACATTATGGCGAATATATCCCCTTTGCAACTTCCTTGCAGACAAGCACTAACTCAAGTTAAGAAATATCCTTATTGTCGGCTTATCTACAATCAACGATATGCCAAATTCGACACTATAACCATCAACTACATACACTACAGCTGGCTATAGCGGTTGTCTACATACTCATCAATTTAAAACAATCAACAATCTTATTTAAAAATATATGCGACTGCTTGGCGAGGTACATTATGGCGAATATATCCCCTTTGCAACTTCCTTGCAGACAAGCACCAATTCCAGTTGAAAAATATCGGTGTTGTCCGCTTATCTATAAAAAAAATATTTCAAACCCGACACTATAACCATCAACTACATACACTACAGCAGGCTATAGCGGTTGTCTACATAATCATCAATTTAAAACAATCAACAATCTTATTTAAAAATATATGCGACTGCTTGGCGAGGTACATTATGGCGAATATATCCCCTTTGCAACTTCCTTGCAGACAAGCACTAATTCCAGTTGAAAAATATCGGTGTTGTCCGCTTATCTATAAAAAAAATATGCCAAACCCGACACTATAACCATCAACTACATACACTACAGCAGACTATAGCGTTTGTCTACAAACTAATCAATTTAAAAATAATCAACAATCTTATTGAAAAATGTATGCGACTGCTTGGTGAGGTACATTATGGAAAATATGTCTCCTCTGCAACTACTTTTCAGAACAGCACTAACTCCAGTTGAAAAAATGTATGCGACTGCTTGGCGAGGTACATTACGGCGAATATATCCCCTTTGCAACTTCCATGCAGACAAGCACTAACTCAAGTTGAAAAATATCCTTGTTGTCCGCTTATCTATAATCATAGATATGCCAAATCCGACACTATAACCATCAACTACATACACTACAGCTGGCTATAGCGTTTGTCTACAAACTAATCAATTTAAAAATAATCAACAATCTTATTGAAAAATGTATGCGACTGCTTGGCGAGGTACATTATGGCGAATATATCCCCTTTGCAACTTCCATGCAGACAAGCACTAACTCAAGTTGAAAAATATCCTTGTTGTCCGCTTATCTATAATCATAGATATGCCAAATCCGACACTATAACCATCAACTACATACACTACAGCTGGCTATAGCGTTTGTCTACATACTCATCAATTTAAAACATTCAACAATCTTATTTAAAAATGTATGCGACTGCTTGGCGAGGTACATTATGGCGAATATATCCCCTTTGCAACTTCCTTGCAGACAAGCACCAATTCCAGTTGAAAAATATCGGTGTTGTCCGCTTATCTATAAAAAAAATATTCCAAACCCGACACTATAACCATCAACTACATACACTACAGCAGGCTATAGCGTTTGTCTACAAACTAATCAATTTAAAAATAATCAACGATCTTATTGAAAAATGTATGCGACTGCTTGGCGAGGTACATTATGGAAAATATGTCTCCTCTGCAATTACTTTTCAGAACAGCACTAACTCCAGTTGAAAAAATGTATGCGACTGCTTGGCGAGGTACATTACGGCGAATATATCCCCTTTGCAACTTCCTTGCAGACAAGCACTAACTCAAGTTGAAAATTATCCTTGTTGTCCGCTTATTTTCAATCAAATATATGCCAAATCCGACAGTATAACCAACAACTACATATACTACAGCTGGCTATAGCGTTTGTCTACAAACTAATCAATTTAAAAATAATCAACAATCTTATTGAAATATGTATGCGACTGCTTGGCGAGGTACATTATGGAAAATATGTCTCCTCTGCAACTACTTTTCAGAACAGCACTAACTCCAGTTGAAAAATATCCTTGTTGTCCGCTTATCTACAATCAAAGCTATGCCTAATTATCGATAATATACTCATCAACTAGATAAAAGCTTTCCGTAGAGAAGACTGTACCGATCGTCCCAGAACCCCACTATTGCACACTGAAGGACTCGGCACCATAACAGCGATGGTCTCGGCATCCTCAAGACTACATCCGTGCGCTTCAATTGCTGAGAGGCACGCTTTAAAATAATCAACAATTTTATTAAAAAATGTATGCGACTGCTTGGCGAGGTACATTATGGCGAATATATCCCCTTTGCAACTTCCATGCAGACAAGCACTAACTCAAGTTGAAAAATATCCTTGTTGTCCGCTTATCTATAATCATAGATATGCCAAATCGGACACTATAACTATCAACTACATACACTACAGCTGGCTATAGCGTTTGTCTACATACTCATCAATTTAAAACATTCAACAATCTTATTTAAAAATGTATGCGACTGCTTGGCGAGGTACATTATGGCGAATATATCCCCTTTGCAACTTCCTTGCAGACAAGCACTAATTCCAGTTGAAAAATATCCTTGTTGTCCGCTTATCTTCAATCAAAGATATGCCAAATCCGACACTATAACCAACAACTACATACACTACAGCTGGCTATAGCGTTTGTCTACAAACTAATCAATTTAAAAATAATCAACAATCTTATTGAAAAATGTATGCGACTGCTTGGCGAGGTACATTATGGAAAATATGTCTCCTCTGCAACTACTTTTCAGAACAGCACTAACTCCAGTTGAAAAAATGTATGCGACTGCTTGGCGAGGTACATTACGGCGAATATATCCCCTTTGCAACTTCCATGCAGACAAGCACTAACTCAAGTTGAAAAATATCCTTGTTGTCCGCTTATCTATAATCATAGATATGCCAAATCCGACACTATAACCATCAACTACATACACTACAGCTGGCTATAGCGTTTGTCTACATACTCATCAATTTAAAACATTCAACAATCTTATTTAAAAATGTATGCGACTGCTTGGCGAGGTACATTATGGCGAATATATCCCCTTTGCAACTTCCTTGCAGACAAGCACTAATTCCAGTTGAAAAATATCCTTGTTGTCCGCTTATCTTCAATCAAAGATATGCCAAATCCGACACTATAACCAACAACTACATACACTACAGCTGGCTATAGCGTTTGTCTACAAACTAATCAATTTAAAAATAATCAACAATCTTATTGAAAAATGTATGCGACTGCTTGGCGAGGTACATTATGGAAAATATGGCTCCTCTGCAACTACTTTTCAGAATAGCACTAACTCCAGTTGAAAAAATGTATGTGACTGCTTGGCGAGGTACATTACGGCGAATATATCCCCTTTGCAACTTCCTTGCAGACAAGCACTAACTCAAGTTGAAAATTATCCTTGTTGTCCGCTTATCTACAATCGTAGATATGCCAAATCATCGACACTATACTCATCAACTACATAAAATCTTTCCGTAGACAAGACTTTACCTATGGTCCTAGAACAACACTACTGCACACTGAAGGGCTCGGCACCATAACAGCGATGATAACAACTACACACACTACAGCTGGCTATAGCGTTTGTCTACAAACTAATCAATTTAAAAATAATCAACAATCTTATTGAAAAATGTATGCGACTGCTTGGCGAGGTACATTATGGAAAATATGTCTCCTCTGCAACTACTTTTCAGAACAGCACTAACTCCAGTTGAAAAAATGTATGCGACTGCTTGGCGAGGTACATTACGGCGAATATATCCCCTTTGCAACTTCCTTGCAGACAAGCACTAACTCAAGTTGAAAATTATCCTTGTTGTCCGCTTATCTTCAATCAAATATATGCCAAATCCGACACTATAACCAACAACTACATACACTACAGCTGGCTATAGCGTTTGTCTACATACTCATCCATTTAAAACAATCAACAATCTTATTTAAAAATGTATGCGACTGCTTGGCGAGGTACATAATGGCGAATATATCCCCTTTGCAACCTCCTTGCAGACAAGCACTAACTCCAGTTGAAAAATATCCTTGTTATCCGCTTATCTGCAATCAAAGATATGCCAAATCATCGACACTATACTTATCAACTACATAAAAGCTTTCCGTAGACAAAACTTTACCTATGGTCCCAGAACCCCACTACTGCACACTGAAGGGCTCGGCACCATAACAGCGATGGTCTCGGCATCCTCAAGACTACGTCCGTGCGCTTCAATTGCTGAGAGGCAGGCTTTAAAACAATCAAAAATCTTGTTGAAAAATGTATGCGAGTGCTTGGCGAGGTACATTATGGCGAATATATCCCCTTTGCAACTTCTTTACAGACAAGCACTAACTCCAGTTGAAAAATATCCTTGTTATCCGCTTATCTGCAATCAAAGATCTGCCAAATCCGACACTATAACCATCAACTACATACACTACAGCTGGCTATAGCGGTTGTCTACATACTCATCAATTTAAAACAATCAACAATCTTATTAAAAAATATATGCGACTGCTTGGCGAGGTACATTATGGCGAATATATCCCCTTTGCAACTTCCTTGCAGACAAGCACTAATTCCATTTGAAAAATTTCGATGTTGTCCGCTTATCTATAATCAAAAATATGCCAAATCCGACACTATAACCAACAACTACATACACTACAGCTGGCTATAGCGTTTGTCTACAAAGTAATCAATTTAAAAATAATCAACAATCTTATTGAAAAATGTATGCGACTGCTTGGCGAGGTACATTATGGAAAATATGTCTCCTCTGCAACTACTTTTCAGAACAGCACTAACTGCAGTTGAAAAATATCCTTGTTGTCCGCTTATCTACAATCAAAGATATGCCAAATTATCGATACTATACTCATCAACTAGATAAAAGCTTTCCGTAGAGAAGACGGTACCGATCGTCCCAGAACCCCACTACTGCACACTGATGGGCTCGGCACCATAACAGCGGTGGTCTCGGCATCCTCAAGACTACGTCCGTGCGCTTCAATTCCTGAGAGGCACGCTTTAAAACAATCAACAATCTTATTGAAAAATGTATGCGACTGCTTGGCGAGGTACATTATGGCGAATATATCCCCTTTGCAACTTCCATGCAGACAAGCACTAACTCAAGTTGAAAAATATCCTTGTTGTCCGCTTATCTATAATCATAGATATGCCAAATCCGACACTATAACTATCAACTACATACACTACAGCTGGCTATAGCGTTTGTCTACATACTCATCAATTTAAAACATTCAACAATCTTATTTAAAAATATATGCGACTGCTTGGCGAGGTACATTATGGCGAATATATCCCCTTTGCAACTTCCTTGCAGACAAGCACCAATTCCAATTGAAAAATATAGGTGTTGTCCGCTTATCTATAAAAAAAATATTCCAAACCCGACACTATAACCATCAACTACATACACTACAGCAGGCTATAGCGTTTGTCTACAAACTAATCAATTTAAAAATAATCAACGATCTTATTGAAAAATGTATGCGACTGCTTGGCGAGGTACATTATGGAAAATATGTCTCCTCTGCAATTACTTTTCAGAACAGCACTAACTCCAATTGAAAAAATGTATGCGACTGCTTGGCGAGGTACATTACGGCGAATATATCCCCTTTGCAACTTCCTTGCAGACAAGCACTAACTCAAGTTGAAAATTATTCTTGTTGTCCGCTTATTTTCAATCAAATATATGCCAAATCCGACACTATAACCAACAACTACATATACTACAGCTGGCTATAGCGTTTGTCTACAAACTAATCAATTTAAAAATAATCAACAATCTTATTGAAATATGTATGCGACTGCTTGGCGAGGTACATTATGGAAAATATGTCTCCTCTGCAACTACTTTTCAGAACAGCATTAACTCCAGTTGAAAAATATCCTTGTTGTCCGCTTACCTACAATCAAAGCTATGCCTAATTATCGATACTATACTCATCAACTAGATAAAAGCTTTCCGTAGAGAAGACTGTACCGATCGTCCCAGAACCCCACTATTGCACACTGAAGGACTCGGCACCATAACAGCGATGGTCTCGGCATCCTCAAGACTACATCCGTGCGCTTCCATTGCTGAGAGGCACGCTTTAAAATAATCAACAATTTTATTGAAAAATGTATGCGACTGCTTGGCGAGGTACATTATGGCGAATATATCCCCTTTGCAACTTCCATGCAGACAAGCACTAACTCAAGTTGAAAAATATCCTTGTTGTCCGCTTATCTATAATCATAGATATGCCAAATCCGACACTATAACTATCAACTACATACACTACAGCTGGCTATAGCGTTTGTCTACATACTCATCAATTTAAAACATTCAACAATCTTATTTAAAAATATATGCGACTGCTTGGCGAGGTACATTATGGCGAATATATCCCCTTTGCAACTTCCTTGCAGACAAGCACCAATTCAGTTGAGAAAAATATCCTTGTTGTCCGCTTATCTTCAATCAAAAGATATGCCAAATCCATTTCCACTATAATAGCAACAACTTCTACATACACTACAGCTATAGCGTTTGTCTACAAACTAATCAATTTAAAACAATCAACAATCTTATTGAAAAATGTATGCGACTGCTTGGCGAGGTACATTATGGCGAATATATCCCATTTGCGACTTCCTTGCAGACAAGCACTAATTCAAGTTGAAAAAATGTATGCGACTGCTTGGCGAGGTATTACGGCGAATATATCCTTTGCAACTTCCGCTGAACCAAGCACACTAACTCAAGTTAAATATCCTTGTTGTTGTCCGCTTATCTATAATCATAGATATGCCAAATCGACTTTACTATAACCATCAACTACATACACTACAGCTGGCTATAGCGTTTGTCTACATACTCATCAGATTTAAAACATTCAAGCAATCATTTAAAATGTATGCGACTGCTTGGCGAGGTACATTATGGCGAATATATCCCCTTTGCAACTTCCTTGCAGACAAGCACTAATTCCAGTTGAAAAATATCCTTGTTGTCCGCTTATCTTCAATCAAAGATATGCCAAATCCGACACTATAACCAACAACTATATACACTACAGCAGGCTATAGCGTTTGTCTACAAACTAATCAATTTAAAAATAATCAACGATCTTATTGAAAAATGTATGCGACTGCTTGGCGAGGTAAATTATGGAAAATATGTCTCCTCTGCAATTACTTTTCAGAACAGCACTAACTCCAGTTGAAAAAATGTATGCGACTGCTTGGCGAGGTACATTACGGCGAATATATCCCCTTTGCAACTTCCTTGCAGACAAGCACTAACTCAAGTTGAAAATTATCCTTGTTGTCCGCTTATCTACAATCGTAGATATGCCAAATCATCGACACTATACTCATCAACTACATAAAATCTTTCCGTAGACAAGACTTTACCTATGGTCCTAGAACAACACTACTGCACACTGAAGGGCTCGGCACCATAACAGCGATGATCTCGGCATCCTCAATACTACGTCCATGCGCTTCAATTGCTTAGAGACACGCTTTAAAACAATCAACAATCTTATTGAAAAATGTATGCGACTGCTTGGCGAGGTACATTATGGCCAATATGTCTCCTCTGCAACTACTTTTTCAGAACAGCACTAACTCAGTTGAAAAATGTATGCGCTGCTTGGCGAGGAGTACATTACAGCGGAATTGCGCCACGCTGCAACTTCCTTGCGAACAGGCACTAACTCAAGTTGAAAATTATCCTTGTTTGTCCACTTATCTTCAATCAAATGCTTATGCCAAATCCGACACTATAACCATCAACTACATACACTACAGCTGGCTTCAAGCGTTTTGTCTACAAACTAATCAATTTTAAAATAATCAACAATCTTATTGAAAAATTTATGCGACTGCTCGGCGAGGAAGCACATTATGGAAAATATGTCTCCTCTGCGAAAAGCTACTTTACAGAGAACTACACTAACTCCAGTTAAAAAATATCCTTGTTGTCCGCTTATCTACAATCAACGATATGCCAAATCATTGACACTATACTCATCAACTAGATAAAAGCTTTCCTTAGAAAAGACTGTACCGATCGTCCCAGAACCCCAATATTGCACACTGAAGGGCTCGGCACCATAACAGCGATGGTCTCGGCATCCTCAAGACTACGTCCGTGCGCTTCAATTGCTGAGAGGCACGCTTTAAAACAATCAACAATCTTGTTGAAAAATGTATGCGAGTGCTTGGCGAGGTACATTATGGCGAATATATCCCCTTTGCAACTTCTTTACAGACAAGCACTAACTCCAGTTGAAAAATATCCTTGTTATCCGCTTATCTGCAATCAAAGATCTGCCAAATCCGACACTATAACCATCAACTACATACACTACAGCTGGCTATAGCTTTTGTCTACATACTCATCAATTTAAAACAATCAACAATCTTATTTAAAAATATATGCGACTGCTTGGCGAGGTACATTACGGCGAATATATCCCCTTTGCAACTTCCTTGCAGACAAGCACTAGCTCAAGTTGAAAATTATCCTTGTTGTCCGCTTATCTTCAATCAAATATATGCCAAATCCGACACTATAACCAACAACTACATACACTACAGCTGGCTATAGCGTTTGTCTACAAATGAATCAATTTAAAACAATCAACAATCTTATTGAAAAATGTATACGACTGCTTGGCGAGGTATATTATGGAAAATATGTCTCCTCTGCAACTACTTTTCAGAACAGCACTAACTGCAGTTGAAAAATATCCTTGTTGTCCGCTTATCTACAATCAAAGATATGCCAAATTATCGATACTATACTCATCAACTAGATAAAAGCTTTCCGTAGAGAAGACTGTACCGATCGTCCCAGAACCCCACTACTGCACACTGAAGGGCTCGGCACCATAACAGCGGTGGTCTCGGCATCCTCAAGACTACGTCCGTGCGCTTCAATTCCTGAGAGGCACGCTTTAAAACAATCAACAATCTTATTGAAAAATGTATGCGACTGCTTGGCGAGGTACATTATGGCGAATATATCCCCATTGCAACTTCCTTGCAGACAAGCACTAATTCCAGTTGAAAAATATCCTTGTTGTCATCTTATCTTCAATCAAAGATATGCCAAATCCGACACTATAACCAACAACTACATACACTACAGCTGGCTATAGCGTTTGTCTACATACTCATCAATTTAAAACATTCAACAATCTTATTTAAAAATGTATGCGACTGCTTGGCGAGGTACATTATGGCGAATATATCCCCTTTGCAACTTCCTTGCAGACAAGCACTAATTCCAGTTGAAAAATATCCTTGTTGTCCGCTTATCTTCATTCAAAGATATGCCAAATCCGACACTATAACCAACAACTACACACACTACAGCTGGCTATAGCGGTTGTCTACATACTCATCAATTTAAAACAATCAACAATCTTATTTAAAAATATATGCGACTGCTTGGCGAGGTACATTATGGCGAATATATCCCCTTTGCAACTTCCTTGCAGACAAGCCCCAATTCCAGTTGAAAAATATCGGTGTTGTCCGCTTATCTTCAATCAAAGATACGCCAAATCCGACACTATAACCAACAACTACATACACTACAGCAGGCTATGGCGTTTGTCTACAAACTAATCAATTTAAAAATAATCAACAATCTTATTGAAAAATGTATGCGACTGCTTGGCGAGGTACATTATGGAAAATATGTCTCCTCTGCAACTACTTTTCAGAACAGCACTAACTCCAGTTGAAAAATATCCTTGTTGTCCGCTTATCTACAATCAAAGCTATGCCTAATTATCGATACTATACTCATCAACTAGATAAAAGCTTTCCGTAGAGAAGACTGTACCGATCGTCCCAGAACCCCACTATTGCACACTGAATAACTCGGCACCATAACAGCGATGGTCTCGGCATCCTCAAGACTACATCCGTGCGCTTCAATTGCTGAGAGGCACGCTTTAAAATAATCAACAATTTTATTAAAAAATGTATGCGACTGCTTGGCGAGGTACATTATGGCGAATATATCCCCTTTGCAACTTCCATGCAGACAAGCACTAACTCAAGTTGAAAAATATCCTTGTTGTCCGCTTATCTATAATCATAGATATGCCAAATCCGACACTATAACCATCAACTACATACACTACAGCTGGCTATAGCGTTTGTCTACATACTCATCAATTTAAAACATTCAACAATCTTATTTAAAAATGTATGCGACTGCTTGGCGAGGTACATTATGGCGAATATATCCCCTTTGCAACTTCCTTGCAGACAAGCACTAATTCCAGTTGAAAAATATCCTTGTTGTCCGCTTATCTTCAATCAAAGATATGCCAAATCCGACACTATAACCAACAACTACATACACTACAGCTGGCTATAGCGTTTGTCTACAAACTAATCAATTTAAAAATAATCAACAATCTTATTGAAAAATGTATGCGACTGCTTGGCGAGGTACATTATGGAAAATATGTCTCCTCTGCAACTACTTTTCAGAACAGCACTAACTCCAGTTGAAAAAATGTATGCGACTGCTTGGCGAGGTACATTACGGCGAATATATCCCCTTTGCAACTTCCATGCAGACAAGCACTAACTCAAGTTGAAAAATATCCTTGTTGTCCGCTTATCTATAATCATAGATATGCCAAATCCGACATTATAACCATCAACTACATACACTACAGCTGGCTATAGCGTTTGTCTACATACTCATCAATTTAAAACATTCAACAATCTTATTTAAAAATGTATGCGACTGCTTGGCGAGGTACATTATGGCGAATATATCCCCTTTGCAACTTCCTTGCAGACAAGCACTAATTCCAGTTGAAAAATATCCTTGTTGTCCGCTTATCTTC
>JADWQK010000439.1:0-50751 GCA_017933935.1 Sesamia nonagrioides | reverse complement strand
TTTTTTTTTTTTTTTGACGCTGTGGTAATGCATTTACGCACCTTACCCCGAAGGGCATGTGTGGGACTCGCCCAGCCGGAGCCGGGAATACCCACTAAACCCACAGCGGCACAACCACATCGCCTGAGTGGCGGGGTCATGGGAAATGGCAGAGCCTGACTACCAATCCCCCACCGGCGATTCCCGCCAAAAGCAGGCCCACAATGGTCCCCCCATAAGGAGGGGCCGGACTGGGTACGTCTTCTAGTGCGAGAAGACGCAGCAGCCAAGGGTTTTTTAGCGAGGTGTCCTTCCTCTTAGCCCCACTCGTTTGCCCGGAGGCAAACGGGGCCCCCAGCTCCTCTCAATGAGGAGACCGGGCTGCCCGACGGTGACCCGGAGTTCGGGTCACGTCAGCCACCTCGAGTGGTGGCCGACCCGCCGCACGTGTGACCGCCGAAGCGGTCCCCGCATCTGGTTTTGGTCCGCGCTGGTAAACCGGTAACCCCATATCTGGGTGCCGTTCCCCTATCCGCCACCTGGGGACGCGTCCGATGGCAGGCCAGAAACTGCGCACGGTAGAAACCTAACCTAACCTAACCTAACCTAACCTAACCTTTTTTTTTGTACGAGTGAAAATGCATTTCCGCACCGTACCCGCGCTAGCTAGGCGACAGGCGTGTGTGGGACTCGCCCGGCCGGAGCCGGGAATACCCACTAAAGACACTCGGTTGCCTCGAGCCCTGCGTTGAGAGTAACCCGGGCTCGGCCCGGAGATCTGACTCCGGGCCACTCTCAGGGCTTACCGGCCTAATTTAGGCCGGTTTCCGCGCCTAAGGAGGATTACCCGGGAACGGATAATCCCCAGACGTGGTGACCGGTGCAATGCGCGTGGGGAGCTACCCACACACGCTGGTCACACTCGGGGGCTAAAGGAGACGGGGGTACGTCCCCCGCCTTCTTCGCCCCGCCCGTCTACGCCGGAGAGGAGCGGCAAGAGCATCCTCTTCCCGCTCCCTCTCCGCTGCCTCCTTCTGCAAGAGGACGGTCTCGCAGAAGGAGGCGGCAGCCTCCCATGCACTCTCTCTTTCAACCATGGCTCGCACCATGGTTGCTAGGGAGAGGCTTCCGCCTCCGAGCGCCGCAACGAGATCGCGGCGCTCGGTTCGCCAGGCCGGGCACTCCACCAAGGTGTGCTCGGCCGTGTCGTCGGGAGAGTCGCAGTGTTGACACCGCGGTGACTCCTCCCGACGGGCGACACGGTGCAGGTAGTGACCGAAGCACCCATGTCCGGTCAGTACCTGCACCAAGCGGTAGGTGAGGCTGCCATGCCGGCGCCCAGCCCATCCCTCCAACACCGGACGAATCGCTCCAATCGTCCGGTGGCCGGCAGCTGGTGTGCGGAGTGCCTCCCTCCACCGACTCAGGGCCTCCCCCTGAGCCGCTAATCTAACCTAACCTAACCTAACCTTTTTTTTTACCTCTTTTTATTTATTTATTTTTTTATTTTTTTTTTTTTTTTCGCTTTGGGAATGCCTTTACGCACCTTACCCCGAAGGGCGTGTGTGGGCTCGCCCAACCGAAGCTGGGAATACCCACTAAACCCACAGCGGCACTCCGGCATCGCCATAGTGGCGGGGGAGTGGGAAACTAGCGCAGTCTAAGCTACCTCTCCCCCGCCGGCGAAACCCGCCTAGTAAGGAGCCTAAAAAGC
Organism: Sesamia nonagrioides; assembly: GCA_017933935.1. Lineage (NCBI taxonomy): Eukaryota > Metazoa > Arthropoda > Insecta > Lepidoptera > Noctuidae > Sesamia > Sesamia nonagrioides. The sequence continues at coordinate 49,058 of JADWQK010000439.1, read as the reverse complement.
CCACTACGGAGGGGCTGTGGCTCCCGCGTGGAACCTAACCTAACCTAACCTAACCGCTCACCTCAGGGAGGGGAGAAAGCGGGTGAAATCCCGCCTTCTCCTGCCCCTACGCCGCCTGCGGAAATCACAAGAGGCCAACCAAAGTATTAGAGATCGACATACCAACTTTACAAAAAAAAAAAAAAAAAAAAAAATCAACTTGGTGGGCTGTTTCATTTGATGTCAAAAATCAAAGGTCTGAAATATCTGATGAATAACCCTCCGCTGGTGCCAGCTTTTTCTCGGTGGTATGCCATAATATCGGCTGCCGGCAGAAGTTACCACCCACCAGACAAAATGTTGCCGCCAAGCGATTCGTCGTGTTCCGGCATGATGTCTGGTGAAGCCGTACGGAGGACGGATCTGAGCAGTTGTATTGCGATGTGTGCCGGGTATGATGCGCCAAATGTTGTTGTGTCCGGAGTTTGGTCGTGGGGGGTGTCCAAATCAATCTCCCTCTGGGACAGCATCGTCCGTCGTGTTTTTGGGTTTAAAATTGCATCACCTCGCTCAACTGCTGTCTTCCTTCCTACTCACTAAGATTTTTAAGTGAAAAGGCTTAATAAACTTGTGCGCTTTAACATCAACGATTGCATCACTGCTTACCATCAGGCGGGATTGTAGTCAAGCACTCATCATCATCATCTGAGCGTTAATCCCAGTCGCATCTGAAGCTTTTTTCAGCTTTGGAGTCTGGGGTCCGCTTTTTACCAGTCTAACTGCTGATATGGCTAAACTTCGACATTTTCCGTGAAGCGACTGGCGTCTGACCTCCACTACCCGAAGGCGATATCGAAGCATTGCAGATAGACCAATTGTTGGACTTTTGAGGGCTCCAACCACCCGTAACGACTGCCACTAGATGTTCGTATGGCAACCGGGACCAACGGCTTAACGTGCTTTCCGAGGCACGACCAGACCAGTGCAAATATTCATGCATACAAATATTTGCACTTTGCGGGGATCGAACCCGCGCCGCCCTGCGCAGCGGCTGCGTCCGCTACCGCTACGCCACGGAGGCTGTCGAATTGTAGTCAAGCACTAGTTTATAATAATTAAAAAAAAAAAAAAAGCTGTATTAGATATGGTAACGCCCCCTTCTATTATTCCTTGTCATTGCAAAAATCCAGCGTAGTGGGATACATATATCTTCTAATTTAATCTAGCTTACAGCGTCCCACTGCTGTGAATGCCTCCCCTTCTGCTTTGATAAAAACTCTGGATAAAACTAGACTTGCTTTTATAGTTTTTAGTTTACACAAAGAAATAGTCGAACGATTACTTAACTACTACTAACTTCTCAACTCGAACATGACATTACACAAACCAAATAAACAAGTTAACTATAATAAATTATTGAAATATGAAATAAACAAATAATAAATGATTTGATTTGAAATTACGCTAAAATAAATTTCACTCAAAATTTGGTCAAAATATAATCGACTAGCTTTCCTCCAGCGGCTTCGCCTGCGTGGAATTAGAATATATCGCTTTTTAGATTTTCCTTGGGAATATCGATTCTTCCGGGATAAAAAGTACCCTATTATTTAATCCGGACTTCTAACTTTACGTCTGCTATAAATTTCAAAGCTTTCTGTTTAGTAGTTACGGCGTGAAAGCGGAACAAACAAACTCACTTTCCCATTTATAATATTAGTAAGGATTGGACTATCGAGTGGCGATGATGGCCGCTTTTCATAAATATAGACAAATTGAGACAGAGATCGGGAATATAAATCAGCCTAAAATGTTCCCACTCCTTGCACAAATGCCTCCTCTCGATGAGATACAGTGGGCCGTAATCTACACGGGCTCAGTGCGGGTTGTTAAATGTCACATGCCGTCGAAGTTTTTGCTTCTAAGAGATGCCGGTTGCCTCACGAAGTTTTCCTTCACTGCACCGTTTTGAGAGCAGTAGTGATGAAATAATTTACACAAAGTAAAGCGCCTGATAGGGTTCTAACCTACGGCCTACAACTTGTAAATCGCGGACGATAAGTAGAACAGCCGTGGACCGCCGTGGACTAGTAGAGTCCACCGCTGCTCTATCAGAGATCAGGAAAATTAAGATATTGTTTTCAGGTTAAATTCTTACGAAACCATTCACTAAAGTACCACATTCATAATTATATATTTAGAAAGCTTCAACTTATAATGCATTGGACTAACGAGTGGCGGGGACAGACTTAAAAACTGTCGAACTATATAATAAATAGTTCGACAGTTTTTGGTAAAATGTCTATGATATCTAATTAACCTACATAAATCTTCGTTTATGCAAAGTGTTTGATTCTTCTGATTTAGAAGGTGGTTGGTTTGGAAAAAAACATATTATAGTGGTGGGGATCTTTTGTGACTCCAACCAGCAGTGTAATTACGTAAAACGCCATCAGTAGCAATGGGTTTCATTTTGACAGATCAACAACATTCATTGCGTTATTAACGTTTTTGAGCACTCATGTTTTGAACATATGGAGCAATGAATTAGCAATATGATTCCAATTGATATCAATAGTGTGTTACCTAATTAGGGTGCCGTCAGAGAAAAGGCTATTTAAGTATTTAAGAGACTTACACATTTACACATTACACACATTTTACTTTTGTCCTGATTTTTTTTTAACAACGAACTTACGTTGTATATCAGACCGCTGGATGATTCTATGTTTGTCAAAGAGAACCAGAGTAGGATTGACAACTTAATCAGACAGAGATATACTGCCTAGCCGAATGATACCTCTGCTATCGCATTCCAATGAAGGAATGTTTAATGGAAATATGTAACACAATGTTTGAGGGACTTACCAGAAGGTACTGTTTGTTTACTACCGACGAGAAATATGTGTATGCAGTTACATAATACTATATTAAAAGTAGTCTCACAACTCGAGAGATAAAGTTAGTTGCTAAAGAACAAAAGCTAAAAAAAGCCCAGGCTTGTTAACAAATATATGAATATGATGCGACGATGACTGCTGGACTGGAGGAAACTATAATCATTTATCAGGGAGCTAAAGTAATGCTTAGGAGAAACATTGATGTTTGGTTTAGTTAATGGTTCTATAGGCGTTATACAAAAAGTGGGGTGGGACCCGGAAAACCAAACAAAGCCTATATAGCCTACCCAATTGGTAGTAATATTAGCAAAAAATTTGATTCACGAATTATTGCTTATATAGGTATTATGTAAGTCATAATTTGAGATCATACCCCGGGCATACTTGTACAGAGAATAATTCCCAATCTGTGTGGCGTATGCCCTAATAATTCACAAGAGCCAAGTTCTAACTCTAAAAAATGGACATTGGCACCTCCATATTCTCTCGTGGCCAAGCTTATATGGCGCTTTCACGAGTAAACAATTTTCATTGGGCGCACCTCATATTGATTGAAGAAGTAAACATAAATGTTGATTTCAAGATTATAAAAACTCAAGCTTCAGCGATCACTGAATACAACCACGCGCGCCACGCGAATGGGCAATACATAAAACTATTGCTACTGTACAAGAATCAGAACCGGAAAAAAGAAAAGGAAGATTTGTAATAACTACTTCTAAAAAGAAAAAAAACTGTGTTATATGATCAAATCAATATAATACGCTTCTACAAAAAGAAGTGAAATCCCACCAAAAACATTCTGTAAAAAATTGCCAAGCCTCGCTGGAGCTGCTGGTTTATCTCTAAAAAGTAATTAAATCTAGACAAAGTCGTGCCAAGTTTAAGGTTTCTCACTGCGATTTCTTCAATATTATTATAGTTAATATTGTGTGACTTGGCCGTTGAAGGGTGTACAAGGCTACAAATTCAGGTGCTCCATGACACCATTACACCGATCTGTCGCCAGAACTGCTACCCATTGACGATGGAAAATTGCCACTTGGAAAACGTTAATTCAATAACCAGGGCATGATAAAGCTGCGCATTTCAATAATACTTATGTAACGAGCCGGAAACGAACAATAAAAAAAATATTTCCAGTACAGATGGACTAATCACATCATTCATAGAAATCCGTCTGTACGTCTACTTTATGTTAGGGTGGATTTGACGCTCCAAAAAGAACAGAACTCATCATTATCAATGCTGAATACATGTGTTCTACAATCAACAACAGCCACACAACAACAACAATTACAAATACCAGTATGGGCTATTATTCTAACATAACAAACACAGGTAGTCATAACAGATATAACATTACGTGTCAACAAAGTCGCACGAACGTATAATGTTCAATGGCTAAGTCACACAATATTAACTATAATAATATTGAAGAAATCGCAGTGAGGAACCTTAAACTTGGCACGACTTTGTCTAGTTTCATTACTTTTTAGAGATAAACCAGCAGCTCCAGCGAGGCTTGGCATTTTTTTACAGAATGTTTTTGGTGGGATTTATTATACCATAACAATATCATAAGTTTGTCAGGGATTACTTTTACATAAAATATTTAAAATCAACCATATCAACTTGTTACATTTATTAGTATAAGTATACCTACACCTTATCTATATCTATACTAATATATAAAGCTGAAGAGTTTGTTGGTATGTTTGTTTGTTTGTTTGTGTGCGCTAATCTCGGTTCCTGGATTAATGGGCTATCCAACGCAAAAATATTTTTTCAAATCGGACTAGTAGTTCCCGAGATGAACGCGTTCAAACAAACAAACTCTTCCGCTTTATATATTAGTATAGATAGATTTAGAGTAAACTAAAACATATAATAAAAACCTTTTTTGGTATAAATATTCAATAAATTTTCCTATTCATACATCATCTTCATCAACCTTTTTATCGTCCCACTGCTGGGCACATCTACTCGCATACAGAGAAGGATTGAGCGTAATCACCACGCTTGCTCAATGCGGGTTGGCGATTTCAGACTTAAAGTCCAGGTTTCCTCAAGATGTTTTCCTTCACCTTCAGTCATTGGTGTTCAAGATATACTTAGAAAGTACATATAACTTTAGAAAAGTTACATTGGTACTTGCCTGACCTGGAATCGAACCCGCGCACTCATACTTGAGAGGTTGGTGTTTTAACCACTAGGCCACCACGACTACTTCGTAGTCTTGGTGGCTTCTTTGTAGCGATACTACCTACACAACTTCATGCGGTGGATTGGTAGGAATATGACACACACGGATATAAAATAATGCTTATGTGTGCCGCGGCCGCTTTACCGCAGCCGCCTTTACGGTGAAGGAAGACTTCTATCTGTGATAGTACCTGGTTCTGGTTGATATGTCTGCTCTTTTTTTTTGTAATTTGAAAACATTGCAAAAGGCCATAATTAAAAGAGTACCTAATTGGGAATTCTACTCCATGGGAAACGACCAATTGGAACCGTACACCTAAGTAGTTTCTGGCGATTCATATGTGCCCATTACCCACTGTTAGTTTTTGTCAAATAAAATATTTTGATGTTTTATTGAACTTCACAGAGTCCGACGTATATTTCAGAAGACAAGAAAATATTAGAAAAAATAATATCTACTCGTCCGACAATATCTTTATTGAAATTAGACACAGCCAGAATTAAACATAGCCTTAGAATTAGTATTAAGTACACATTATATTATGTAATTTAAACACTATGAGAAAATAAATATAAGTAATACCTTTCCATTCCTAATTGATAATTAATTATTTGATTAATAAATTACATAGCGTACATTTAAAATCAAAGATCATTGTATAAAAAGAGCAGTCAGTAGCACAAAGACAGTGACAAATGCGACAGGCGCGCCCATCACATGTGTGGCACTGCTGCAGGCGTGTCGGCCGGGCCCCATGCAGGCTGCGTACGCCATGAGGTGCGGCAGCTGGCTCTGCTCGTACAGCCCCGTGAACATGGAGTGGTGCGGCCCGCGTGCGAACACCGCCACGTCGTCGCCGCCATGAGTCTCTGAGGCAAGTGGCACGTCTACGTGAGACCTCCACATTAAGTTTTCTGTGAATCAAGATTAATCAATAAACACATGGCATCGCATACGGCACCAACATTTATTTTTCTGAAAATTATTACCCGTTAATATTTAATTACTCACGAAGGGGTAAAGCTGCAGTGTTTTATGGCCGCTCCGAAGGGCACAGTGAATAAAGTTCGCTTGAAACGAACACACCTTTATCCTCTTAGAAGAGTACTACTTGTCACACTTACTGCAATATGAATTACTGAATCTCGGTGTTGTGAAAAAATACTTACGAAAACTTTCCTCAGCAGTAACGTCGGGTCTAACGCCATTTGCATGTCGACGGTAACCAGGCCCATTTGTGTATGACAGCGTCATGAAAGGCACATCGTCAGTTCCTACTGATACAGAGGGACCAAGAATGTCGTTGCCACGGATTGAGTATCCATTAAAAGCCATTACGTGCGCGTGGTCTGCCGTCACCACAATGAGTGAGTCGTCCTCTGAGAGCATCTCTGTGGCGCGCGCCACAGCCAGATCCATCTCGAGTGTTTCATCAAGAGATAGCTGCACGAAGTTGTCGTGGTGGCCATGGTCGATACGGCCTCCCTCCACAAATAGGAAGAATCCTTTTTCGTTCCGACTTAACGAGCGAATCGCCACCTCAGTCATCTCTGCCAACGTGGGTTCTGTTTCTAGATTCGATTGCATGTGATATTGCATGTGGCTATCCTCGAACAAGCCCAAAATGTACTCAGGCAGGGTTTCGTTGACTTGCATGAGCTGCTCACGGTTCCAAACATATTGATGAGTTACTTGGTTATTTTCTTTGTCTTGCTTCCACTCTTTTATAAGGTCTCGATGGTCAGTTCGGATACCTCGTGTTCCTTCTTCATCATCAACATTTTCTGGTAAAAAGTTACGTCTACCACCACCTAAAATTACCTAAATACACAAAATATTACTGTCAAAAATATAATGTGTGAATTCAATGGCGGAATTATATGAAAGTGCTGGCAGGCTTGCATGAAAGTTTTGCTTTCAAGTGCAAGCGTACTGAAGTATGAGCACGCGCTTATGAGCGCCGTTTCATAACGTGGACTTCCAAACTTAAAGCTCTTTTGCACTCATATTGTTAATAGCAGTTTACGCATTGGGTTTATTCGATTTATACTATAGCGGAGCAGCAACAGTAAGTGCTGTTGCGAAGATGGTAAACGAATATATGTACAATATATGTACAATATATGTACAATATATGTACAATATATGTACAATATATGTACAATATATGTACAATATATGTACAATACCCACAATAGCAACCAACCTTGAGCTTGTTGCCAGGATGTTTGTTTATCAACTGCAGCGCGATGTCCGGACAGCGCTCTGTGTCAAAGCCGTGCTCTTCGACCTGCTCGTTGTACTCCCACGTGCGATTTGCCACTTTGGCGTACACACCTGCCGGAGAGGCATGCGTAACACGAGTCGTAGTAACGAGACCTGTAGTACAAATAAAACCGACATGAAAGCAACCTACATTCATCCTTAGGTGTCATAATATTCTTATTGCATCCAAACTGCCAAAACACTGGGCTAAGACTGTGCTTAGGAATATTATGCTACTTAAAAACTATCTGGATATATTTCTAATTTTTTAGGCAATGCATACCTGGAAGAAAAGGAATGGAAATTTTTCAAATTCATTCTCAAATACTTGATGAACAGTATTTTACGTAAGTATTAATTTAAGAAAAAGGAGAAATTAACAGCTCGTTGAAAAAATAAATGTAAAATATTTGTCAAACTGTTAAGTTGACAATATCTCTTGAGCAAAACTCGTAACACAACTCAGACGTGACCTACAATGAATATTTGCATAATATTTGATCTCTGACAAATTACAGCAAGTATCGCGTAACCAGTGCGAATTGTTAACTACGTCATCTCACCGATGTCACGGCCGTCGGCCAGAGCCCACTCGGCGATGGATTGCAAGTGCGTGTTGGTGTCCGTGGAAGCCTCGCAGTCGTTACGTTGTACAGCGGCGTTGATTCCGATCACGCCGGAATTCGTTTTAACCCCGCACAAGTACGCGGTGGCTGTGCATGCAGAGTCCGCAATCTGCGCGTTCACGCAGTATGTCTGAAACATAATCCGATTTCATGGGATATTCGGTATGTAGGTATAGGAAGAAGTGAAGGAGGACTTGTTTCTTCTTGTTCATAATTTCTTTCTGTCTGTCTCCATTCATCATAATTGCATTCACTAGTATCTAAATAACATACACTTCAAGACTATCCAAGACAAGAAATTTGCATTAATGGAATAAGTTACGGAATACGTTCATAATTTTCGATTTACCTTAGCCAGTCCAACGGTAGGAAACTTTTCAAATGCTAGTTGTGTCTCCTCGCCAGTGGCGCCATGTCGCTGACCGAGCAGCGTGCGCGCGGCGGCCAACGTGGGCACGGACATGCCGTCGCCCAGGAACATCACCACATTGCGCGCTTTGTTCTTGCTCTCCTGGTGTGCGAGGCGCGCGTCGATGGCCGCTTGAGCTTCCCTTGTCCAGAAGGCTGACTCGGTCTCGGCGCGGTTGGGGGCCGGTCGGTCGCCGGCGTAGATCCCCCGGTGGTAGTGGTCGGCGCGCACGTACTCCGCGCCCACAACGACAATCAAGAGCAGCGGGAGTAGCGACCTCATGGCGACACTGACGACTGTACAATTACGTCCCTTTAACTGTCTTTTATGATTGTAAATAGTATCTTATCTCCAAAACATTTTAATCACAAGACAGATTAAATTAATAAAGTGTAAATAATAAATAATAGATTAGATTAAGAGGATTATGTATAATGCCAGGATAATAATTGTTAGCCAGTGTCGTTATGTTCAATATATGTGGACGGCTTGGGAAGCAATGGTTTGAAAGGTTTGATACTACTCTTCAAAAGAATTCGATTTGTTTATCAAAATCTTAGATAAGATGTTCTTTTTACCCGACTACGGCAAAGCAAAAGGAGGGTTATGATTTTGACAGGCTATGTATGTATGTATGTATGTATGTATGTATGTATGTATGTATGTATGTATGTATGTATGTATGTTCATCTGTTCCCTCGTAACTACTAAACTACTTATTCGAATTCGATAAATGACATATCATTAGAAGCGTCTTAATTGTCTGCTGGTTATAGGCTATATGGGGTTTCACAAAATATACTGTGGCGCCCTCTAGCGGACAAAACATACAGAGTAAAAAAATAAAGTTAAGATAAATATGCCGTGTTTGGTATCATTTGAAAGCGCTTTACTTGTACATTTTGAATATATATATATTGCTAGCATTTACTTGTGACTTTACCTGTATTCATGGGCTGATTGCATATAATTCACATATTTTCGTTCATAGCTTCTTTACTACTTATCAGAATAAGACCATTGCAGTATCATTAGAAGGGCCTTGATATTCTGTTAGTTATGAGCTATAAAGCTTGTCACCAAATTTAGTATAGCGCCCTCTAGCGGACAAAAACTTCTATGTTAATATAAAATTAAAATAAATATACCATGTTTAATATCGAAATTTGGTCGTGAAAGAGCTTCACGAGTACTTTATGCTTGTACATAATTACAAGAATGCTTTAATGATGTTAAATATGAGCGATAAGAGTAAAGCGCGGATCACGGGAACTGTGAATCGCTTTATGCAATGCAGAGCAGTGTGAACATTAATAGAATATGTAATGCACTAATGAAAAGGACATAAGCTGGGAGTAACTCCACGCGGTGAAGGCGGAAACAGTTTCATAACTGGCTAAAACTCCCATAAAAATATCCTCTGCACTATATGCCTTCGGGCTTATGTTGTTATGTGGGCGTGTAGATGTAATATGTCAAGTACCTATAGTTAAGCCAAATTCGATAAAGAATAGAGGTAAACAAACCGTTGCTAGGCAACGAAAAGTTTACGCCTAAAACACAGATGTTAACAGCCTTTTCAATTTCATAAAAGTAATAACCCTACTTCCTACTTACCTAAACAGTTTATTTGTTTAGATATTTATGATTTGCATAGAACGCTTAACCGATTTGAATGCATTATGACACACATGTAAGATAATTTCCTAATAGGTTAATTTTTTTGATACATATAATTATAATTAGTCCATACTAGAAAGTATTACGATGCTTGTGTTATGTAGTTGATTTGAAAGTAATTACAATACGCTAAATTGTATTGACAAATGCCTCAACTTTATTCATTGCTTGAATTCCACAAAATGTGTTTAATACCTGGATTTCATCCATCTTTCTTTTTTTTTAGGGCTATCACGTAAAATTAATGTCGACTTTTTAATGGTTTTTCGAAATTACAAGTTATTATGCATGTTATTTTAATGATTCTATTGAAATATGCTGCAATAGGAATTTTTAATAAATAGCTAGCATGTAAAAGTCGATAATCATGTAAATAACAGAAGATTAGTAAAACGTGAGTTGTGATAACCCTAAATTGGTTTGTTCACCTCTATTCTTTATGGAGCTAGGCGCTGGTATAGTTTTTAGTTCTTCAGTTTAACTTTTGTTAATATTATGCGCCACAAATACACTTTAACAAAAATAGTACAAATAATAAAAAGTAAAAAAAACTAAAAAACTACGACAAAAAACGACGCTGAAAAAGTATAAAACAAGATTTTCAGAATATTGAACTGAACAAAGTTGCTAATGTAGTTGCAAGTAAATGGACACAGTAGTAATGTCATACAATACTATTCTGAAGTATGCAATATTCACTATGTAGAGATAAATTTTCATGTTTGGAAAGGCGTAGTCACACGTTGTCAAGGTGCTACGGTAGGTAGGTATATGTAACGTGTGACTACGCCTTTCCAAACATGAAAATTTATCTCTACATAGTGAATATTACATACTTCAGAATAGTATTGTATGACATTACTACTGTGTCCATTTACTTTCAACTACATTAGCAACTTTGTTCAGTTCAGTATTCTGAAAATCTTGTTTTATACTTTTTCAGCGTCGTTTTTTGTCGTAGTTGGGTTTTAGTTTTTTTACTTTTTATTATTTACTTTGTTGTTGATTTTTAATCTTTCTAGCAAAGACAAGGGTATCTTGTTATGAAAGGTTATAGACCAAGCCTAACAAATGAGTTATGTACCTTATGAAGCTAGTAAAACGGGGTTCTTATTTCTGATCTAACATTATAAATAAATACAACAAAACAATAACTGTACAAGTGTATACATATTATTATTGCCTCATATATAAGACTTGGCGAAGATGAGTTGCTGCAGCCAATATGTAGCGAAGTAAAAACTTATATCTACACTAATAATATAAAGAGGAAAGATTTGTATTTTTGTATGCAACGAATAAACTCAAAAAGTACTAGACCGATTTTAATAATTCTTTTTTATTAGAAAGCTACATTATCACCGAATAATATAGGCAAAATTTTATTTTGACAAAAAAAAAAATAATAATAGGGTTTTGTAAGGTATTTGGGTTTTTTGAACACAAGGTGTAAAAAATCAACCAGAAAAGTAGTATTTTGCGTACGCTGCCTAAACTATAAAAGATATAACCATAAACTGTTCTTATTATTTGTTTAGGTAACGGAATAATAGTGCGAGAAAGAATCAATAAAAACATTAATTTATATTTTTGTTGATTGACGTCAACCTCGATAGATGGCGTTGGCGTCGAGTTAGATCGCGCTATGGTTTCGTTACCAGTTAATGTATATAAGGTAAGAAAAATATTTTTTATGTATGTGTGAGATACAATCGCAATTCGTGAGCAATATTATAGGCATTAATATATACGTGTAAAGTAATTCCGTATTTTAATTGCCATCCCCTCCCAAGTCGACCCGCGGTCGTGTTCATTATTTGTAGATCTTATAAATATCTACAACAAAGTCCACGACACATTATACCTATCTATGTCGAATGAGGCACAACAACCATTTTTTTATTCAAAAATCTTGAATGTTTTTTGGACTACTTAAATGTAGTCCAAAAAACATTCAAGACTTTTTTCTACGCATTTATTTCACTAATACTACAAAATATTTTTTTTCATCTCGAGGTACAGTTTATGTACCTAGATAATATTTGGTCTTTGAATGATTAAAATTGGACGTTTGATTTTGAAGTTATAGCGAAATTAAAATATTACGATTTCTTTCAACGCATGCGGGAGGGGAGTTTAGATGAGTAAGGTCCCCGCGCAGCGCAGCTCAAACGCGAGGGCGACTTACGCAGCGGTGGTGCGCGAAGTCTAATAATTATTAGACTTCGCGCACCACCGCTGCGAATTTTCGTTCGATATTTTTTAGATTTCGTTATTAAAACTACACCCACGCAAAAGTTCTTCTCAGAGCTAAACAACAGTTCTTCTCAGAGCTAAACAACAGTTCTTCTCATAGCTAATTTACAGTTCTTTATAGGGCTAACTAATAGTTCTTTTCAGGGCTAACCAACAGTCCTTTTCAGAGCTAGAATATTACACGCTATTGACATTTTCTTAAACATTTGAAAATGCCTAAGAGAGCCAGGTCTCAACTTTCTAAACATAGTTCTCAAGCACGGGCAGCAAGAATACGTCGTGTGGGAGAATCATCACCTGAACGTTCACAACGCCTTGCTGAATAAAATCAGAGAAACTCCCAGGTACGCACACGAGAGTAGAGTGTCGAAGGTTCGCAACGCTTTGCACAACAAAATTTGAGAACCTTTGAGTTACGTGCACGAGAGTTGAGGCTGGAGCGTTTCCAACGTTTTCATGAACAAAATGTAAGGACCTCTGACTTACGCGAACGGGAGTCAAGTGTCGAGCGTTCGCAACGCCTTGCCGAACAAAATCTGTGAACTTCTGAGTGGCTGGAGCGTTTCCAGCGTTTCATGAACAAAATTATAAGGATTATTATAAGGACCCTCCGTTGCGCGAAAGAGAGTCGAATGTCATTTGCAGCGACTTAGAGCTTAGGCAGAGCGACAGCAGTTGTCCACAAATAGAGTTCGCAATCGAAGTTTAGCAAACAGCAACAGACTGGCTTTCAGATGTGATCCGCAGGTTGATTATGCACAACAAGCGTCAGTCCAAATCGGAGTCGTGAATAAGATCTGCTCTACCTGCTCTGCCAAGAAATGGGCAGACCAACCTAATGGTATGTGCTGCGCTTCAGGTAAACTTTGTCTTTCTAACGTTCAGGAGCCGCCACAACCAATAAAATATCTTCTAACTAATAACCATCCATTATCTGGCATTTTATCTGGTTATTTTTAAGAAATATACGTAAATACAATAGTCTTTTCCAAATGAATTCTTACGGCGCAAAAAAAACTAGGGTAGGTAATTTTATGCCCACTTTTAAAATTGAAGGACAGGTGTATCATCTCATTGGTAGCCTTTTACCACCATCAGGCCAAAATCCACAATTCTTACAAATATATTTTATCTCGGATGCAGACCAGCTATCGTTGCGGTCAATTATCGTACCAATCTTAAGAAATTTAATTCGCGAATGTGAAATCTTAGTATTAATTAGATTTAAATATTTTTATTTAACATCTTATAAAGACAATCTATGCAGCCTGCGGATAGTGACTGCGTAGTCAATGTTACTGTCGGTGTCTGTGAATTGACTTGGGAATAATTTTGCTGTCCGTGTCTTTCCTGGATAGGCGTTTTGCAGCGGTAACAGACTTCGACGGGAGCGGAGCTGGAGGCGACCGTTATGTATTATATAAAAAGTAAAAAAACTAAAACCCAACTACGACAAAAAACGACGCTGAAAAAGTATAAAACAAGATTTTCAGAATACTGAACTGAACAAAGTTGCTAATGTAATTGAAAGTAAATGGACACAGTAGTAATGTCATACAATACTATTCTGAAGTATGTAATATTCACTATGTAGAGATAAATTTTCATGTTTGGAAAGGCGTAGTCACACGTTACATATACCTACCTACCGTAGCACCTTGACAACGTGTGACTACGCCTTTCCAAACATGAAAATTTATCACTACATAGTGAATATTGCATACTTCAGAATAGTATTGTATGACATTACTACTGTGTCCATTTACTTGCAACTACATTAGCAACTTTGTTCAGTTCAGTATTCTGAAAATCTTGTTTTATACTTTTTCAGCGTCGTTTTTGTCGTAGTTGGGTTTTAGTTTTTTTACTTTTTATTATTTGTACTATTTTGGTGTTAAAGTGTATTTGTGGCGCATAATATTAACAAAAGTTAAACTGAAGAACTAAAAACTATACCAGTGCCTAGCTCCATAAAGAATAGAGGTAAACAAACCAATTTAGGGTTATCACAACTCACGTTTTACTAATCTTCTGTTATTTACATGATTATCGACTTTTACATGCTAGCTATTTATTAAAAATTCCTATTGCAGCATATTTCAATAGAATCATTAAAATAACATGCATAATAACTTGTAATTTCGAAAACCATTAAAAAGTCGACATTAATTTTACGTGATAGCCCTAAAAAAAAAGAAATATGGATGAAATCCAGGTATTAAACACATTTTGTGGAATTCAAGCAATGAATAAAGTTGAGGCATTTGTCAATACAATTTAGCGTATTGTAATTACTTTCAAATCAACTACATAACACAAGCATCGTAATACTTTCTAGTATGGACTAATTATAATTATATGTATCAAAAAAATTAACCTATTAGAAAATTATCTTACATGTGTGTCATAATGCATTCAAATCGGTTAAGCGTTCTATGCAAATCATAAATATCTAAACAAATAAACTGTTTAGGTAAGTAGGAAGTAGGATTATTACTTTTATGAAATTGAAAAGGCTGTTAACATCTGTGTTTTAGGCGTAAACTTTTCGTTGCCTAGCAACGGTTTGTTTACCTCTATTCTTTATCGAATTTGGCTTAACTATAGGTACTTGACATATTACATCTACACGCCCACATAACAACATAAGCCCGAAGGCATATAGTGCAGAGGATATTTTTATGGGAGTTTTAGCCAGTTATGAAACTGTTTCCGCCTTCACCGCATGGAGTTACTCCCAGCTTATGTCCTTTTCATTAGTGCATTACATATTCTATTAATGTTCACACTGCTCTGCATTGCATAAAGCGATTCACAGTTCCCGTGATCCGCGCTTTACTCTTATCGCTCATATTTAACATCATTAAAGCATTCTTGTAATTATGTACAAGCATAAAGTACTCGTGAAGCTCTTTCACGACCAAATTTCGATATTAAACATGGTATATTTATTTTAATTTTATATTAACATAGAAGTTTTTGTCCGCTAGAGGGCGCTATACTAAATTTGGTGACAAGCTTTATAGCTCATAACTAACAGAATATCAAGGCCCTTCTAATGATACTGCAATGGTCTTATTCTGATAAGTAGTAAAGAAGCTATGAACGAAAATATGTGAATTATATGCAATCAGCCCATGAATACAGGTAAAGTCACAAGTAAATGCTAGCAATATATATGTATTCAAAATGTACAAGTAAAGCGCTTTCAAATGATACCAAACACGGCATATTTATCTTAACTTTATTTTTTTACTCTGTATGTTTTGTCCGCTAGAGGGCGCCACAGTATATTTTGTGAAACCCCATATAGCCTATAACCAGCAGACAATTAAGACGCTTCTAATGATATATCATTTGTCGAATTCTGATAAGTAGTTTAGAAGTTACGAGGGAACAGATGAACATACATACATTCATACATACATACATACATAGCCTGTCAAAATCATAACCCTCCTTTTGCTTTGCCGTAGTCGGGTAATAAAACAAAGTAGCTTTCTCTATCCCTATATATGCATAAATCTTTAAAACACCCGTGCGAAGCTGGGGCGGGTCGCTAGTTACTACGTCCAATGATGATGATGATGAGTGATTCAAGAGGAAGCTTTATATGTATAATACATGCACCCGTGCGAAGCTGGGGCGGGTCGCTAGTTACTACGTCCAATGATGATGATGATGAGTGATTCAAGGGGAAGCTTTATATGTATAATACATGCACCCGTGCGAAGCTGGGGCGGGTCGCTAGTTACTACGTCCAATGATGATGATGATGAGTGATTCAAGAGGAAGCTTTATATGTATAATACATGCACCCGTGCGAAGCTGGGGCGGGTCGCTAGTTACTACGTCCAATGATGATGATGATGAGTGATTCAAGAGGAAGCTTTATATGTATAATACATGCACCCGTGCGAAGCTGGGGCGGGTCGCTAGTTACTACGTCCAATGATGATGATGATGAGTGATTCAAGGGGAAGCTTTATATGTATAATACATGCACCCGTGCGAAGCTGGGGCGGGTCGCTAGTTACTACGTCCAATGATGATGATGATGAGTGATTCAAGAGGAAGCTTTATATGTATAATACATGCACCCGTGCGAAGCTGGGGCGGGTCGCTAGTTACTACGTCCAATGATGATGATGATGAGTGATTCAAGAGGAAGCTTTATATGTATAATACATGCACCCGTGCGAAGCTGGGGCGGGTCGCTAGTTACCACGTCCAATGATGATGATGATGATGATGAGTGATTCAAAGAGGAAGCTTTATATGTATAATACATGCACCCGTGCGAAGCTGGGGGGTCATGAATTACTACGTCAATGATGATGATTGATGAGTGATTCAAGAGGAAGCTTTATATGTATAATACATGCACACGTGCGAAGCTGGGGCGGGTCGCTAGTTACTACGTCCAATGATGATGATGATGAGTGATTCAAGAGGAAGCTTTATATGTATAATACATGCACCCGTGCGAAGCTGGGGCGGGTCGCTAGTTACTACGTCCAATGATGATGATGATGAGTGATTCAAGAGGAAGCTTTATATGTATAATACATGCACCCGTGCGAAGCTGGGGCGGGTCGCTAGTTACTACGTCCAATGATGATGATGATGAGTGATTCAAGAGGAAGCTTTATATGTATAATACATGCACCCGTGCGAAGCTGGGGCGGGTCGCTAGTTACTACGTCCAATGATGATGATGATGATGATGAGTGATTCAAGAGGAAGCTTTATATGTATAATACATGCACACGTGCGAAGCTGGGGCGGGTCGCTAGTTACTACGTCCAATGATGATGATGATGAGTGATTCAAGAGGAAGCTTTATATGTATAATACATGCACCCGTGCGAAGCTGGGGCGGGTCGCTAGTTACTACGTCCAATGATGATGATGATGAGTGATTCAAGAGGAAGCTTTATATGTATAATACATGCACCCGTGCGAAGCTGGGGCGGGTCGCTAGTTACTACGTCCAATGATGAATGATGATGATGATGAGTGATTCAAGAGGAAGCTTTATATGTATAATACATGCACCCGTGCGAAGCTGGGGCGGGTCGCTAGTTACTACGTCCAATGATGATGATGATGAGTGATTCAAGAGGAAGCTTTATATGTATAATACATGCACCCGTGCGAAGCTGGGGCGGGTCGCTAGTTACTACGTCCAATGATGATGATGATGAGTGATTCAAGGGGAAGCTTTATATGTATAATACATGCACCCGTGCGAAGCTGGGGCGGGTCGCTAGTTACTACGTCCAATGATGATGATGATGAGTGATTCAAGAGGAAGCTTTATATGTATAATACATGCACCCGTGCGAAGCTGGGGCGGGTCGCTAGTTACTACGTCCAGGCATAAAGGGCGTTAAAGCTCACATATTATATATGCATATAGAAAATAGATATATAATTATATGTAAGTTACTTATTTTGCGCGAAAGAGAGTCGAATGTCGAGCGTTGGCAGCGACTTAGAGCTTAGGCAGACAGCAGTATATAACTTTATAATGAATTGCATTTTAATGTTTATTGTTTGTTATTATATAACATCTATAGTAAACTAAAACATTATAATAAAAACCTTTTTTTTTTTGGTATAAATATTCAATAAATTGTCCTAGTCGTTTAAATATTATTTGCAAACATTTTTATTTTAAAATTTAAATCAATCATCATAATTTTAAATTATATGAAACAACAAAAAGGTATTGACTTAATTAGGATTCGAACCCACAACCGCACGCACCATTGTTAAGTGCGGCCGCTAACTTAATTTCAACTGATGTGACGAAATTTTGCATTACTTTAAAGGAAGACGAACACTGCGATAAAAGAAACGGTTTGCTAATATTGTTTTCCTTGTCTAGCATAGACTACATCTTTTATTCTTCGTAGAGATACTACACAGCATGCGGTTGATTGGTTGGAATATAACACACACGGATTTAAAATAATGCGTTAGTGTGCGTGGCCGGTTTAGCGCAGGCGACCGGAGTGTGGAAGGTGGAAGGGGACTTGTACAAGCGATAGTTCATAGTATTATAAACAGACGCCCCGATGGCCCCGATGGCCCCGATGGCCCCGATCCTTTTGTTCACAAACTAAATTATATTTAAATTCAGTGCATCTTTTTCTTTCTCTTGCATTAAGACAAGAACAGAAGATAAAATGTCAATTTAGACCTGTCAAATTAGTGCGCTCCCGACCTAAATTGGCGTATTTTTAGTCGCCATGTTTATAATATCTATCAGGAGTATCTTAATTTGACAGGATTAAACTAAAATGTTATCTTCTATCCTTTTCGTAATGAAATAGAAGGAAAAAGATGCACTTAAAATTAGTTTACTTTGTGAACAACAACATAAATATACACAAAGTGCAATACATTATTGAGTATTGAGTTTGTTATGGACGTAAATACACCGAGCAGCTAGTTAGTATTTATTAGCGTTTATGACGCAGCCAAATAGTTTTATTAGAAGTTTAGCCTAGTTTTTTTTTTTAAAAAACAGCGGCCACTCAACCAATGGCATGTATGATACCTAATAAATTATAAATCATGATCAAAAGCCATTTATTAGAATTAGGTTGAGAATCAGCAATTTTTGAACATCAAAATTACAAAAGACAGTCTCCCGCCATGTCCGCCCTTCGCCACGTCCTAGTGCTTTCGCTAAGAAGGTAAGTGGCGTACAGGCTCCCTAGCAGCACAACCGTCGCTCAGTTTAAAAAGTTCTTCAGGCGCACCGGGTGTCAGCGGAGGGCCTTTGACGCTCTTTTCCTTTCCCTCTTAAATGGTCCCACCATACATCAGGACCCAAGATGGTCCCCGCGCGTCCCTCTTAGACATCGCTGGGGGAGTCAACGGGACGCGCTCCTGACCAGAGGAGGCCCGCAGTAGCGAGCCGCACCAGGTGTAGGTGTGCAATGGAACACCGGGGTAGTTTTTAGCAGAGATATACAAAATGGTTTTAAAAAAGCATTTAAACACAAAATGCAAAATACTTTTCAGATTTACTATTTCAAATGCAAAATACCAAATAGTTATGCGTTTTGTATTTGAAATGCTAAATGCAAAATAGGTATTTTCAAAATACTTTTTCAAAATAAAATAGTTTCATGGCCATAGATAATGTATGTTCGTCGATTTAGTTGAATTTTTTTTTTTCACTTCTTTATACAGAGTGGTGCTAACAATACGACAATAAATTAAACATCGTGTACCTCACCACATTCTCAGTCTACCCATAAAAACATCATATAAATATATCCATTAGTTTACCCACAGGAAATTATTTTTCATTTTTCACATTTTCTACATGATGTACATGTTGATAAGAAAGCGCTTACAGGTTGATGACCGCCGCATCCAGCGGTACTAAACTTTAATAATAATGGCGCGAAAAAGCAAGTCGATACAGGAATGCGCTGTCGCCCGCTGACCGGAGGTCATTGAACCAATATTTTAAAGGATGTTCTATTCTGTTTGCAATTTTATGCGATTTAATTTCTTTGAAATTTTTAATTTTTGATGCTAGGTTGTTTTCTATGGTTCAGGATTATTCCTACGAACCAGCATGGTCTGTTATTGTCGTATTGTCAGCACCAGTCTATATATCTTCTTATCCTAACTTAACTAACCTATCTCCTTGCGTTTCCCGCGTGAGCCGAATAGAAGGGGTTTGGGGTAAAGTCATGATGTGGCCACTGTGCTACAATATTTCAATGTTCTTTATAAATTATTTACTGAATGCACTTTTTACTACATAAATCACGCGCTTTTATTTAGTAAACAACACTATAAATAATTTTTAAAGTCCAATGAAAAATGAGCGGGACACTCAGCTTGACTTTTCCGCCAAAAAACCTGACCAAAGAAGTAAAAATGTTCTTTTTTAGTTAAACTGTCATTGGCGATATCCGCCAGTTTTGTGAAATAAAATTTCCAAAAATTTCTATAATTTGTTACACGTGTTATTGGCAAAACAGTGGTAACTATTCCACAGAGGCCATTGATCAAGAGTTGAAGTAGTATTCAATACTTGATCGTAAACAAGAAGGAGAAGAACTAAAAATGGCGCGAATGGATAGCAGGAGCATCTATCGGTCAAATTCGGCAAATCGGTGAAATACAGGGGTCATTCGTTCATAAAGGAAATGTTTCAGAAATGTATGGACCCTTGGTGGAAATCCTCATAGGATTGTCGGATACGCCGCCCTGGGATGGGCGACGGGGTCTGTCAAACTTTTACTGACTAAAACCACCCCGGTGCTTCTTCTATCACGAGCGCGCGTGGGACCGTGGGAGTCTAAATTCTTACATGGCCCCACACTCTCGTGTTGGCCCGGTCTGTCCGGGCCTCGTCTCCTGCACGGGGTAGTGGGGTGTTAAACTACCCCGTGCATCGCCTCAGAGGCGCGCGCCGAAACTAGCGCGCACCTCCGCCTCTGGGTCCAACAAATAGGGGGCGGGGACTTCCCCATGTCCCTCGCCCTTGGAACCATTCATGGGGGGCGGAAGAGGGCGTTACCCGCCCTTCCTCGACGCCCGGTGCGTCTTCTGCGGCCCGGGACGGGAGTTGGAGATCTCCCTCTCCCATTCCGCAGCTTCCTTCTACGACATCACGTCCTCACAGAAGGACACCACCGCGTCCCACGACACTGCGCTACCGACCATCCTCCGCACTACTGCCGGTAGCGACAGGTCGCCTCCTACTTCGTTTGTGAGGACACGGCGCTGCTCCTCCCAAAATACACACTCGGAGAGCGTGTGCTGCGCCGTGTCCTCCCCGCATTGGACGCAGTGGTGGCACCGAGCGTCCGGCTCCCTGCCTAAGCGACGCAGGTATTTGCCGCAGCAGCCGTGCCCCGACAGTACCTGCGTCACCCTGAATGACAGGGAGCCGTGCCTTCTCCCGAGCCAGTCGTCGAGTACTGAATATGATAGTCAGCAATAAGCGAAATAAGATTTTAACAGTGACATTTGATTGACGTGTCATGTATCTAAGGCTATCGTATCTATATTATCTAACATATGACTGCGAAGAAAACAAAACATGAATTCCGAACATACGGCCCATTAAATAAACACAATCAACTCAAATCAACACTCGACACGAACACAACGGGAAAATAGAACTGTCAAAGTCGCCAATCAAAGGTCATAACCACTGTCATAGGTACCTTAGTAAAGGGTTATCTCACTAAAAACCGTTTCAAATAATTAATTATATATACTTGTATTTTTATTGAAATTAATTTAGTAGTATATTTATGAAAATCTTTTATTTTTTCTTTTATGCTATAGCATAAAAGAAAAAATAAAACGCTACGCACGCTACGCGCTGTGTACGCTATATATAGCGTACACAGTGGTGCCTCAAAATGAAACATCTCCTTTAATTTTGTTTGACTGGTACTGTTGGCTAAACTTAATCACAAAGTATTTTGCATTTTGAAATGAATTTGAAAAATGCAAAATACAGTATGTTAACTAACAGAGGGCGTTCCCGTTAACCCGAAATAGTATAGCATACATACAGGCTAAAAAAAATATTTCCATTCGAAAACAAAATGTTTTAAAATTTTTTCCAATAAGAAAATATTCAATAAAAAATTTAAATTGACATGTAAAAGAAACACACTGTACACGCGAACATGAAAGACGGCAACGTCGCAATTTATTTATACATGACGACTACTATTTTGATTTAAAATAGGAGGTTTCAAATTTATTTCCAATTAGAATTTTGTTTTATTCGGATTTTTTATGCTTATTTTTCTATGCTGATATTTTTATTTTAATCTATTAATGATATATAATAACGAGTTTAAGGGAACGCCCTCTGTTATTTAACATACTGTATATCTCGAAATGTATTTCAAATAAAATACAAAATGCTTTTTACTAAAAAGCATTTAAATGCAAAATACAAAATAGCTATTTTGCATTTTGAATTTGCATTTTAAATAGAAGTATTTCAAATAAATCGCATCTCTGGTTTTTAGTTAGTAAGAGTCTGACGGACACCGCCGCCTGCCCGAGGGCGGCGGACATCCATGAGAAGTACCCTCCTGAAAAAAAAAAGTGCGAGCCAGAAGAGCAAGTTGAGCACTAATTACAAAGATCAGGCGGTTGATTAAACGGCTAATTTAACCAGTTAGCTGCGACATCTCTCGATATCATATCGATACCGGAAATTTCAATTGTCGTAAAGGACAAAACACGAATTTACAGTATAGCCGAAAAACAAAAAAATAAATTGTTTTTTTCTTATATCTTTTTCAAACAATGTGCTATGTTCATGATGTCAAAAGAAACCCTAACTATTTTTTCGTGTGCTATCCATATAAATTAACAAAATAAACCAAACTTAATTAATCACCAAAATGAGTGTCCTTTACAGCCCAAAAAAATTCAACTGAAGTACTTTACAGCCACGAAAAATTGATATTGATAAAGTCAGATATGTCGTAAAGGACTATTTTTGATCATCAGTGGGTAGTATAAGTCAATTAAATCAAAAACTAAGGTGGTAAAAGGAACAAAAAACCGAAAGCTCTAAATAGAAATACCTACAATAGGTACCTACCTAGTACAATCAAGTGAAACAAAATGTATTTTTATTATGTTTTATTTATTATTCAAATAAATAGTAAAGTATTACAATAGTTACTCTAATAGGAACACAATATTGGAGAAATCATTCATTAATAAAACTAAAGTCAAAAATAAACACATTACTATAAAAAATAAAATACCTGATGGAAAAAAATAAATGTAAAGTGACTTTAGCTTTTTAAATTTTATATTAGTAATAAATGATAAACATACTGTTTATTTTTAATAAACAGTAAACAAGTTACTATTGTTTAACAATTATTAATGAAACTCAATACTCAAACAACAGAACAGACTTGAACATAATAATAAAGTCAAAATAACCAAAATGATATTAATATTTGCCCTCAAGAGATTATAACTCAAAAAATTTACATTCTAAATTATTAATTAAACTAGCTTTCCGCCCGCGGCTTCGCCCGCGTATTGTTCGGTTATATCGCGCTTTTTGATTTCCCTCGGGAACATCTAATTTTTCCGGGACAAAAGGTAGCCTATGTTCTTTCTCAAGGTCTAAAGATTGTCTGTGCCAAATTTCATCAAAATCGGTTGAGAGGTTTAGGCGGGAAAGCGTAACAGACAGACAGACAGACAGACAGACAGAGTTACTTTCGCATTTATAATATTAGTATGGATGACCAGTATTTTCAGTCTGTTATTATTATGAAACTTAGGCTCGTTTTTTGATCCGTAGTTAACTTCAATGGTTAAATAATATTCTAACCATTGGGCAACGATTGCAAATTTCGGTAAAACATAATTTTTCTTCTATGTTAGTCAACAAATGGACAAATAAGTTGGAGTGGTAATTATTTGACTGTTAAATGTGTAAAACTAACTATTGAGTATAGTAGTCGTATAAAAATTTAAAATGAACGTAAAAAAAATTAGGATTTATGACCTCTAAAATAATTGAAACATGACTTTACGCCCCGTATTGATAAATATGTTTACGATACGTCCCAAATAGTAAAAATAATCGCACTAGAGATGTTGGAAATCCAGGTCGTAAGGGACTTTTTTTTAAAGATAGTTTTTTTTTAAAACTACCAATCGATAGAGCTTGTAACGCTGATTCCAAATATGTATATAAATTATAACTCATTTTCGGTAAAATGTCCTTTACCACAATTGAAATTTCCGGTATCGATATGACGATTTGTTTTTTTGATACTCACCATCTCAGTGAGATTACTGTCGTCCGTTATCTTTTCCGAAGATATGAGTGTCACGCGACATTGTCGCTGGATGTGAGGCTGCGACAGTCGGCACCCACTCCCGGCCCCGACATGGCGCACTACAAGTCCCCTCTCCACTCGCCCCGGGCAACTGCCGCACTGCTGCTGCTACTGGCGCTGGCGCAACTATCTCATGGTACTGTGTTACGAAACTCCAGCGTTGCTAACTCTTGTTCGATCTTTTGTAATAAACATTGACTAATTTTATTTGTCATCAGAGCGAGATGTATACCACAAGTTTTCACGTAGCGTGGCGACACCCACGTCTGACGTTCCTGAGGTAGAACTGGACTCGCATTACTGGGCGGCAGAGGCGCAGGCCGCCATCGAAGCACGCCTCGCACACCAAGAGAGCAAGAACAAAGCGCGCAATGTGGTGATGTTCCTGGGCGACGGCATGTCCGTGCCCACGTTGGCCGCCGCGCGCACGCTGCTCGGTCAGCGACATGGCGCCACTGGCGAGGAGACACAACTAGCATTTGAAAAGTTTCCTGTCGTTGGACTGGCTAAGGTAAAGCATGCTTTTGTATTTGTGAGCATCTACATAACAACGTATTTAACTTTACTTTCTGTGTTGATACACACAACACTGGACAGTTGCACCTTGAGCAGGTGTTTACAGAAGGGTGTCAGTGAATAACGCTGCAAAGCATGAACGCATGCAAAAATCCATGTTGGCCGATTCTCTGACCTACCCTATATGTATAGGGCAAACAAAATTTCATACAAATCGTCCATCCGTTCCGTAGAAGTTTGGTAACAAACATCGCGACACGACAATATAATTTTTATTTGTGTACAATTTCGCACCTGAACTGTATAGAGGCATTCTGTACCAGTCAACCACGGGTGGTGAAGAGATTAGACAGCAGGTGCTTTACTTGAAAATAATATAAGGAAAAAGGAACTGTCAATACTATTTAAACAATTAATACTTAAATAAGCTATACATATACACATATGTACATACATACCAATACCAAAATATATACATATAATATATACAAAACCAAAACTTGGGAGAGAGGTTGTACAGTGGTGTTGAAATGACTCTGCCTACTAATTGTTACGAAAATAACTCTGCAATTTCCGCATGCAAACAGACTGGCGGCCATCCTTAAATCAGAGAAAGCATGTACATAGTAGGGTGCTTCTTATTTTGCGACTTTTGAAAAGTAACTGCGTCAACCCGCCATTCGCTTCTGTCATCCAAAAAACGAGCTCATTATTTTTATTTTATTTTTAAATCAAATTTTAGGGGTCGCTACCGAGCATTAAAGTTTTAATATTTTCTTTAATTTGTCAATTTAATTATATTACTTTAAAGAGACATATAATAGTTTTAGGAATATTGAATGAAGACAAAATTTGCATTTTCAACTGTCGACGCATGATTCCACACAATAAACACTCGATTTACACTTGCCCCCCTTCTCCCGCAACCTTCAGTATGTGCTCGATCGCCTCGTACAATCGTAATACTAGTACAACATCAGCACCAAGGAATGATTTGTGCTTGCTAAAAGATCTCAAGAGTTTTGAAAAAATAAACAAAGCCATATCGAAAAAAGTTATAACAAAGTTTCTAGGGCATTTATGGTACC
Source organism: Sesamia nonagrioides (assembly GCA_017933935.1). Taxonomy (NCBI): domain Eukaryota; kingdom Metazoa; phylum Arthropoda; class Insecta; order Lepidoptera; family Noctuidae; genus Sesamia; species Sesamia nonagrioides. The sequence goes on along the minus strand of JADWQK010000439.1, from coordinate 23,248 downwards.
TCTCCGAAGAACTTGCTGCATTTTCTTTTTTTGATGACGAAGTTTAATTGGAAAGTAAACAAAATATGGCTATTGCACTAAATGAAGAAGGTTTAGACTTTAGCCCTAAGCGAATATCCTTAGATGTAAGTCACATCGAAGAAAAAAATTTAGAAGACTTTGTTACCAGCAACACCTTACGGTTATTTAGAATTCTCGGTATTTCTTCCGCATTTTTAAAAAAAGATCCTTCTCTTTGGGAGGAAGATGACGATTAAGTATAAAGCCTCTAGAGAAATTATATGCTCTATGAAAGTAGTGAATGATTTGGCGGAGCGGGGAGTGGCATTAATGGAAGAGTACAACAAATTAATTACCAACGATGAGGAACAAAACCAATACCTTCTTTTAGTTGTGAAAAATTTTATACAAAAGTACCCAAATACAAATAAAAATACGTTGTTATCATAGTTAATTTTTCAGTATCATAACTCCCTACTAATTATATGATTTAAGAATGATTATAATTTTTTTTCACTGAATAAAAATACTAATCAAAAATACATATTTTTTTTTATTTTGCTGGCCGGTAGCGACCACTAAATATTACTTTATAAATCTGAAAAAAATAATTTACTACTTTTTTGGATCATATAAGAGAATGAATGGGTGACGCGAGAATAAATTGAAAAAAAATTTTTTTTGTCCGTTTAAGAAGCACCCTAGTATGTACATAGCATAATGGATTAAATATGAAATGAAGAATTAATATGTGAAGGACAGAGTAAGAGAAGATTCTTAGAAGAACGCAGATTATTAGTATGTGAAGAACATAAATATTGGAAGTGAGTCACAAGATAAGAAGGAGTAGTGGGTGAGTTAAGAAGAGAGAAAAGCGTGGTCAAGGCGCGCAAATTTCTTCTCAGGCGAATGGGCATCCATTTGAGGTCAGACTAAAGAATAATTTTGTTCTACACCGCTGTTTTTGGGTCTTGAAGTCTCCTGCGTTATATGTAAATTGCAATTCCAAGAATTCCATAAACTCATTTAGGTCTGGAAAATATCTTGCAAGTTTGGAAGACGGTAAGTGCATGAAAAGTAGGCCCCATACCGGAACATTAATGCGCATGTTCTTGAGGTCATTTAAACACTGTTTTGTCGTATCGTGCAGCCTTTTCAAGTTACATAATAATAATCTAAATAAATTAATACCAAATTTCTACATAAAAGCACATGTATATGCAATGGCTCCAAAGATATACAATAAATTACTAAATGAAATTGTATCAGCTAAAAATGTGAATATTTTTAAGCGTCAGCTTTTTGAACTACTTATTGAGAAGACATATTACTCTGTCAATGAATATCTTAATGAATATTTTTGAACTACTTATTGAGAAGACATATTACTCTGTCAATGAATATCTTAATGAATATTTTTGAACTACTTATTGAGAAGACATATTACTCTGTCAATGAATATCTTAATGAATATTTTTGAACTACTTATTGAGAAGACATATTACTCTGTCAATGAATATCTTAATGAATATTTTTGAACTACTTATTGAGAAGACATATTACTCTGTCAATGAATATCTTAATGAATATTTTTGAACTACTTATTGAGAAGACATATTACTCTGTCAATGAATATCTTAATGACAAACTTTGATAATTAACATACATTTGTATGATATTATCTAAATTTGACGACTCTTGACTGTTGACTATATTTTATTTTTTGTTTAATATTTAAAAAAATGTAATTTGCTGACATTTTATTTAATTGTTTCTGAGACTATATCGTGTGATGCTGCCTATTGAGTTAATGTGCCGGCTTAATTTGTTCACATATTTGTTTTGCATGAAACTGTGACATCTACATTCGCTTCTTATGATATTTTTTATGCCTTTTGACGGGACATAGCATGGACAAAAATTCTTTGTACATAACATCTGCATAACTGTACCCTGTGTTCACAAGATTAATAAATGAATTTGAATAATAATCTTTATTACACAAAAATTGGTACAGTGTGGAGTCCCTGACTCCTGTGCTAGGTGATATACCTGTGTTACAGGAGCCAGTGCCCTCTCCCAATAGGAGATTTTACAGAATCCTATGCAAAGAGATTAACAAAAATAAATGAATTTAGTAACAAAAGAAACTAAATTAAAAGCGGTTAAAAGAAGCCTGTATATAGAGTATTTGTGTGCGCGCGCGTGTTGGGGTGTGTGTTTGTGTGTTTGTGTAGTAGTTTTCGAAACTATAAGAGCTATACTTTTGAAACTTGGTAGGTAGATGTATTCTGTGAATCGCATTAAGATTTTGATGCAAATATAAAAAAAATAATAAATATTGGGGTCTCCCCATACTTAGAACTGAAACTCAAATTTTCTTTTTTCATCAAACACATACTTGTGGGGTATCTATTGATAGGTCTTCGAAAATGATATCGACGTTTTTAAATATTTTTTTCTAAACCGAAAGGTTGATGAAAAATCTAAAAAAAACATATGATGTAGGTACTATCAGCTGTAGAAGTCCATTTCCACCTTAAAGACTACTGTCGCCTGCGCTAAACCGGCCACGCACACTACCGGATTATTTTTTTTATCGCAGTCTTCGTCTTTCTCTAAAGTAATGCAAAATTTCGTTACTTCATTTGAAGTTGAGTTAGCGGCCGCACTTAACAATGGTGCTATCAAAAGCGAGCGATTGTGGGTTCGATCCTTATTATAGGCAACTCTTTTTGTTGTTTCATATAATTTAAAATTATGATAATTGATTTGTATTTTAAAGTAAAAATGTTTGCAAATAATATTTAAACAAATAGGAAAATTTATTGAATATTTATCCCAAAAAAGGGTTTTATTATATGTTTTAGTTTACTATAGGGGTAATATAATAAAAAATATATAAAAATAAAACAATAAGCATATTATAATGCAATATATTATAAAGTTATATATTATTCGGTATAGATATACTTAGGTCCGTATTCCAGAAGGAAACTCAAGCATTGATCTCTGCTTAAGCATTACTTAAAACTAGTTTCAACCAATCAAAAGGCTTCAAGCTTGAGTTTTGAGTGACGTTCTGTAATACGCACCTTATACTAACAAATGAAACAAACGTTGAAACGGCAGCATTGTAATATTTTATATAAAAGTAATCCTTGACAAACTTATGATATTGTTATGGTAAAAAATACAAAAAACATTTTTGGTTGTTAGATATGAAAATTATAATATTATACGTATATTATGATTAAAGAGGTTATAGCTTAATTATTCATTTTCTTAAAGAAAAGAGGATTGAAGCTTAACCTGAATATTATTGCAATCATAAAATAATCTATACTTAGAACACATAATAGTGCTTATTACATTTATATTTTTTTTGCGTGTATAGCATGGTACTAATGCTGCCATCCTGTAGTGACTTTATTCGGAGTTTGATGGCATGAGATTATAATCTTCAAGCGCTTTCTTAGTTCAAAAGTAAACGAACTTATTTCTTATCGAATTCCGAAATTATTGTTTTTATAATTTACCAAAAGTAATTTGTATTGAAATTTAAAAAGGCGACATCTGTTAGCCATTAAGCCAACCGAATATATTACTGTCACTTAGCTAAATTACTTTAGAGATGGTTTAGAGTCCGTTATTAGGATATTTATTGGTATATATTTAAAACACTCTGTAGGACACTTCTGCACTGTTTTTGTTATAAATAGTTTTTTTTTGTTTAGCTCGATAAGACTCCACCAGCCTCGCCAATTTATTTTTAAACCACAAATGCAACCTATCTTCTTCGCACGATTTAAAAGTTTATTCAACGATAAATATTGTCGTTTCGTTTCACTTGTCTCGACAGCTACCTTCGTCCTCCAACCTCTTGACCTTGACCTCCAACGGCTTACAGTATTTCTCTAAAACAATAACAATTTTATTACACACTTGCTAAAGCGATTGGTTTGCACCTTAAACAATAATAAAAACACATAAATAATAATAAAAACAACTTACACAAAAGCCGGTTTCATATGATATTTGAGATATATTGCTGCATATGCCTGCATATTGATTAAAAAGTAAAACTAATAACACAAACTGGTAACTATATGTTCACCAACCAACAACAGCTAAGTAATATTATTTGAGTTATTGTAGCTAATAATAGTTATTGTAGGTAGCGGAATATTTTTTGTGAAGTAGTGATTCAGATTCTTTTAAGTCTACCGTCATCTTTTTATAATGACTCTAATATAGAAAAAATCTTAAAAGAAAGTATCATCTTTAAGTTGCAGATCGGTATTTTTAGATATTTTTGTTGTCAGCATTCATAACTCACCAATAAACATTTAAAAAATATTTTTGTAAGTTATTAGATTCGAACTCGAACCACCTTGAACGCCTATCAAGGCGAAAACCATTAGGCCATTGAAACACTTACTGTAGACGTTGAAATTAGTAAGTAGTACCTAACAATCATAAGCGGGCAGCAAGTGTATGAGTGTGTATCAAACTTTATTATAGAAGAAGGTCGTAACTACAACTAGTATTGCTTGGCCATAGTTTTGTGAGATTGCAACTCGACTTTTGGTCTTGACTGTACATTACTATAAAACTACCAACGAAAATTGTTCGGCGGGGGCGGTCCGCCGAAGGTGTCACCTTTTTTGGGGGGACCCAGTCTCTAAAAATACCTAAATCGCTAGCACAAAAAAAAAACCAGCTTTTCCTCCACCAGCACTAGCTCAGCTCTATTTATAAACGGGGGATTCGCGTAAAAGAGCCTGACGCTATCCTGGGAGATTCCCCGTCCCATACTCGCGATCGTGAAGTATTATATAGTAAAAGTGTTGGAATCCGTGTAATTTCTGGTATTGTGGAATAATGTTGAAAAGAATAAAAGCAGTAAAACCAGGATACGATGGTTGCTATATTCAAAGTCAGTAATATTGTTTCTTTTTACATTGACGTTAGAACAAATAATTAAAAAGTACTTCGTACCAAATAGACCAAGTAGTTTTACAACATCCGCCCTTAATGGAAATAAAAAGACAAAGTAGTAATGCTAAACACAATACAAAATAAACATTACTACCAGACTAAATACACACATCAAAAGTGTCTAGGGATCAAGCATTTTTATGCGGATTTCTTGAGATTGAGATGTGGCTTTGTAATAAATTTATGATTTTATAAATTTATATGGATCCTTTTTGGTGCATTTCATAATTTGAATCAGGAACTGTGAATCAAATTCGAGTAAAAGATGAAAATCAGCTGTCAATATTTTCCCTATAAAAACATACAACGCATTGAAGACATTATTAGTGCTACTGTTTCCCTACTACTGATTAAAACCAACGTTATTATGGAGCGGCGACGTCATTTAAGCAGGGAAGAAATGCTCAGAGCCGTGGGAATGATAGAAGCTGGTTCCCGGCAACGTACTGTGGCTTTAGCTCTGAATACAAGTCAGAGTGTTATCAGTCGACTTTGGACACGTTACCGAAGCACTGGTACCGTGGCTGAGCGCCATGGAGGACGGTATCGCTGCACCACACGGAGACAAGACCGATACATTCAAATCTTAACTCGAAGAGCTCCAACAATAACCGCCATGATGTTAGCCGTGAGGCTTCATCACTCTTCAGGGAACTTAATTAGCGACCAAACAGTCAGAAACCGCTTGCATGAAGTGAACCTTCATTCCCGAAGACCGCTACGGGTACCACCTATAGCAATGCACAATCGTAGGATTCGATATCAATGGGCTCTTGAACACAGAAATTGGGCAGAAGAACAATGGCGTTTCGTGTGCTTTTCTGATGAGTCTCGTTTTGGTATGAGACCGGATACAAGACGTATACGACACTGGAGAACCCCTGGACGCCAACAGCGATTAAAATCCTGCCAGGAAGTCCATCCTTATAGTGGTGGAACCATCATGGTATGGGCGGGTATTTGGATCGGCGGAAGAACTGAGTTGATTTGGATCAGAGGCAACCTCAACGCTCAAATTTATGCTGAAACGATTGTATCAGACGTCATCGTTCCTCTACAAGTGCAAATCGGTCCTTTATTTCAGTTAATGCATGATAATGCACGACCGCACACCGCAAGAGTTGTAAGACAGACTCTCGCCGCAGCTAACATCAATGTCCTGCCCTGGCCTGCTCAGTCGCCAGACTTGAACCCGATTGAGCATGCATGGGATATGCTACAGAGAAGAGCTCTGCCGAATATGGAGGGTATCCAGTCGCAAGAAGACCTTTTTTTGTTGTTGCAACGAACATGGGCGGCCATTCCACAGCGTGATTTGGATGAACTCATTTTGAGTATGCCAAACCGATGTTCTTGTGTTGTTAGTGTTCGCGGTAGAAACACGGATTATTAATTGTTTAAAAAAAATAAATAAAATCTATTTATTTCGGGCAATATGCCCATATATTGTTAGTGTACAACTTAAAAACTATGTTAGTGTTAAATAAAAAATAAAAAACAACTTAATTAAGGTATTTGCCTCCCTCTGGGGCACCAGGCACCCGCACTTGTGCTTGAACCCAATGCCGCAGAAGGGGGCTGTCCAGCTTGTGGCTGAGCACGTTCAGAATGGTGTTGGCGCTCCCACGTGTACGAAACATCAGCGACGCGATACGGCGCCGCAGCACAGTGTGAAAGCCGTCTGTGTGCGCGTGCGCAAACATCGCAGACGCACTACAGTAACGTGGGAGCCCCACCAGCACCCTGAACGCATTATTATACTGTACTCGGAGAGCGTTGATGGCCCGCTGCGTGTAGGCGACCCACAGATTGCAGGTGTAGAGACATTGGCAGAATGCTTTAAACAAAGTAATTTTTACCTCAAGACTACACCTAGCAAATCTGCGTGCCAACATGTTACAGCGGACCGCTATCGCTCTCCTTTCCCTTTCTATATCCCCGTCATCTTTCAGTTCCTCGTTAACAACATGGCCGAGGTATTTCAATTCATTGACTCTTCGAAGCGCGACACCATTAAGCAGCACAGGTGCCACACCCTCCAGTTTTCGACTCCTGGCTTGGAAAACCAGGAGCTCGCTTTTCTGGGCATTGTACAGGAGACCGTGTACCCTCGCGTACTCCTCACACACACCTATCAGCCTCTGAGCGCGGCTATTGATGGGCTGAGCAACACCATATCGTCTGCATAACTGATACTATTGATACTATGTCCATCAATTGAGCATCCGACTCCAGTGTCACTCAGCTCACCAATCAGCCCGTTTACATACAAGCTGAAGAGCGAAGGAGATGTCAATCCCCCCTGCCTCACTCCGCATTCCAGCCCGTACTCGTCAGAGAGTTCCCCAAGCCATTTGACCCGGTTAGTCTGATGGCCGTACCAATATTTAAAAATATTGATGACATCACCAGGCACACCTGTGCTCTTCAATTTATGCCAGAGAATATCATACCTAACTAGGTCAAAAGCCTTGGAGAGATCAAGGAAGGCTGCATAAACAGGCGTGCTCATGTCAGTGTAATACCTGACAGTCTGCTTGAGAGACATAACCGCACATTCTGTCGAAAGTCCAGGTCTAAAACCGAACTGTGCGTCATTTAAGTTCAGGTGTTCTTTAAGTTGTCTCTCAAGCAGAGCATCAAGCACCTTAGCTGCGGTTGTAGCTAATGATATCGGGCGGTAGTTGCACTTATCGGAACTATCTCCGGTCTTGTTTTTAATTATAGGCACTACCACCGTCTTCATCAGCTCATTTGGCAGGTAGGAATGCCTAATACACAAAGTAAATAAAAGTCCCAGGAGCCTTGGAAGGTGCGGCCCCGCATGCTGAAAATGTTCGATGCTCAGGCTATCGTGCCCGGGGGACTTCCCTCGTGTCATGCCTTTTATTATTAGCGCAACTTGCTTTGCTGTGACACGTTCAGAAACCCCCGACACGACAACCCCCACATCCCTGATCTGCTCACCCTTCAGTGGAGACTCCACTTGAAAGTGACCTTTAAATAAGTTGGCAATGTCCTTCGGTTCACAGATACCGTTGATACTCACAGGGATACTGGGTTTAGGGTTTAACTGTTTCGTTTGTTGCCAAAATCCTTTAAAATCCTTATTTTTATGTTTTGTAGCTAATATATTCATCTTTATTCCTTCTTGATTATTCTGACAATATTGTAATTTGCTTTTGAATTTCTTTCTAGACTCATACATTTCACTGTAATAGTTACCACTGTTAGGTCGACCATGACTTACCCAAGTTAAGAACTTCTGCCTAGCATCCCTGTGAGCATCACGAACGTACTTATTCCAGCCAGCAATGTGCCGACCGCGATGCCGACCGCAACTCTCGTGACCTGTATAGCTGTCAACAGCCGCCTCCCGTAACGATTTTACTATGTCACCATAAAGTGTGTCTATCACAGACAAGTGATCTCTGCCTCTGTTATCACACATGCTATCACCACAAAGCTGAAATTCAATGGGGAACCCTAATTCCCGTAGTTTCTCATTACAACATTTAGTATACATTTCAATTTGACTTAAGTCTTTGTCTTTGTCTCTCCATAGCACTTTATTTGTTTGGGTGAACGGTGGTCTAATGGTTTTACAGACTGATTTTAGACTACATTGAATCTCCACTGGACAGTGATCAGACCAAAAGATGTCGTAACATATTTTAACCGAATAAACCGATCTTAATGCAGCGTCGGTAACTACACAGTGATCCAACCACCTGCGGCTACCATGAGCTTCACTCACAAAAGTGTAGGTATTCGAATGCAAGCCCAACATCTGTAGGTCGACACATGTCCAGTTTTGTTCATTACAAAAACTTTGTAGTTCATTGCCAAACAATTCCCCCGGATGGGCGTTAAAATCCCCTAAAATAAATACATTTTCAATATTGTTACTCTCAACTATTGACGTTATTTCACCTAAACATTGTACAAATTCCACAAGATTGTCAGAAGAGTCAGTAGGCATGTATACAGAAAAAAACGAGTATTAATCGTTCCATTACACACGCTTTAATCGCACTTATTCGGTCACTTTTACAGGGAACCACAGACACATAATGACACTTACTGTTTCTCCATAGCAGTGCTACGCCGCCGTAAGGCCGCCCGCGCAATATGCCACTTGTTAGGTCCACTGCAGACTTACCGCAGAATCCAAAGTCGTTGCTTATTTTACCAAGTTCGGGTATCTCATGTGGCAAGAGCCAGGTCTCCTGCAGTGCAATAATATCAGCAGATCGGCAAAGCCTTCTTACACACTCAATAGATCTTTTAATAGACTTACAATTGAAACTGACGAGTTTTAAACTGTCATTGTTAGCTGTTGTACTATCCATTTAGATTTCTTTTTGTACTGGTTTCAGATTTCTTACTTCTGTCTAAATCTCGTCTGTAAAAATCCACGAAACGGCGGAAGGTTATACCATCAGGCCATAAACTACAATCCAAAAACAAACTTATTTTTTCCCTTGGAACGAACATTTTATATGAGTTGTATTGTTTTTGTTGCTTGGGTTCAATCTTCTGTAATGTGACTTCAACGTTCGTTTTGTTCTTTATGTAGTCAACTATATGTTTTTCGCAGGTTTCCTTATGTACATTATTTATAAACAGGGGGACATTGATGTTTGCAGCCTTAAAACCATCTATTTCGGTGCACGTTCCCTTTTTACCAATAAATCTATTCCTGTACCTTTTCCTTTGTACTACATGCCACTCGTTGTCTGCGTTTTGCGTAAGTAAGTCGCTCTGTGAATGGGTCATCAGCTGATTGTTTGTTGCGCGTACCCCTACCGTTTTCTCAGTGGTATTAGTCACCGGCACCGCGCCAGTCGAGGCACTTTGCATTTGTTTTTCGGTGAGTACCGCAGCGCGCGAAACATCTGGGCTGTGTGCGACAGAGAGATCGTTGCCGCCAGGCAGCGGATGTGCGCGCGCGTGTGACAGGGACGGAGAATGCTGCGCAAGAGTGCCGTCATCTACCTCCCTATCAATTCTGGTGGGATGACTGATATCGCTCACCAGCTCATGTGTAATATGAATAATACCTGAGGGGCCACTTTCACAATTATATTCTGAACTATCTAACATGCGATTTGTACCTCGTTTTTTGTTGACAAAATTGTCCCGTTCGAAATTATTAACTATCGAAGTTCGCTGTAGATTAATGACTTCATTTTGCAGTCTCGTAAACTGGTCCACCTGTGCATATGTCTCCTTAATAGTCACTATCTCTTGTTTTAGAATAATAAGATCCTTCAAAATTCGCGTTGCATCTAAATGATCAAAAGTGACCGGGGGTAGTTTTTGCAGGTCACGGGCGACAAAAATCGGCATTTCTTCAGGATCTTTCTGTTTTATTAGTGTGATTATGTCTTCTATTTCTCTTTGTGACTTTCCCTCTCTCTTTCGGTTGATTTTTCTAGCCGTTGTCTTGACTGAGGAAAATAGCAGATTTTTTGCTGCACTAATTTCATCCGTTTTAAACGCCGTGATACACAGTCTGATCATTGAATCCTCGTCCATCACATCACATTTGTTCTGAATAAAAGCCAGAACCTCGTTTATAACTATATTACAGTTCGCGCACTTTAATATTTTCGAGGTGATTGACCCGTTCACATCAGCCATTGTTAACGTCCGCACCGTACGACGCGCCGCACAAGACTGATTAAGACACAAGACTGTTTAAGTTACCCAATAAAATTTTAGAGAAAACTGTTATTTCAGTCTTTTTTTCGAACTTTTGTGTTAGTGGTTCAAATGTCAAATATCCCTTTATTAGGAAAATGGCAAATTTCTTTATTAATGCAAAGGTGACTTGGTTTATCGTTACTGTGACAAACGAAAACACTTTATTTGATGAATCTTTAAAGAAAATTTTAATTAATATCAATCAGGAGAAAAGTTATTGCAAAAATATATGTTGATCCCTAGACACTTTTGATGTGTGTAGATACAAAATATAAACCGACCAAAAATAAATAGAAAATTGTTCTACCTATTTATCAAACCCATATTAACAACGCACCTAAGATGTTTTACGTGCCTTAAGGGCTTAGTTAGAAAGTCGGCTGTCATTTTATCCGTAGGAATAAATTTTATGTCTACTTAGAAGACGCTCCGTAACATTTTCACGAATAAAATTATATCTCGTATCAATATGTTTGGTTCTATTGTGGTGGACTGGATTGAGCACAAGTTTCTGTGCACTTTGACTATCGTTGTATAACAACACCCTATCAACAGAACCAGTAATGTCACACACTAACCGTCTGAAGAAAATAGCCTCCTTTGTAGCACTGGTCACATACTCAGCTTCTGTAGAAGATAAGGCTACCGTCGGCTGTTTCTTACACTCCCAGCTAATAGGTCCACCTGCTAGCGTAAAGTAGTAACCGGTGTACGACCGGCGGTCATGCACACAGTTCACCCAGTCAGCATCCGTGTATCCACACAGACGTCCACCAACTTTCCTGTAAGTAATACAGTAATCCACAGTGCCTTTTAAATACTGTAACACCCTTTTTGCGGCCAACCAATGCCTCTTATCAAAACAGTTATTAAACTGACTTAAATAGCATGTGGCATAAGCTATATCAGATTCCGTATTCACAGCTAGGTACATGAGACATCTTATCAAGTTGTGGTAAGGATATTCGCCAAGAGATGTTGGATTACCTTTCTCTAACTTGTTATTCTCCAAAGGTGTAGACATCTCCTTACAATCTCGCATATTAAACCGCTCCAACACTGCCTGAATGTAGTTCTTCTGACTGACCACGATTTTATCGTCATCATGGATAATATTTAAGCCTAAACAATACGACAATTGTCCCAAATCTTTCTTCTTCTTCTTTTCTTTAGAGTGAATACTACTTCAACTCTTCAATGGCCTCTATGGTTAGATACCACAATTTTGCCAATAGCACTTGTAACGAATTATAGAAATTCTTTAAAAAAATATTTCACAATAATGGCGGATATCGCCAATGACAGTTGAAAAAACGGCTGCGTGCGCCGACTAAGAGGAGATTTGATGCTAAGCCATTATGTGGCCACTATGCTGCGATATTTCAATGTTCTTTATGCATTATTTACTGAATGCACTATTTACTACATAAATCACGCACTTTTATTTAGTAAACGACACTATAAATAATTTTAAAAGTCCAATGAAAAATGCGCTGGACACTCATCTTAGCTTCCCGTCAAAATCCCTCATACCAATTATTATTATTTTTCGTCCCAAATCTTTTAAAGAGAAAAATTTTTCCAAGTCATTTTTGACAATGTCAAAAGAACTTTTTTCTTTGTAAAAGACAATAAGATCATCGACATAGACTGCGAGAATTATAGTTTGACTACCAAACTTTTTCAAATAAACACACGATTCCGCAGATATTTGTGCAAAGCCAATTTTTGATAGGGTTTGATGCAATTTAATATTCCAGGTTCGAGCTGCCTGCTTCAACCCATAAATCGATTTTCTGAGCAAACAGACTTTACCTTCTGCCCCGTGCTCAGCAAATCCCTCAGGCTGTTGCATGTACACCTCCTCCTCTAAGTCCCCATTGAGGAATGTGGTATCAACATCCATGTGTTTGTAGCGGCGATGAAGGTAGTGTTGAAATAAAAGCAAAGGTAGCAGTGTAAAAATAACAACTTATATTTTCGATGTATACAACATGCTTAAGTGCAAAACCTCTAGGGCTGAAGTAGTGCCAGTACTGCTATAAAGGCGTCGCGATCATCCAATAGGAACGCGCCTACAAAACTCTGTGAGTAGCTAAAAGAAACGAGACAGATGCGCGCGCGAGCGAGATAGCACTAACGTAAATATAACGCGTTCGCAGAGCCGGCGGTCTTGATTATTACGCGATGCGTGGCTTGAAGATGACGTAGCGATGCGTACCTTACAGTACCCCCTGCTTAGCGAAGCGTACATTTGGCTTGCATACTCTGCCGGTCCTGGTGATGTATGGTTGGTGTAAAGATACAGGATTCCCGATGCTCGGCGTGCTTGCTGTGTTTGTAGGGCTTATAGCGTTTGGTGTTTCATTGCAGATGTATGCCGGTTTGAGTCTATCCAGCGATACAACTGTCTCTCGATGCGGTAGCTGAATTTTAAAGTATTTTTCGTGTCTCTGTAGCACTAGATACGGTCCATCGTAAGGTGGTGTCAGCGGCGCTCGCACGGTATCATTCCTCACAAAGACGTGTGTACACGTACCGAGGTCCTTGTGTATGAAGGGACTGGCTGTTGTTCTAGCGGTAGTGCACGACGGTGTGAGTGACGTCATCGTTTGTGTGAGGCGGCGTACGTAATCTTCGTCCGACATGTTAGTCGTGGTAGCCGGTACGAAGAAATCCGATGGCACACGTAGTGTAGAACCGTAGGTCATTAGCGCGGGACTTAAGTTGTTGTCTTCACGCAACGCTGTTCGGAGGCCAAGCAGTACGGTGTGAAGTTCATCTCGCCAGTTGGTAGTTGCGCCTCTAGCCATTAACGCAGCTTTTAAGGTACGATGCCAGCGTTCTATTTGCCCATTTGATTGTGGATGGTATGCGGTCGTGCGTATGCGTGTAATTCCGAATGTTTTCATTAGCGCGTTGAACAACGACGATTCAAACTGCCTGCCTTGATCGGTCGATATACGTAATGGGCAGCCGAATCTAGCAATCCAGTTTTCATACAGTGCTTTTGCGACGATCTCAGCTGTTATCTCGCGCACTGGAACCGCTTCAGGCCATTTTGTGAATCTGTCTATTATAGTAACACAATATCGATAATCGTGAGATAGTCGAAGTGGGCCGACTATATCGATATGGATGTGTTCGAAGCGTTGCGATGGCGGGAAACTTCCTAGCGGCGTGACGACGTGACGATGCACTTTTGCTCGCTGACAGCCGACACAGTTTCTTGTCCACGTTGTTACATCTTTGTTCATAGATGACCAGAAGAACTTTGATGTTACTTGCTTTCTAGTCGTCTTGATACCAGGGTGGCAGAGATCATGTTGCGCTTGGAATGCTGCAAAACGATGTTCCGGTGGTAGATATGGGCGGAGCGTAGATGTTGATATCTCGCACGTGATTGGTCGCTGCGTGCCGGGCAAAGTAACGGTGATGAATTTTAAGTTTGGCTGTAGTTTTAACTGCTTTAATTCTTCATCTTGTTCTTGATCACGTGATAATTTATCGTAGTTAATGTTTGAGGGACAGTGTATTTCCTCAATGCGTGATAAGGCGTCAGCGACTGAGTTTTTGTCTCCCTTTACGTACGCGATGTTATTGCAGAATTGACTGATAAAGTGTAGTTGCCGTTCGCGTCGCGGGGTGTCGCTGCTACTCTGCGGCCTTGAGAGCGCGTAAGACAATGGTTTGTGATCAGTGTAGATGATGACGTCACAGCCCTCGATGAGTCTTCTAAAATGCTTCACAGACATATAGATCGCTAGGAGTTCACGATCATAAGTGCTATATCGGGATTGTGAAGCACTCATTGTTTTCGAAAAGAATGCTAGCGGTTTCCAAGCTCCGTTGTGGCGCTGTTGCAACACCGCGCCAATGCCGTGGTCTGAGGCGTCCGTCATGATGCAGAGTGGGGTGCCGGCGATAGGGTGCGTTAGCGTCACACATTCCAATATGCTTTGCCGGCATTTTCGAAATGCTTGTTCGGCGGTCGGCGTCCACTTGATAGGTCTCTTGTCATTCTTTTTACCATTGTGCAGATATTTATTGAGTTCGCTCTGCATGTCGGCTTGATTTGGTAAACAATCTCTATAGAAGTTCAACATGCCCAGGAAACGACGAAGCTCGATGATAGTTTTAGGTTGAGGGTAACTGGATATAACTTTTATTCGTTCTTCAGTTGGTTTTATACCGTCCGCTGTTACTTCGTAGCCGAGAAAGTTGATTTTCGCCTGTGCAAATTCACATTTGTCGACGTTGAGTGATACGCCGTATTTGTTCAGGCGCTCGAGAACTTGATGTAGTAATATCTTGTGTTCTTGTTCGTTTTCTGAGTATAACAAGATATCGTCGACGAATGAAAAACAGCCCTCGATGCCGCGCAGTACCTCGTGCATGAAACGTTGGAAGGTTTGACTTGCATTTCTAAGACCAAACGTCATGCAATTAAACTCGAACAACCCAAACGGTGTTATTATTGCTGTCTTTTGTGCGTCGTCTTTGTTAATAGGTATTTTGTAATAGGCCATTTTCATATCGAGTTTTGAGAAGATCTTCTTATTGTGTAGTTGATAGGTGAAATCTTGTATCCGCGGAATCGGGTACTTATCGGGTAGCGTGACTGAATTTAGACGCCTGTAGTCGCCGCACACTCGTAGACTGCCGTCTTTTTTCTTTACCACGTGGAGTGGGCTGGCCCACGGGCTCTTAGAAGGTTGACATATTCCCATTTCCATCATACGTTCAAATTCTTCTTTAGCTGCTTTGTATTTGTCGGGTGGTAGGGGACGAGCACGTGCGAAAAGAGGTGGTCCCGTTGTCTCGATGTGATGGACGACGTTGTGTTTAGCGGGAGTTTTCAAGGACATAGGTCGAAGTAGATCTGGATACTGTTTGAGTATGTCTTGATATGTCTGCTTGTTGCTGAGTACGTAGACGGCTTGTTGCATTGATGATATTTCTAAGGCGTTGATTGAGAGTTCTGTCACCTTGTCGATTAGCTTCTTTTGATGCAGGTCGACGAGGAGTTTAAAGTGGCGAAGGAAGTCAGCTCCGAGTATCGATGTTTTAACGTCTGCGACTACAAATGCCCAACGAAATCGTCTTCTGAGGCCTAGGTCGATTTGCAGGTCTTTCTCTCCGTAGGTATTTATTGGTGAACTGTTCGCGGCGTATAGTTTGTACGAAGTTGGCGAACATTTCTTCTTATGTATCGGGGTGGCGGCTAGGACGGAGATCTCCGCACCGGTGTCAACGAGGAAACGGTGATTAGTGTTGCGATCGAAGACACATAGGCGGTTGCTTGCTGTAGTTGCACCGACGTCCGCTACGGTCGGTGCCTCTTTTAGTTTTCCGACTTGTTTTGATTTCGCCTCGCGCAAGGTGATACGCAGCGCCTCGCATGATCTCCAAATCGGTAGTGGAAGTAGCATACTCGATTGGGATCGTTTTGATATTTCGTGGTAGATTTTGATCTTGAGCGGGAGCGCTGGTAATGGCGATGGCGTGGTCTTTCACGGCTGCGAAGTTCGGAGATTTCCAGTGTCAGCTTCTCAAGTTGTTTTGAAAGAACTTGTATTTGCGCGTACATGACTTGTTGGTTGACAGCTGTAGAATCTGGTTGTGATGTGGAGACAGCTGCGATATTACTCGACTCGGAATATTCCATCATCTTGTCTGCCATTGCCGCGAGCATGTCAAGTGACGAGTCTGTGTTCACTGACAGCACAACTCGAACTTGCGCCGGAAGGTGGTTCATCCATTCTATTTTGATGCCATCTTCGGTGATCATGTTGCCGCCGAGTTCGCGCATGCGCCGTAGCAACTGAGATGGTTTCTGGTTGCCAAGCTCCAATCCGCTAATGAGGTTCTTGAAATTTTTCACCTCGGACTGTTCGTACACGGAGAGAAGGCGTTGTTTGATGGCTTCGTACTTCTTAGTTTCTGGTGGCTTGATCACGATGTCTGTGATATGTTGAAGGTCTGTCGGTTGTAGTTGGCCGAGGACGTAACGATATTTGTTTTCGTCGCTGGTCTTCTGAGGTTCGACGATAGCTTCAAATTGAATAAACCACATGCGTGGATATTCGCGCCAGAAGGGAAGGAGACGTGACTGCACGGAGATGGCAGCGAGGTCTGTAGGCTCACTAATTGCTTGCTTGTTCTCCATTTTTTTCTCGGGGTCACCAAAATGTAGCGGCGATGAAGGTAGTGTTGAAATAAAAGCAAAGGTAGCAGTGTAAAAATAACAACTTATATTTTCGATGTATACAACATGCTTAAGTGCAAAACCTCTAGGGCTGAAGTAGTGCCAGTACTGCTATAAAGGCGTCGCGATCATCCAATAGGAACGCGCCTACAAAACTCTGTGAGTAGCTAAAAGAAACGAGACAGATGCGCGCGCGAGCGAGATAGCACTAACGTAAATATAACGCGTTCGCAGAGCCGGCGGTCTTGATTATTACGCGATGCGTGGCTTGAAGATGACGTAGCGATGCGTACCTTACATGTTGTATTTTCAAATCCATTTCTAAGCTATAAGGGTACGCAGAGACGAATTTCGAACCACAGGGGCAAATGTTTCATTATAGTCAGTCCCCCAAACTTGACTAAAACCTTTCGCAACTAGTCGTGCCTTATATTAGACTATTGCACCGTGCGCGTCTCTCTTTATCTTGAACACCCATTTACATGGAATAACCCTTTTATTTGGTATATCCACTAATGTCCAAGTCTGCTTATACAACAAGGCATTGTACTCATCTTTCATTGCAGAGATCCAGTTGTCGTAATCAACGCTATTAATAGCTTCACGATAACTTTTCGGATCCTCACATAACAAGTCATCACCGAGAGTGCCCTATGAATAATAATCTGGAGGCTTACGTACTCGTATAGGATATCATCTTTCAGGACAAACATCACTGGATTCATTTGAAGGAACCAGATACAGATCAGTTTGTTCACCCGAATGTGAAGACTCCACGTTACCTACATCACCCGTTTCATCAGTCGCGTCCACAAAAACCTCAGCTTGCTCTACCGGGGCCATCTCCACGTCTTCTGAAGTAGGTGAAGAAGAAGTAGAAGCAGATGAGATAGAAGTTGACAGTGGCGATGTGGTATCTGAAGAAGTTTGTGAAAACCAGTTAATGACATTGGGACTCATAACAAGATCAGGCTGAACAGGCTTATCCTTCAATCCTGAAAAAATATTTTCAAAAAACGTAATATCGCGTGACTTAATCAATCTCCGAAGGTTTTCCGCGCTACGGAAATAATAACTCCTTGGATCGTCTGAATATCCAATGAATACACATTTAGAAGCTTTCATATCTAGCTTAATTCTCTAGCATGAAGGCACATAAACAAAAGCTCGACAACCAAACACCCTTAAATGAGACAGGTCGGGTTTACTCCCACACCACATTTCATATGGCGTCTTACCATCAAGTGCACGATGAGGTGACATATTCTTTAAATAAACACTGGTCTCAATAGCGTCCTGCCAAAAAGCTTTCGACAGAGAGCTCTATGCCAGCAAGGAACGAGCCTTCTCCACAATACTACGATTGCAACGTTCACTTACCCCATTTTGTTGAGGGTCATACGGTACAGACGTTTCATGTCGAATCCCTTGAGCCTGTAAATAGTCTGTCAACTCCTTATTGAGGTACTCAGTCCCATTGTCTGACCAAAGGGTTCGAATTTTAATGCCAGTCTGTGTCTCAACAAGTGTTTGAAAGCACAAAAATACTTCTGAACTTCTGTCTTAGATGACATACAATAAAGGGTTATCATCATCATCATCATCATTTCAGCCGAAAGACGTCCACTACCTGCCTACCCAAAAATACTAGACACTTATTTTTTTCTTTTTTCATACCTATAAACAAAAAATGAAGACGACACAGTGCTTTGAAAACTCGTGTGACGTCACTGCACGCTACACTTTTTAGCAGCCAGTGAT
This sequence comes from Sesamia nonagrioides, assembly GCA_017933935.1. Lineage (NCBI taxonomy): Eukaryota > Metazoa > Arthropoda > Insecta > Lepidoptera > Noctuidae > Sesamia > Sesamia nonagrioides. The sequence goes on along the minus strand of JADWQK010000439.1, from coordinate 4,569 downwards.
GTTACTAGCCATCACTCCTGATCTTTGATGCCTATTATATTTGTCAATTTTTATTGATTTGATAAAACAAAATATACGAAATATAAAACGTAGGTATATAATAAACCTATCCAATATTTTTCTATAATCTGAATGACGGACTAATTAGTTTTTTTTAGTCAAATACCCTATTATTTATATTATAGTAAAGTTATCCGCAAACAAACATAAAAAACATAGAACCGGAGGAGGTTCTATGTTTTTTCTTTTGAAATCGGTTAAAAAAACGAACACCAAAATGAACATCAATTAACAGAGACACTATATGATAGTATTATACTCTATGCGACATACGGTGCGTGAGCGAGCAAGAAGATGCTTTCTCGGTCACGCGCCGCCCGCTTATACTAGTGGACCGCGCGATGACGAACGACACGGGTTCCCCCTTCGAGAGCTTGTGGCATACTGAATCTCAATAGCTCGGACAAGAGAAATGATGGGGAATACGCTCAGATTGTTGAATAAAATTTTTGCTTTGGTCGTTTTAAAAAAAATATTTCTACAATAATGTTCGTCATGAAATTGCCTATCCATTAGTGTAAGAACGCAATCTAAATAATGCTTACTTTCCGAGGAAATGCACGTTTATGATAATTATTTGTCTTGTCAGTGGTTTCGTTGTGAAGGAATTATTTAAACATTTTAATTAGTAAAAAAAAAAAACTACAATTTTGGAGCCACGATTATGGAGAAAAATTATGTAGTTTTAATAAGTTGATATTTCTTTTGGATAAAGAGAAGATAGCTCCGAAAAACTACATAAAAACGGCTTGCGCTGTGTTTTTCCCTTGGAACCGCCTTAAGGAGGATTTCGGGCAGTCTGATATTTTCAAAAGGTTAGATGGACTTGTGGAGAGTTTTTGCGTGCAAGTGATTTATTTAATTGTACTCCATAAAGCCTTGGGATTGTTTTTAGATTTCTCAATTTCGCTTTTTTCATAGGCTCGTTTTAGTTTTCGAAGTAAGGCATTGTAGTACTTCTGTATCTAGAATATGTGATTTTAAGAATTATGTTGTCAGGGGACATCTCAGATTTTACGTGCATCTTATCTCAGTTTTTAATACATTTAAGTAAGCCAGGGTTTATCCATGATTTGATTACTTTTTGTCTTTTAGAGGTTTGCATAGTTTAGGAGTGTTTAGTTTTAACCGATTGGATAATTTCTATTAACTTATTCATAGATAAATTTGGGGCTTCTAATTTATAGACATCTGTGAAATCAGTATTTTATAGCTCGTGTCGGATAGCTTCGTAATCTAGTATAAGTTTAGGCGTAGTGTACTTTTTTATAAGGTAGGTTAGGATTCGAGATAACTAATATGACTGGCTTATGATCTGGTATGTGGGAATCTAGTATTAAAGTAATAGTGGGTAGCTTTGTTTTGACTATGATATGATCTAAACAATTATTAATTCTTGTCGGTAATAAATGGGTAGGCAAAAGACCGTGGGATGCATTCAGAAGGTATTCAAGACTACGATCGGTACAGTTACCCTGCCTTATGTCTATGTTCAGATCTCCCACAAGTGCTATATTCGAATATGTTGAGAGGTTTTCATAGCCATAATTTAGGCTGGCTAGAAAGTTATCAAAGTTGGACTTCGAGTTATAGGACGGTGAGCGATAAATCGCTACCACAGCTAATTTATCTTCAATCTGGCATATGAGACAATTTGCATCCTTAAAGCTCGGTTTTCGTACAGTAAGTGGTAGACCTAGCTTTGTGTAGACTATTATTCATTCATTTTGGTTAGAGTTTTCGTTAGTGCAGTAATATTGAAAACCTTCTAATACAGGTGGGATTGTAACTTTAGTTAACCAACATTCAGTCAGTACGAGAATATCGAAGTTAAGTTTTGTTCGATGTAATAGGACTCGAAGGTTGTCGAAATATTTGTTTATGCCATTTGAATTCATAGTAAAAAATTGAAGCGTGGCGCAGAATAAGAATCGATGGTACATCGCGAGTTGAGTTTTGTTTGTGGATATGTGTGAATGTGGTCTGTTGTAGTAGTATGTGTGAGTAAGTTTGTGGAGTATGTAAGATACAAGTTTAAGTGTTTTAAGATTAAGTAACATTAGAACAAGGCAATACGACAGCAGTATTACAGAAAAGTTGGACGAGTATAGTCACTTCTTATTGTCTAAATCTAAAAGACACTGTTCACCATTCACTAGGATTTTTTTATCGCCTTCTAATTTGCGGGAAGATAGATCCGCTGCTGATCCAACAAAATTAGTAGTTGTTATTTTTGGCGAATTCACGTGCTTGAAAAAATAGTTTCTTTATATTGAATGACAGCTGATCAGAAACGTACACTGGTTGCCGTGTCCCAGTTATACCGATAAGCTGGGTGTTCAATTTATCCTGTTTAGATTTTTGTCTTTATTGTAGTTACGAACTGCAGACATGAGCTTGTTTTCGTTTGCACAGATGTAAATTCGGCGATCAGAGGTCGTGAAGTGGAGGGGGCGGCAGACTTGCCTGGTAGGCGGTAGATGTCTCGAAACTCCGTTTCTGGGATACTAACTCCTACTACTTCTCCAATTTTGCACACAGTTTTAACAAGTGAGCTATTTGTTTCAGATTGTACCTGAGGAATATTGCGTATTTCAATTCCTTTTTTCCAAATTTTCTATGTAAGAACGCTGCTCCATACGCTCCTTCTTTAACTCGTCAACCTCACGCTTTAGCTACAAATTCATTGACTGTTCTATATCAGCGTTTGATTTCCGGATTTCATTGTTGGTAGCTTGTATTTGAGAGTTTTTAACCTTTATCTCTGCGATATCGGACGCCAGTTTCGACATAATGGCAGTCTGCTCCGCTAGCATTTTGGAAATAGATAGGTTTTGTTCTTCATGCAAGTCCAGTCCAGGCGATTTACCTTAGCGGGGGCGCTCACACCTTTGCGTGTTAACGTAATCAGACATCATTAATGCAACGTTCATGTCTGGTTTGGATTGGGCCTGTGACTGAACCTGATTGGAGGTCTTAGGAGTGTCAGATGGAGTGCGCTGCATATTGTTGTGAAAAGAGATGCGATTCACAAACTCTCAAGCCGAATAAGTAAACAGCGGTAGATAAACAGCGGCAGATAAAGTAAAAGTCCGTTCAAGCGCCTTAGTTATTCTAGGGCCTTAGGTCCGTATTACAGAATGTCACTCAAAACTCAAGCTATACTTAAGTCTCGTTTCAAGCCATTTGATTGGTTGAAACTAATGTAAGTAATGCTTAAGCAGAGATCAATGCTTGAGTTTCCTTCTGTAATACGGACCTTAGTGTTGTTATAAATAGATCGTAGCACTGATAACACTTCGTAGCACAGCTAGGGGGCGTAGGCGGTTCGAAGACTCGTTGCAGATAGATGACGTAGGCGGTTCGAAGACTCGTTGCAGATAGATGACGTAGGCGGTTCGAAGACTCGTTGCAGATAGATGACGTAGGCGGTTCGAAGACTCGTTGCAGATAGATGACGTAGGCGGTTCGAAGACTCGTTGCAGATAGATGACGTAGGCGGTTCGAAGACTCGTTGCAGATAGATGACGTAGGCGGTTCGAAGACTCGTTGCAGATAGATGACGTAGGCGGTTCGAAGACTCGTTGCAGATAGATGACGTAGCACAGCTAGGGGGCGTAGGCGGTTCGAAGACTCGTTGCAGATAGATGACGTAGGCGGTTCGAAGACTCGTTGCAGATAGATGACGTAGTTCGTAGGCGGTTCGAACTCGTTGCAGATGAATGACGTAGGCGGTTCGAAGACTCGTTGCAGATAGATGACGTAGGCGGTTCGAACTCGTTGCAGATAGATGACGTAGTTCGTAGGCGGTTCGAGACTCGTTGCAGATAGATGACGTAGTTCGTAGGCGGTTCGAAGACTCGTTGCAGATAGATGACGTAGTTCGTAGGCGGTTCGAAGACTCGTTGCAGATAGATGACGTAGTTCGTAGGCGGTTCGAAGACTCGTTGCAGATAGATGACGTAGTTCGTAGGCGGTTCGAAGACTCGTTGCAGATAGATGACGTAGTTCGTAGGCGGTTCGAAGACTCGTTGCAGATAGATGACGTAGGCTTCGTAGGCGGTTCGAAGACTCGTTGCAGATAGATGACGTAGTTCGTAGGCGGTTCGAAGACTCGTTGCAGATAGATGACGTAGTTCGTAGGCGGTTCGAAGACTCGTTGCAGATAGATGACGTAGTTCGTAGGCGGTTCGAAGACTCGTTGCAGATAGATGACGTAGTTCGTAGGCGGTTCGAAGACTCGTTGCAGATAGATGACGTAGTCGTAGGCGGTTCGAAGACTCGTTGCAGATAGATGACGTAGGCGGTTCGAAGACTCGTTGCAGATAGATGACGTAGGCGGTTCGAAGACTCGTTGCAGATAGATGACGTAGGCGGTTCGAAGACTCGTTGCAGATAGATGACGTAGGCGGTTCGAAGACTCGTTGCAGATAGATGACGTAGGCGGTTCGAAGACTCGTTGCAGATAGATGACGTAGGCGGTTCGAAGACTCGTTGCAGATAGATGAC